>OW119922.1:25496276-26096276 GCA_933210815.1 Meta bourneti | reverse complement strand
GCTAAAGATTATCCGTGAAAATATGGTGATATTGTTATTTGTTTTTTCCATGGAATAAATCTTCCATTTTTATTGAAAAATGAACTAAAAACATTAAAGTCTAAAAATTATTTGTAATTTAATGGAAATCTTGCATATCATAAACACGTCTTTTTATGCGAAAGAGCTCGTTATCAAAGTTATACTGCAAGCAAAACGGCTATATTATTTATGATTTTCTCTCTAAGATTAGAGTTAATGCAATCATAAATGTTACAAGCTTGCATTTATTATGAAGTAAAATCCTATAAGCACACTGATAATGTTAATAATGCATTTTTAAGACGGTTAGTCTGTTTTATGAGTATCATTAAGGTATATTAGAGCATGTTCCCTGCCAGCAAAAAACGCAAACGGTAAATCAGGTACTTTATTTTTGTTTATATTTTTAACATGGGAATTTATGAATGGTTGATTACCCTCATTATATTATGCGAAAACGAAATGAACAGAAAGATTTTGAACTTGCGAAATTTTTTTATTTTAGTTAATCTTGGTACAATAGAACACAGGGAAAGTCTACTATTTTACAAATGCTTCTAAAGAAATGAATTACAGTTGTTATTGATACATAGTAGTGTTCACGAATATAATGTATCCATCAATTTAAAAACAAATTTCTCTTCACTCATGATGTCTTTCTTCTAGTATTTCGAGGCCACGGTAGCCTAGATGTTAGAATCACGGATTAGCAACTGGAGGTTTGCGAGTTCGAAACTTGATCCAACCAAAGACCGTTATGTGCGTTCCGGCTGGTGAACTTTAAATCCATCTTGGCCTCAAATGTCCTCAATTTGGAGTGATGTGGGAAGTTTGTAGAAGGTGCCAGCTCAGGTGTTGACCTCGTCATTTGACCGTGGTTTAATACTAAGAGTTGTTGTCATTGGTTCTTTCCCTTCGGGACAATCCCGGACCTTCGCCAATAGCCCGTTGTGTTTCTCCAATGATATATTCAACGACGTCTTGTATTTCATAGACGAAAAACTTATTTTTACAATCGCTTGATACTCAAACACGTTTTCATTTTAATAAGATTCTTTATTTTTATTTAACATAATCGAAGAACAAAACAACCTTCGTAAGGATCTTGAGGTCCCAGTGATCAAGAGTTTCCCTCCATCGATTTACTATACAACTTTAGTGTTCATGAAGTGCTCACATTGTACTCACACTGAATACATGGCCTTAGTGTTGAGAACTGGGCTTGAGATTATGGAGGTTCAAGATAGTGGAGTTGGCTTACTACGATGAGGGACTGAAATGATAAAAATGACACCATTCTTTTGAAGGAGGGAAAATATTCTGGAATTATTGTATGTACACACTTCGCACAGATTACCCATCGTTATTTTATAGAAAAAAGTATAACAATTCTGATGATATATTACATGATGCTATGAGTGACTTTCTGATTTTAAGGTCACTCATAGTATCATGTAATATATCATCAGAAAGGTTAACTTGAAGGTTTTGAAATTCAAGGTTTTGACCTTGATTTTCAAAAAAAGTATTTCATTATTTTTTTTATAAAATATACCATCATGTAACATATCATCAGAAATTTTTTACGTTTTTCTGTGAAATAAGCCCTTTTTCATCTCGATTAGACAAACAGGCCAAGAGATACAGGTGTTTATCGATACTGATTACTACCTTCTATTTATTTCGAAAATTTTAAACTATGAACCCACATACATGCGTGTCCCACCATGAAACTTTCAGAAAGCAAAGATAAATAGTGTACCTTTAACATATATTTTTTAGAAAAAAAAATAAAAATTACAATTTTTTTTTGTCAAATTGAATGACCTTGAAATTGAAAAGTTCACTTAAAAGGTCATATACGCCATTAAAAAGGTTGTACATTTTCCCATAAAATAAGCTTTCATTCAGTAAGATTGAACAATTAGGTCCAGAGATACAGAAGATTTAGTGAGTCGAAAACCATGAAAAATTGCCCAAGTTTTCAAACTTAAAATTACTATACATAAAAAGTTATTGCAAATTGGAAGCTAAAAATTTCCAGAATTTCTTATTGTGGGGCATGCAATACGCCTACTATCGCGAGAAATCTAAACAAGAGGAAAAGTTGAGTTGAAATATCTGAACAATGTTGCCACCATTCCTTTTGTAATTAAGACCATCCAAGCCACGCGCAAAATCTAGAAAGCATTACTACTATGGAGGAGGGGGAAAGATTCTGGAATATTAGTGATTCCCCACCTTTACAGGTGTCCCTCTCTCTCAAAGTCCTATCCTATGGAATCATCGTGGCGAAAGGGTAAAACGAGTTTCAGAAGCAAATTACGTCGACAATATATACTCCTGGTAGGGCCACCCAAGGCTTGAAGGCTGTGTTACTTTACCCCGCTAACATAGGAAGGTGAACGGGTGGCTAAGTCGGATTGCTACAGAGATGGCTCCCAGACTTTATGATCAATAGCAGACGCGCTCTACCCATGTCATGGACTTGTGGTGCAAAAATATCTCAGACGACCACCTGTCCGTACTTAAAAAGGAATTGCGCAGATAATTTCCAGTACCCTTTCATCATTGGTACCTCAGTAAAACACCAGGAGAGCTGCTTACCTTAAATTTGCCCCGGAAACTTTCTCTATGCTTGCCAGGCTCCGATCTGCCCATTTGAAAAAATATGATATTCTTTGATGGACAGAAATCCGTTCCCCACCTGCACAAAGTGAAGTTATTACCAGCCTCTCCCTCACACATCCTGAATTGCATTGGAGCCACACATGAAGACATTTTTAAGGACCCATCTGCCATTGCCCCAAAACTTTTTTTTGCACTGACTCAATGACTTAGTGTAATTTGCTTTTTTACACTGTGATAAGAAAGAAGGTGGCCCTACTGGGAAGTGAGGAACGCCACGGATTAAGGCTAAGAAGTACTAATATCATGGAGGAGCGGAAGATTCTGGAATATTTAATGCTTCTTCTCCCTTACAAGTCTCTCTCTGGGAAATGTGTAACGTACTACGTGTGCAAAACTGGGAACCTTTAGTATCATGGTGTAAATGATTCAGGAATACTAGTGTTTGTTCTCCCTTATACGTAACCAGGCTGGGAAATGTGTAACGTACATGTGCAAAGCTGGGAACTTCTAGTATCATGGTGGAGCGGATGATTCTCGAATATACTGGGGTGCTTTCCAACTCTTAAAAGTAACCTGGCTGGGAAGTGTGTAACATACACATGTAGGCTTATAATCGCTGGTATCATGGTGGAGGGGAAAGATTCTGGAACACAAGTGTGTGATGCAAACACTGTTGAAGGATAACAAACTCGAGTTTTTTATCTTGTTACTTATTTCGGTCTGGATGATGGAGGTCGTATTGTTCCCCGAAAGAGCTATGGACAAGCCTCATTATCTTGTTTTATCTTTTGTATTTGTCATAATTTCAAGGTTTCGACTAGTGACTATCAGTTTTACAAAGTTTTTTTAACTTTTACTCTAGATGCAGCTTTATTTATAACTCGATTAAATCATCTATAAGTTTCTCATAAAATTCTAAATGCACCAGGGCATTATGGAGAGTTTATTATCGAAAGTTTCAACTGACAATGAACTGTCCTGAAAAAGATTTTGAACAACTGAATTCTGCTAATGGTTTTATTGAATTTCATGGATAAGACATTGTTTCAAAAGTACACTTCATTAAAAAGGAAAAGTGATGTGGTTTTGAGCCTATTAGCTCTCTACCTCTGCATACAGCATTACCTGTACTGAAAAACACGGTATGGCTCATTCGACGGTTGATATCCTGCTATTTTCTATTCTTGTGCACAAAAGTAAGGTTTCACCCGTACAGATCTATATCTACAGTTCGGTCTAACAGTGTATTCAACAATGCACTATTATTGGATACACTGTATATTATTAATCTATAACTGTATCCAACAATGTAGGAATTTCTGTCTAAAAATAATCAGTATCTGTCAAACAGTTCTCGCTCCAATTCTATATGAGCTAATCTAAACACTAGGGAGACACCTATTGGATAAATTCTGTACCAAGTTGACGGACCGTCTACTTTTTTGATTGACTGACAGTTCACCCAATTCCGCTGTTGGATTTTTGCAATTAATTAAAAAGTTCTTATATATATAATTAAGATTTATAATTAAATTTATATAATTAATTATATAATTAAATTTATATAATTAAGATTTATAATTAAATTTATTTTCTTTGACAATAGAGTCACAGGATAACGGGGTTAAGTTGATATTTATTCATTTTAAAATTCAATAAACAAAACCGAAGAATTTTTTTTGTATTGACATGTTTGTGGAACATCTATTAATTAATTGCTTTAACATCAAACAACAAATATATAAATTTAATTATATTCATATAATTATTTCTAACTAAATTTATGCATTTTTCTCTTTCATATCCGTTAGAAAATATATATCAAATTATTACTTTCTCGAAGACATATTGAAGTCAGATCAAACAAAAGTGTATGACATAAATATTTCAAATCAGTATAACCACGTCATATATTTCTATCCTACAGTTCTGTCCATATGTATCAATGCGAGTGTATGAGAGAACTGTCATGATGAATATTTTCAGATCAAAGCAGTCTGGAAGTTACTCTAGGACAGTTGATGAAACTGTGGCTACAGATCTATACAGGTGTAGATTAGATACACCTCAACGCAGGGGTGATCAACTGGCTCACATTAACTATTGCGAACTGTCAAAATTCTTGAAAATAAGAAACCCGAATTGAAACAAACTATTTTACCTCACAATAATTATACCCCAAGAAGCACAGTCACGTATTGAAGATGTGTTGACGATAATCGATAGGTATCTCATAAGTACGCGAATAAGACGCTCAGATATCAATGGCATACTGCCTTTTTCTCCCTATCATACAGAGGCTGTTCGGACATTTTTGTACCGATTTTAATGGACTGAAGCTCAATTTTTTACATGAAATGTTTGTGTTTTAAATGTTCCATATGATAGCCCTTACTGTTAGCTATCTTTCTACACCTTAATTTCCATGATAATAATGACTTTTGTAGTATCGACAGTGGTATTTTGTCCCATTCTTGTTCCACAGTTTTCCAGTCCTTGAATGGTTTACGGTCGACGTTTCGATAATGCTCTTTTTAAAAGTCCATGGGTGAAACATCTGGAGATTTAGCAGGAATATCAGTAAAGGGTATTGATACCAGTTTCTTGTTCCATTTTTCCAAGAATTTGATAATCGATTTAGATGTGTGGCTGCTTGCTTTACCCTGATGCAGTTCTACTGATTGTTGGCACTGTGGGTAAAGATATGGTATTTCTTTTTTGAATATTGGGATAAAAGAGGGTCTTGATAATATGTGGGAGTTGATATTTACATTTCCCCCTCTTTTTACTTTTAATTTTCCATTATATGCAAAACCGGCAACAATCATAAATCTCTTAGAGAAAATTCTCACTTTCACTTTGTTAGTCCTTTGACTTGGCGGATTCTCTTTTGAAATTAAAGATCTTACCTTACAAATATTCTCAGAAATTTTTTCTTTTTTAGATACTTTTTTGGAAGTATTTTTCCACTTTTACGTTTTTCTCCTTTCTCGTTAATAATATTACTTATCGTACCTTTAGATATCGAAAAACCATGACTTTTACAGCGTTTTTGAATAATTGAATAAGCACAATTCGCTTCGGAAAGTGAGGAAACATAGTCTTCCATCCATTGCTTATTTAAAAGCGCCATTTTGAAAGTAAACAAAACTCTGAGTTAGCAGACGATCAGTTAGTTATACTTTAACTATTTAACTGCTGTGAAAATAAAATTCTTTTGTATCATACAATTTTTTTACAGCTCATCAAAATCGTTCAAAAAATGTCCGAACAGCCTCTGTATTTACTATGCTGCAAATTCAACGAACAGCTCAATTAGTGAACAATGGACCTCAATTCGTGAAAAGGGAGAAGACATAATAAACGCTGCTATCTTAATAATTTGGACTTAAGATAGAAACATAAACGATGTATTTTCGATGTCTTTAGTGGTGCTATTTGCCGATCGTGCGATATGTTTGCAGCATGTGGCAAAAAGACGTGATTAAGACATAAATGTTGGTATATAAATACAACATTTATGTATATAAAATAATAAATGTTGGTATATTTCTGTTACCATGACGTGTATGATGCAGTTGCTATTTTTGCGAAGGAAAAAACACCTCTTCTGCTAGTTGGGACATTAACCCCTCATTATATTGCTCATTGTTGTTTTTAACTTGTGAAATTTGCGAACTCTGAGAAAATCCCATTCTATTTATTTATAATTGGGAGTTCAAAGGAGTTGTTTCAAGCAGCATAAAATAATTTTTGCGTCATTTGCATAAATAAGAATGTAAGAATGAATTTATTTACGAAAATATTCTATCGGATTTTGAAAGGTTGCAACATCGATTTCGTGTTTACCGTGTGGGCTTTCATAACTTTAATTACTAATCGCGAGCAAGTTTAGTATTGAACGCTCTTCCTTTTATTGTTAATAAGCATGTTTTTCTCGACCCTCGTTACATCCCACTTTTTCTTGTCCCTTAAGAAACATCTCATCCAGATTTTACTCAATGTCACTCAAATCTTTTTAACAATTAACATAGAATTGGTTTTTAAACTCCATTTAAAATTTTTATCCGATATCTTTATAAGCTGCTTATTTTCTCCCATATTTTATGTTTTTGACGTGAATACGTCTTTAAAATTGGAACAATACTGGATAGCATGCACGAAAAATCGAGTAACAAAAAAGTGTTACAACTGTTTTGTCTTATGATTTCAAAACTAGAAGAAATACCCAGTAAATAAAAATAGCGTTGTATTATAGCAGATCGTCAACGTTAAAAAACTACCAGTCTTTTTCATCTGCTTCTTAATACTTGGAATTTGTTTCCTAGTTACTTTTTGGAGAGAGTAAAGTATAGCTAATTATATCAAAAATAATTTAATAGTATAAACTTACATATATGGCTCCCGACATGTCAAACGAAAAAGCATAGTTAGTCCACAAAAGAGAGAGTTTTTAATGTTCTACACTTGAACCGATCTCACGAGCGTCTGCTTTCGCCTCCCGAAGAAAGTATATACATCTCGAAGCGCAACAGATTTATGCGCCTCGCCGGCGCCGAATAATATAAACAATGTCCACTGGCAACGGTGTAGGATCAACTCCGAAAGGCCTCTCAGCAAAAAGTCTGGTCAGGTTGCGACATCCTCCCACCTTGAGTTCGTAACTTGGAAGAACTCAACCAATTGTCGCGTCTCACAAGCCGAGTCTTTGGATAGGTTTCACTACTCTCCCACTCCGAGTGATTGTCGATTTGGGTGACTTCTGATGTTCTTTGGCAGGAACAAGTTCATAGTCAATATTAGTGGCACCTGGGTTATCTTTATCTCCGGGAACTTTGCTTCTGAGGAAAGGACCTGATGTCTCATCTGAAAATTCTAAGGAATAAAGACGTTGAACAGGGCGAATTATAGTTCCGGATTTGGTTTTCAGTTTCACAACTCTGACGATTCCATCTCTTCCAGGCAGGACTTGCACAACCCGCCCTATCGGCCATTGTAAACGCTTCAGATTGTCTGAACCAATGAGTACTATGTCGCCGACAGAGATAGATTTCGAGGTTTCCGAAGGTTTTCCGTTATATTTTAACTGTCCTAGATATTCCAGTCGAAACCGTTTTCGTAAATCTTCACGTACCTTTTGTACGTACCTGTATCTTTTGCGCATAAAGGCGACATCTATACTATCGATATCCGGTACGCCACTTTCTATTGTTTCCTGTAGAAACATAGAAGGCGTCAAAGCAATCAAATCGTTTATATCTTCAGATAAGTAAGTTAAGGGTCTAGAGTTTATTAGGCATTCGGTATCGCACAACACTGTGTTTAGTTCTTCGTAATTTAACGAAGCCTGCCCTAATATTCTGCGTAAAACTTGTTTGACCATGCCAATCAGTCTCTCCCACCATCCGCCCCACCATGGTGCAGATGGAGGAATGAATTTCCAAGTTATCTTCTTCATCATGGATTCAGACTTTATTTTAAGCCAGTCCACTTTACAAAGTTCGCTGTGAGCTTTAACGAAATTGCTGCCATTATCACAATAAATAATAGTGGGTCGCCCTCTACGAGCTATAAATCTTCTTAGTGACTGCAGGAAGGCTTCCGCTGTCAAGGATGTTATTAATTCCATGTGCACTGCGCGATATACTGCACAAGTGAACAGAACTATCCAGGATTTTGTCCCATCTTTCAAATACAGCGGTCCGGCGAGATCTACACCCAAGACTTCGAATATCGTAGCTTCTCTTACTCTATCTTCAGGTAAGGAAGAGGCTCTTGGTTCTGGATGGGTCACAGTGAATCGTTTGCATCGGACACATTTCAATATAACTTGTCTAATCGTTTTTCTGCTACGCAATATCCAATAATTTTCTCTGAGCTGGTTCATCAATATTTGGACTCCAGGATGTCCAAGTTCTTTATGCTTATTGTGTATAAGCATATGCACTATTCTATGTTTTGATGGTAAGATTATGGGTAATCTAAAGTTCTTTTTGTCTCTTCGGTTAAAAATGCGCGTTTTTACTCTCAATAACCCCTTTTCATCGAGTACAGGATAAAGAGTCTTTATTTGTTGATCATTTACGCCAACAGGAAATGCTTCGCGTTGGATAATTTTTAACAAAACTAATTCTGAATGATTTATTTCTTTCAAAGTTAGATCCCCAAAGTAACGTGATGTTTTCAATTTTGCATTAGAGAAAAATCTATAAATACAAGCAATTACTCTAACAAGTTTGACATACAAGCAGTTTAAATACAAGCAGTACAGCCTCTGGATGGAAGGTCAGCAGGATTGTCGGTTCCTGATACATGTCTCCATGCATTCGTGTTTGTTAATTTCCTGATTTCTCGTACTCGGTTCAACACAAAAACAGTCCAGATTTCTTCCTTTTGGATCCAGGTCAAAACAGTGGTTGAATCAGTCCAAAAATATAATTCAACATTTTGCCATTGCAAACCTTCTAAAACTGAAGTGCAGAGTCTCGCTCCCACCGTTGCAGCTATCAACTCAAGACGTGGAATCGTGATTGATTTCACCGGAGCTACTCTGGACTTAGAAGCTAATAAATGAACTTCAACTCCATAAGAAGTCTGAATTCTCGCGAACACTGCAGCAGCATATGCATTACTACTGGCATCGCAGAAGGTGTGAATGCTACACAAATTTTTGTTATCTCTGTTAGTGTGTATCCATCGAGGTATAGAAATTTCTTTTAAGAGACTCAGATCTCTGAACCAACTTAGAAACTTTTCTTTCGTATTTTCATCAACTTCAGTATCCCAAGAAATTCCCATTTTCCATAAACTTTGCAACAATAGCTTAGGAAGCAAGAGAACAGGGCTTACAAGACCAATCGGGTCATATACTCTGTGGGCTATAGACAAAATAGTCCTCTTAGTTACCTCCATCAATTTGAAGTTTTCCAACCATGTCAGGTTCACAGTTAAAAGATCTTTCTGATAATCCCATAATAATCCCAATACCGGTGACTCAACACCTGTTTGTAAGTTATCCCCAGTACGTAACCAACCTCGGAGATTAAACTTTCCTTCATTCATTACTTTTTGAGATTCTTCAATAAACAGTGTCATTTCAAGCTCATCTTCAAAACTGGAAACAACGTTATCTACATAGAAAGAGTGAATAAGTTTATGCAACATTTTTTTATCATAATGAGAATTTTCTATATATTTCTGCAAATGAAATTCTATTACAGCTGCCAAAAGAAAAGGGCAACTTTTCACACCAAACACTACTCGGGTATGACGAAATATTTTTAGCTCCTTTTTATTCACATCCTTCCACCAAAAGAATCTAAGATAATCTCGATCATCGGGTTTTACACTAATTTGTAAAAATGCCTTTTCTATGTCTGCAAATTTACCCTCCCGAAATCTTAAAAGAATGGAAGGTATTAACTCTATTAAATTCGGACCACATTCTAAGCACTGATTTAGAGACGGAGAATGCTTTACTCTCGCAGAAGCGTCGAATACTGGTCTTATTGGGGTGGAACTATTTTCCTTTATAACTGGTCGGTGTGGCAAATAGTGTCCATCATCAATAACCTCACTTTGTTTGACTTCTTCGATTATACCTAAATCGCGCCAATTGTCGAAAACCTCCTCGTACAATGTAAGCAGGTTTTGTGAGCGAAGTTTCTGCGTTGTAGATTCTAAACGCTTCATGGCTAAATCCTTATTGGTGGGTAGCGGTAGGTGATCTTCAGACCAGGGCAAAACAATTTCATAGCGCCCTTCACTATTCACGGACACAGAATGTTGAAATCGCAACTTTGTTTGTAAATCTCTTTCCTCTCTGGCCTTTTGTGTGGCCGGATCAATTATTCCAATGATATCAAGATTCCAGAGTTCGGTAATAGCTACATCCTTAACTAACATATTTGTAACTACCATCGTAGAATTGTCATCAGAAGTTTGATATGGCATCTTTCCCATCAAGGTCCAACCTAAATATGTTCCTACAGCAACAAGTCCACACGGCAGATGAATAATCTTTCCATTAAAGAGTTTACCCGCAACATCAGCCCCAATTAATAGATCAATTTCTAACGATTCTTCTTGTTCAGAGATTAATTGATCAGTTACAGTAATATTATGATATTCAAGCTCCTCAGCGAATGATTTTAATGTTGGAATGGGTACAGCCGAACAAATGGTTTGCTGGTCAAGGACCTCAAAGTTACAATTGTAATCACCTTTCAAACTGCTAATGAATACTCTGTATTTAAAATGTTTCTCGGGATGTTCTCTGCCCCCAAATAAATTATGAATAACACTTTCTTCTTTAATAAAATCATATTTCATTTCTTTCGCTACACGTTTACTCAAGTAAGATCGTTGACTCCCTGAGTCGACGAGTGCACGAACTATTTTCCCCTTATTTCCTGCACCTCGTAATCGTACATACAATGTTTGTAAAAGAACTGTACAACATGTGCGATTGCTTAAAACTGCATCATTGATCATATTTTGACTATCACTTTCACCAGCGTTCGCTTCCGATTTAGGGTCTTTAAATTTACCTTCATTACACATTATAGCATAATGTCTACTCCTACACTTTTCACAATTAATCTTGCATCTGCAATCGCGAGCTCTATGACCGATTTTTAGGCATAAAAAACAACAGCCCTTTTTTGCTAAGATTTTCCTTTTATCATCCCAACTCATTTTAAACGCGATTCTGCAAGCTTGTGAATCATGCGTTTTCTCACAAAATGAGCACAGTGCTTGTTTATTCCGACGAGTCTCAGCATTGTCAAAAAGTCCGATTGCGGTTGGAAATTGTTTATCATTATTAGGAGATGTGGAATAGGAATATTTCCCTTTACGTTTTGCCTCTAAACCAAACCCCTCTTTTGCTATTGAAATTCGTTCTTCCCCTTCAACTTCTGATTTTAGAAAACTCATAAGAGCGGTCAGTTTATTTGGCATTTTCTTAGCTTCATTTGTTAAACTAATACTTCTTTCCCATACTCGAATCATGTCTTCTGGTAAACAGCTTTCAACTAAGGGATACAGCATAGAAGCATACTTATCGGAAGTTACACCTAATGTTTCAAGGGCACGGAGGTGTGCTTCAATTTTATCATACAATTTGGCGATATGTGTAACTTTAGCTTGATGCAAAGAATTGTTCAAAATTAAGTTTAGCAATTCTCTCACATACACTTCTATGAGTAAATCTTCTCTTCCGAATCTAGCTTTTAGACATTCAACTGCTTGCTCATAATTCTCAGCAGATGCGGGAAAGGAATCTACAATATCTCTGGCACGCGATCCTTCTACAGTAGACTGGGACAAATATTGTAATTTATCCTCTGGCGCGATGTCCAAGTCTTCGTGAATTTTGCGAAACTGACCCCAGAAACCAAGCCATTCCTTAACATCACCATTGAACTTCTTAAGCTCAATTTTAGGAAGTTGGAACTTTCGTTTCGATACTGTTTCACTAAGCAAGCTTTTATTATCGTCATTAGTGTTTTTAACATCGTCATTAATAATTTTCTTAACTTTAGTTTTAAGTCGTATATATCTTTCCTTATACTCTTCAAAAACTTCGTAAGCCTGATTAAAACTTTCTTGAGAACACTCATCTATATCTGACAACAAAGCAATAATTTCTTTTTCTTTCGATTCAAGTTCTAACCATTTTTCGTTTAACTGAGCCATTAAAATTTCAATTTCATCAATATCACGTTCCTCCTCTTCTAAACATTGATATAACGCATTAGCGATTCTAGTGAAACCACTTCTTAGAGGAGTACGCATTTTCTTTAAACTCTCCATGATAAAATTAAAGCAAATGAATTAATTTCTTATCAATCACAAATTCACAATAACAAATTCTCAATAACAAATTCCAAGTCCTGTCGCGGACGCCATTTTATATAGCAGATCGTCAACGTTAAAAAACTACCAGTCTTTTTCATCTGCTTCTTAATACTTGGAATTTGTTTCCTAGTTACTTTTTGGAGAGTAAAGTATAGCTAATTATATCAAAAATAATTTAATAGTATAAACTTACATATATGGCTCCCGACATGTCAAACGAAAAAGCATAGTTAGTCCACAAAAGAGAGAGTTTTTAATGTTCTACACTTGAACCGATCTCACGAGCGTCTGCTTTCGCCTCCCGAAGAAAGTATATACATCTCGAAGCGCAACAGATTTATGCGCCTCGCCGGCGCCGAATAATATAAACAATGTCCACTGGCAACGGTGTAGGATCAACTCCGAAAGGCTTCTCAGCAAAAAGTCTGGTCAGGTTGCGACAGTATGGACAAAAATCTAAGTGGTGCCAATAAAAGTGTCCAAACTACGCTACAATTAATATTGGATAATTACAATATTTCAACAATAATTAATTTCAAACTGCTTTTTACTCATTCAAATTGTAAATTGATTGTTGAATATTCACACAATAAACAATCGTTCAAACTTTCTATGTCTGCTTTGTTCATTCCCAATCCAACATCAAGCCTGAGTACTCACGTCAAAATTAAGTATCATTATTTAAACTATTACCGCCCCATTCTTTTTGTGTTGAACACATTTCCTTCTTTTATTTACTGTTTTCATCTTTTCGAATATTTTAACTATATTATTTTCACGCAGTTTGTGTGCATGATTTTTAGAGTAAAGTTTATTGTTACTTTGATTGTTTGCTTGGATTTTTAGCTGTTTTTAATTTGTAATTTAATCTTGCATGGTACTCTATCAGGCCTTGAGCCATAAAACAGAAACCAACCCCAAGAAGCATGGTGTATTGAGGGATTACTGTGTTAGCAAATTATAAATGAGTAACATTGTTTGTTGTATGAGTAGTTATCAACAGAATTCATTGATCACAAAGTATATCTTCAATTATTCGTTGTTTGCAATTTTATAAGGCCTCCAAATGGTTTCGACGAGATATCTCGTCCATTAAGATCTGGCCAATTTTGCCAATGATGAGATATCTCGTCCATCAAGATCTAGCCAATTTTGCTAAGGAAGAGATACCTCGTGCATTAAGATCTGGCTAATTTTGCTAACAACGAGATATCTCGTCATCAAGATATTATCGACTTTTTGATAATGACGAGATCAAGATCTGGCCAGTTTTCTTCTAATGACGAGTTATCTAATCCATCAAGGTCGGGTCTGTTGCCATTGGCATAAGCGATTCTAAACTCATTACAAACTGAATACGGTAAAAATTAATTTGGTATAGGGTAAAAAATACATGGGTAACAATTTATTTGCTATTATCGCATTGCCCAAGAACATTGTTTTTTTTGCTCTAATGATAGATGATATTAAATCATCTAACTGGCATAGCATCGAAATTTACGTTGCATTTATTGTTAACGGCAAATAAGTGTCTTATGAATGATGTATTATCCACTTTAAATTTGAACATGCCTGTTCGCTACATTCTTTTATTATTCTTTGTATGCCTATCCTCTCAAACTTCTATGAAATGTTCCGTGTATTAAAGAAGAAAAATTCTGTCACAATTTGCTTGAAAGCGAAAGCAGGACAGTGACAGTAAAAGGTCCTCCATTTGTGGCTTTGGGTTCACCTGAAGAAAAGAATTTTCCGCTTTTTCTAGGAATTTTTCTTTCCCAGAGATTTGTAATTTTTTACGTATATTTTTCTTCATTGTTACATTCTTTCCTGAAATTACTTTTTTCGGGAAACGGCGTTTTGTATCTTCTTGGGTTGCCTTATCACTTACACAGAGACCATGTCAATAATTCAAGAATCAGTACTCTCCATTCTCAGGGGACCATCAATATAAGGTTTAAGATGTCAAGGCATTTGCTAAAACGCAGTATTTCAGAATAAAAAAGGGAAAAAAGAAACCTAGGGTCCTACTTCAAAAAGAAAACCAGCGGAAAACTAACATTAATAAAAGATAAGAAAATATATACAACGAACTTTTAACGAATTGATATCCTGCGTTTTTTTGACAACAAGCGCCAAACGATAGAAAAGGAGAATGAACTGAATCGAAGTAAAAAAGAATAAAGGAAAAAAATTATAGCTGGCAAAGAAAAATTCATTCCGCCTTTGCTTGTGGGAGTTGTTGAAGCAGTAGAAACGATCTTCGTACTCTTCTTCTAAAAAAAGAATTTCCTGAAAATATTTGGTTTATTTTCGAATTTTTCGCAAAACATTATTTTGTAAAACGGGCTTTGAGACTTAATTCAATTCTGCGTGTGATTCCACATTCTTTATTCTTTTATATGCATCCTAGAGCAATTTTTAATTTATTTTGAAAGGTTTCAGAATAAATGATTCGGCAAAAAGGATTTTCATAAAAAATATTTCCAGATCTTATGAATATGTATCATAAAATTCGATCTCCTTTTTTAATAATTTTACCTCTCATAGCAACAAACAGCGATAAAAAAATGTGCATCATAAATTATTTTGCGTATACAGCGATATTATATTTGCTATTAAATTAATGAAATTTTGGATGCAGATACGTTAGCATTTTACCCCCCGTCAATATTACTTCCAAATTACTTACGAAACTCACTGTTTTTATGTGGAATTAAATAAATATATACTTTAACTATGAAAGGATAAAATATTTCAATATATGTTAAGCATTCAGAATGAAGAAATTCTGCTCTATAACTAAAACTGATAAGTATTTTAATATTTTGAATATTACTGCATATTACAGTATGATTTTTAAATTTATATAAATTTACAAATAATTCCTCCTATAATTTAAACATTTCTTTTATCTGTTTCTACTAGTATATTATTAAAGTTAACCTTTCCAATTTTTTGACTTAACACTTCCTCTAACACAGCAGATATTATTGAGAGACTTACGGCCGACCACCTGTCACCAAAATAGGCCCCGATTGAAATCGTTTATATCGTTAAATATACGCACTGAACAGTAATCGTATTGACATATTCATAAACAGCGCGGAGTCCAATTAGCATACTTCGCAATACTCTTACCTCCCTCCCCGTGGGCGGGGAAAGTGACATAATATTTCTGGGTGTGCCGCCGAATTTGACTCAGTCTATCTCAGCAACTGTGAGCGCAACACGGCTGTTCTTGGTATCGTTTTAAAGCTCTGAACAAATTCTATTCAAATCTTTGAAGAGCATTTTGCAGTGGTATGAACGGAAATTTAAAAATCGTTTTCTGTGAACCGGTAAGCACTTTTGACAATATCGTGGTTTATCTAAACAATCGTGAGCGCAATACGTCTGAGGGTTGTTTCGTTTTAAAGCTTCTGCCTATGGACATGATAAGCAATTTACTCATTAAATAAACGCTTTGGAACAATACTTGATTAGTTCATTTCAACTCTCCGTCTGCAAGTCGTCGTCCTACGTTTCAAACTGACTGTTCGCGCCTTTGGCGACTCAAGTTTCTTGGCATCATCGCTTGTGATTGGCGAGCGCCAATTGGCTCGGAACTGAGTAGTTAAAAAGAGGAAGCCAAAGTTTGCAGTCAGAACTTCTGAAGCGGTAGATAGGCTACTGCTGCTTTTGATGTGATTAGGAGATTGCAAGCGTTCCTTTCGGGAACCACCTTTTGATGCGATTAGGAGATCGCAAGCGTTCCTTTCGGGAACCACCTTTTTTGATGCGATTAGGAGATCGCAAGCGTTCCTTTCGGAACCACCTTGTCTATATTGTCGATCTTGTTAAGCTTGAATAAATTGTTAGTTTAAATACAGTCCACTTCTTGCTTCTTTGGTAGGCCTCGACACTGACGACCCAATCGGAACTGAGCCAATTTTTTTTCGGTCTACTGTATCCTTTACTTAATAGTAAATCTGAGCGAAAATTTGTATTTCAATCAAATATTTAAGCTAATTTATGCTGTTACTAATATCCTGAGTGAAGGTTTAACCTAGCCGTTTTAGGGTCAGGTACTCAGTATTACCACTACTATCCTAACTCAGTAGTAAGCTGTTTGGGCAACAAATAAACTAGACAAAACTTTCTCTTCATCTTGATATAATAGCCTTTATATCGTCAATGAAGTCAAACATCTGTGATTGAGGAAGATCACATATCGCTATTAGACCTTATCCGTTGCAAATGGAATACGTTAAATATACACTGTGCCATTTCTTTTTACAAATATAATCACTTAAATCACGCTTTTATAATCGAAATATGTGATAACACTTTTTAGAGGGAAATATGTAATTAATCTATTCAAAAGAGTGAAGGGCTATAGTCACTCGGTTGGTGTAGCGATAACAGAAAGACCGAGAACCACATGTAGTGCGAGTAGACAGTCGAGTTACATGGTTTTGAACGAGTCTGTGAGATCACCACCCCCAACTGCAACTGTGAGATCACCACTCCTAACTGCAACCGAAAGGCTACAGTGGGGTGTGGGGAGAAAAGTGAGCGGGAAAGAGGGTCTTTTTCTTTTTGTGCTCGAAGCAGGATGGATGTGTTGTTCCCTGCTCTTTTATGTTAGGCCTAGTTGCTCCTTGTAAATATGGAATGTATATGATACCGTGAAAGACCGAAATGAGATAATGTCAATATTCTCCGGTGAATGTCGACACACATGCCAAATACGTCGTTGAAAGACCGAATATTTGGTTATATTCTTATGCATTCGGACCATTGCCGGTGTATGTCGACAAGCATAGATAAGCTCTGGTGGGGGTCGAAACGAGAAGCCGAGAAGGCATCTCCGCCTTCAGTTTAAGTTGTTGCAATAAATAAGATTGTATAACGTTAATCGCATAATTTATGTGTAAGTTTATTATTGGTATTATTTTTCTTTTCTCATTTAGAATGTACTGTTCGTTTTAGGTTCAACAGTTTATTCACATGTGCTGTTACTTAAGCTTTCTCCTATTTTGACATATATCATATGTTTTAATAATAAAGTATGATTTAAAAAGTTGCATTTTTGTTTTAACGTAACAAAAATATTTTTTATTCAACATTCACCATCAGTGCATGCTGAATGTCAACATTTGCCGGTGTAAGTGAGAAATAGTGATATTTAGCAAATATTTCGGACATACACCAAGCAACTATGTGAATGCTGATATTCACCGGAGAATATCGACATTTGACAGATATCGGTCTTTCACAGTAACATATGTGATGTCCTCGTGTAGTGTTTAAATGAACGTACTGTCCTCAAACTAAGTGTTTTTAATCACAGATGCCGATTCATCAAATCGAACCAAAGAAATAATCCAACTGTCTCTTCTTCAAATCAGATGGTAAGTTGGACCCCAAAAAGACTTCCACAACTGGAGTCTTTAGAACGAATTCTTGTTATAAGTTCATCATTCGGTGCCGAAAGCGATAGCAGTGATAACGAGTTGGCCTAGGGAATACCATCCACCGCGATCACTAATTACGGTTTCGCGTATGGCAGCCTTCTACGAACAAGCCACCACATCCTTTCAAAAATCGACTGTCCTAAGATCGACTGCCTTCCTGTCGGAGCCGCACTATCCTGTCCCATCATAAGTCAGTGGTAAGCTGTTTGGGCAACAAAATAAATTAAACCCAATCTTCTCTTCATCTCGATAATAGCCTTTATATCGACAATGGAACCAAGCATGTGGGAATGAGGAAGACCACAGACAAAGCAATCCCGTCCTGGGAGTGCAAATATTAAGGTTCACGAGAAAGATGACATACGTTTTTGCCGTTGTAACCCCGTGTCAAGCAAGCTATCAATTAGATGTATCCGAAGTCTCCCGCGTCGCCCATTTGTTACACTACAATGGACCTGGGCCAGTGTCCCTCGCAGGACATGCCTTCCTCCCTCCTAAGGTCAACATTAGTATCAGCGTCACAATCAATTTCCAACTCCAGCAGAGGGAATCTTTTCGCCACTTTTCTACTAGCTCAATATTTCATATCCTCACTCGGTTGAAGGTTTTTCCTCTTGATTCTAAAGGTGGACCTTTTCCCCCTTTATCCCTTTTCCAACATTTAGGAGCGCATTAGTTTTACCTTTTCGAGAAACTCGAGGCGTTTTAATGGTCTTTACACGTTTGCCGCTGGGGATGGGGAAAATAGAGAGGCTTCGATTTTTCTCTCTTATTCTCGGGATTATATTTTGAGGGGATATTCGATAAGGGTTTGTTTTTTTCTGGACGTGGCTCTAATTTTTTTTACCTGTTTTTGTTAAGTGTCATAGAGGCGTACAAGAGTATGAAGAGTCACCAGGTGAAGTTTTATTATTAATTTCAAATATACACATTATGACATTTCGTGTCAACTCTCCAAGTGGTTTCGACGAGATATAGTGTCGATCGAGATCTGATCAGTTTTGCCAATGAGATATCTCGTCATCAAGATTCTGCCAATTGTTTGCTGAAGACGAGATCAAGACTTCGTCATTTTTCTTCTATTGACGATATATGTCGTCCATCAAGATCTAGTCAGTTTTGCTAGTGACGAGATATCTCTTTGACTACCACCAGGAGGGTTAACATTCAGAAAAATCTCGTGTAATAATTGATGTTCAATAGAACTCTAAACAGTGGCTATTGAAGCAATTAGCCGAAACACGGATTATGTTAAGCGCCATAAATTTTACAGAGGTGGAAATATGCTTTGTAGGTGGAAGCGTGTTTGACCATTATGCTATAGAATAATGCAACAGTCGGTGGAATGTGTATTAAAGCTAGACATGAGCTGTGTGGCTTCAAAGATGAATTGATGGCGTTTTTTATGAGAGTGGAGAGTGGTACGCATCGGCTTTGGTTTCCGGCTTTTGGACTGGGGTGTTGTTAATCATCAATGAGATGTTCCAGGGACGAAGCTGCTGGTCTCATGAGGTGTTGCTTTGCTTTTGGGTACATCGATGAGCACTGCATCACAAGTCATACATCCAGTCTTCCAAAAATTCCAATTCTCCCCCTTATCGGTTACATCCCCATTAAAACCCAACTTTACGATCAGTGTCCTGATCAATGCCAGCAAAAAGTCCACTCACCCAACAGTAAATTATTCTGGTTGCTTGACTCCTCCCATTTTCCTGTCGATATATTGATGTAAGTCTTCCTATTTTCTGATTGATATTGCTATGTCAGTATAACAGGTCTTTTCGATTAGGTTTTATTACAAGTTAGTTGTCCTTATGATATAACTAGCCGTTATCATTGAAGTTTATTTATTGGTAAACTAAACGTGTTTTTACGATGTGTTTGATTATTAAGGGTAAAAAGTTTAGAAAAATGTATTTATTATGTATACTAGCATGTGCTAAAGAGATGCTAACAGAGAGTATTTCGGAAAGTAAAAATCTGATACAAGTACACGTTTGATTCCATAAAATAAGTACAAATCTACAGAAGTTTTTGTAAATCAACAATTAGGCTAAAATTAAATTTTATAGCTGAAAGAATATTAGTTTTCATAAAGATTGTTAAAAAATGCCTAAGTACTAATTTAGTCAGAGAACTGCATATAACTTTGACGAATAGAAGCAAACTTTGAGAGTATACGTATTATAAAGCCTTCTATTAACTATTATACTCATAAAAATATGTATGAAAATTTGCATTTACTAATTCAACTATTTATAAAGGGAATACGTATAATATAACTATTGTCACAGAACATAACTATACTCTTTAAAAATAGCATTGTCTATCAAATGCGCTCACTCAGGCAAGAGAATGTTATGACTATACATCTCTCAACTATCTTATTAAGACAGTTATTGTGATTTATCAATCAGTTATTGCTTCGTAACAAAGAGGCACATTTGTTACTTTACATCCCTTTGCTATTTTAAGATTTTCCCAAGCTCTTTGGAGATGTGAATGTGTCGTGTTCAATATTCTCCTTTGTAAACAAATTCATTTAATTAGAAAATGACAATGGTAAAAATGGGAAAATTGTAGGTTCAAGAATTTGCGGTGAAACAATTTGGTTTCTATACGGATGTTGCTAAACTAAAATAACAACTATGCCATATTTGTCACTTTACAAGATCCAGAAAGAAAGACACCATAAAATAGTTACAGTAAGCGAAAATATTTATTCGATAAGTATCTGGAAAAGTACATTTTTTTCGAAAAACTTTTCCATCGCCATTTCCGAACTTTTAAATCGGCTATAAATTCGATTTGCCATTAGACGTTTATTGTCCATTGCATTTACTTAAAAAGCTGCATTTTTTTGCATTCGGTATTTTAACATGGTTGCGCGACGATATGATATATTCAATCGATCCATGTCTTCCTTTAGCAAACATCGAGACCTTTTCCTTTTTCGGTCACCATTCCTTCTTTCAGTTCCTGAAGCATGATAGGATGCATGTGGGAAGAAGAGGCTCCAAGATTCGCATTTCAAATATTTTCTAAAGGCTAAGATCTGAAGAATGTGCTCTGGCTGTTTTGTTCGCTTGGTACACCAGCTCTGAACGTAGTTCAACAGATTCGTTCTAGGAAGCGCTGGCGTACCACGAAAGTTAGGAAAAATCCAGATATGATAAACCAGGAGATATCAAGGACTTTGTCACTATAATTCTGCACGCATCTCAATGTAATATAAGAACACATGGCGACGGAGAACGATTTCTCCCTCCCAACTGAAAATCAATATAAGTCAGTCACCGTCTATAGCAATAAAACCTTTATCAAGAACACAGTCCAAAGTAGGGCCGTCGTAGTTGGTAGAGTCGCGGATTCAAAACTCGATCCAATAAAAGACCGTCGTGTACGTACGTGGAAGCTGGTGAAAGTTAAATTTGTCGTGGCCTCAAATACCTTCATGTTGGCATGGTGTGGAAGTTTGGAGAGTTGAATGCCAGTTCTAGTGTTGACCTCATCATCAGACCGTGGTTCAAAATTTCGAGGTCTTCGGATCTTTCCTTTCAGGATAGAAGCCGAATGTCGCCAATAGCTCCAAAACTACTTAATTCAACTACCTACCAGTTCAGAGATTGATGGTGTTTTTTTTTTTCGGATTAAGCACATCATTTGGATAGATCTAGGTTCCTATGGTAGAACAGTGGACTATGGGCGCTCCTACGGCAGGGGTTAGGGGGACTTAGGTCCCTTTTGGATCTTGCATGGGAAAAAGTATATTTTAATTGTTCTGTAAAAATCGTGAAGGGAAAGACAGGCGTGCTGGCCAGATCTGCTGTATTAGATCGAAAAGTTACGAAAACTTTTTTCTTAGACACCTCTCTGCTTCGCAGAACTAACATCTCTGTGCGATAGCAACACTTAACAATCCACGAAATTTACACTTTACCGTGATATAAATGATGATTACCACATTGTCCGAAAACACAGCAGTGCTTGTTTCCAGGCAACTGACCCGATAATCCTAGTTGTAATACTTACCTTAAAGGTGCGTTTCTTTAAAGGGATAGAGTTTTTTTACAATCTGGCAAAATAGATTACCACATAAGTTGGTATTGTCACTAGTGTTGGAACTGCTGTGCTTTCGGATAATGTGGGAAAACGATGTGGATGAAGTTGTTAATGCTTACATTTTAGTTTTAAGTGAGAACTTAGAGAAATAGTGAAGATTATAGATAAAATAAGTAAAATAATGAAACATAATAATGGGTGATTTAAGTGCGAAAAAGAATTTTCTTAACTGTAGTTACGCTTTCATAGTGATCACATATTGAACATGAAATCTGCTTCGAAATTGTTGAAGACGCTTCAATTGGAATAGACACAAGACAAGTAAATAAACAATCATAATATGCTAATTAGACGTTAGGTTGAACGAAGTTACGAAATAGAATCTGACCGAGCTTTTTGACTCTGGCATCTGCACACGTTCCTATGATCAAAAACGGTTTTCTAGTCCCCGAGGGGTGGGTATGTGCAATGCCAGTTCATAGATTACGGGACCGGTAACAAGACAGTAAAGTAGTCCAGTCATGAATTCAAGATGGCGCTATCTCGGTAAGGGAGTAAGTGGATATTGCGGCTGTTTCCACGGGGCAACTTCACTTACCGCTCGTAAACTATCCCTGTGAGAAAGTACCTCTTTAGGTACTTAAGAGTTTCGACCTTATATCATCATTGATAATGTAGCAAATCCCGCTTAAACGCTTAGGATGTTTCTGATAGCCACCGCGAATACTAAAGGGTAAATCAGTGAATACGGAAACTGAGCGTTTTTTACCGACTTGATGACTTGCTAAAATTGGTTAGATACCGATATCACCCAAGTATTTATTAGAGCAGATGTTGAACTGACTTAAAAAGAAAATGAAAAGGGAAAAAAATGAGTGAATTTAAGAAACAACTTAAATATTTTTTCGTCAATTTTTTTGAAAAACTACATAACTTTAAAAGAAATTATAAAAATTCCGATGAGTAGACCCGGCGTTTCTGTAAGATAACAATGCTAAAATTAAAGACTCGCCTTTTAGATAACTAGTTAGCTTTCCTACAATGCAAGGAGCGTATGAAGATAAAGTTTCAACCGCATGTGATTGTCTAGGCATTCCTGGTTGAATGCTGAAGAGGCCCCGACCTTCTAATGAAACAAACAGCTTCCTCCCGATCGCTCGGTTTGAGGATCTGTCACGTATTGGGAAAAAGCACGAATTGATAGTGTAGATAGGTACCTTAAAATGTAGTTGATTATCATTTTGGTGACGTTTGGTGTCTAATCTACGAGAGCTGTTCAATAAAGAATGATCATAAATTAATAAAAAAATAATTATCTGTACTAATCCTTCAAATTTTGATGGTCTTTCTCAAAATACTCCCCATTACATGAAATGCACTTATCTCACCTTTTTTCCAGTCTTCAAACACATGCTGGAAGCCATTTTTTTGACAGGTCCTTCAAAATCGCCTCCGTAGCTTTCATCACTGCTGTGATGATGAAAAACGCTTTCCCCGGAGGTGTTTCTTCAAATTCGGGAAAAGAAAAATATCGCATGGTGCTAAATCAGGACTATATGGAGGATAGGGAACACACGTGACGTTGATTTTTGAAAGATACTCAACAACAACATTGGCAATATGCGGCCGTGCGTTATCATGGTGTAGCATCCAACCTGTTGCTTTCAAATGGGGCCTTTTGCGATGGATGTGGCCTTGGAGGGTTTTCTGTACATCTCTATAATATTCTCCAGTTACAGTTGTATGTGATGGTACAACATGCTAATACACCATTCCTCGAATATCGAAAAATGATATGATCATAACTTTCCCAGCAGAAGCAACCACTCTCGCCTTCTTCGGTGTTGATGATGAAAGAGACTTCCACACAGAGCTCTGTTGCTTGGACTCAGGGTCATAATGATGAAGCCAACTTTCATCAGCAGTGATAATTTTCGAAAGAAACATTCCATCATTTTGTAGCCTTGATTTCAACTCCGAACAAACCTCCACACGCACATCCTTTTGTTCGGGAATGAGCAGTCTCGGAACCCACCGCGCACAAACATTTTTCCATTTTTGCCGTAGGCGAAAGTAAAACTAGGCGTACTTGGCCCGCTGTCAAGGCGTCAAAAGTGACGTCATGACCGTGAAACTCGCGCCATCTATTCTCCACTTATCCCGCTACACATGCAATACGAATTTTATTTTTCTTGATTTTTTTTATCACCTTTAAAAAATTATGATCATTCCTTATTGAACAGCCCTCGTAATTGACGTTGACCACTAAACTATCATACATCAATTTGGAATTCATTCTTTGGAATTGTCGAAGTGCTGAAGTCGTATTCGAAAACCAAGGCAAGTGAGATCATGTCCGGTATACGTACAGGAAACATATTCCGCCGCAGAAACACTTGCCACCTACGTTTAGCTAGCAGAAAATGCCTATTACTTGAAATAAGCTTTTACACACACAGTAAAAAATAGTTGTGGATGGTAACTAGGTGATAGTGTAATTAATTAACGTCGCACTGGAGCAACACAAGGTGGTAGTTTAGAAAAGCAATTTTACTTGAAATTACATAAACATGTAAAGCGGCATCCATTTACTACTCAATTATAATGTTTTAATGCGACTTCATTACAAATTGTATAACATTAAAGCTTCACAAACTTCAAAAAGTTTTTTTAGAGAATCGTATCGTAATCATGCGCAAAGATATAACTAACTGTAATTGGAAAAAAGACCTGATTCTTTCTTCCTGTAATTCTATAACATCGTGATATATACAAAGAGATTATTTCAGTTCTATACAAAATGTTGAACTTAGAAAAGTTTGCCATCTTCCACCGAGCTCTTTACGGGAAATAATATTAATACATCTCATAAACACATATCACATCTCTCAGTTTCATAAATATTAATACCTCTCATTTATACAAATATTCAGGAGTTTAAAATTATGAATTTTACTTCAGTCAACGCCGGTTACAACTGCTTGTAGATCTATTAAAATGACTAAATATTATTCAGAAAACTTTTAAAGATATTTCAATCGAGCAATTCAAGTTGAAATAAAGATGCCTTTGAAGTATGAGGAAATCCGATGTTGTTTTGAGAGAATATATAACTCATTTTTCAATTTGCCGTGAGCCGTTGCCTTTAAAAATAGAAATCGAGCTTGTTATTTATAGTTCGATGATTTAAATCATAGAAGCAGAAGCATAAGTTATTATTTTGAATCTTCTTGACTAATTTTATTATATCTATTACTTTTCAAAACATTCATTTTTTGACGATTGCTCTGTTCCACTAAATGTAATTTTCTTGGAAGTATGCAAATACTGTGAAAACTTGTGAATTATAAAAATTATTTTTCGAAAGAAAGGAAATTTGGTAATTCATTTTGTAAACTTTGATTTGGATGAAGAAAATATAAAGAAAATGCACAACAGTGAGTCTTTTCAATTGGATTTTCAGGATTCCTTTCCTGTGAAAAGTTCTCCCGAGTTTTATTCTATTATCTCAATTTATACAATTTTATGAACAAACATCTCAAACTTATATTAAAGTACGATGTTTACGATCATATGTGCGAATAGTTGCTGCCATTAAAGCAATATCTTCGAGGTAGTCAGGCAATTGAATTACGGTATCACTGGAGCAGTACAACGGGCTATTGCAATATCTTCGATAAAAAATCACGTGTAGCTTTTCTGCATATTGAAAACGTTAAGAATAAACATTAAAGAGACTGGAGAGGATATCCGGAACTTTTCTTGGAATTAAATTAAATTTTAGTATTCTTGAGAGATGACGTTTTAAATATCGGGGATAAATTCTGAGAATATTTAAATATGTACACTACTGTTTGTAAAAATTGTAGCACTATGAAAGAATCATCAGACATAAATGGAATTTATTCCACGTATAACTTATAGTGGTTTAAATAAAAGATCAAATTTACAGAGCAATAGAACAAAAATAATGCCGAAAATCAATATCTTATGCAGCCAGCGATGAGAGCCTGTACACGTCGTGGCATCGAATCGTACAGATTCTGAATGTCATGCTGAGGAATGGCATTCCAAATGGCCTCTATATGATGCCAAAGTTCAGCCGTATTCTCTGCCCGACCAGCGGTACGAGAAAGTCGTCGTCCGACGTAATCCCAGACATGTTCAATGGGCGACATATCCGGGGAATGTGCAGGACATGGAAGAAGCGGTACCTGTCGTGCACTGAAGAAGGCTTGTACATCCCGAGCAACATGTGGACGGGAATTGGCTTGCTGAAATACAGCTCCGGGAATGCGTTGCAGGAGGGGTAGGACCTCGGGCTCCACAACTTCCCTGATGTAGCGCCCGCTGTTCAGGCTCCCCACAATTTGGAGTAGGCGGGATCGCCCATGATATCCAATAGCACCCCAGACCATAACGTCAGGCGTTCGTCCAGTATGACGCTGAATAAGACACTCCGGGAGAAGGCGTTCAACTCTGTAGCGTCTTACGAGTACGCGTACATCGTTATAGTTCAGATTGTAGCGGGACTCATCTGATAAGACGACTTGTTGCCAATCGGCACGCCATTCGCTGTGTTGGTGAGCCCATTATAGCCAGAGGCGTCGGTGATTCAGCGTCAAGGGAAGCCTTGCACGTAGCTCATGTCGCAGCAGATGTCGACGAACCGTGGGGGCAGACAATGACACACCTGTAGATATGCTCCAATGTTGTGCCTACGCACGAGAGGACGCTGTACGGTCCGTCACCGACATGCGTATGAGGTGTCTGTCGTCCCGTGGTGACGTCATATTGCGTGGCCCACTGCTGGGGTTTCGACTTGTCCGGTACTCCATGGTCCATCTCTTCCACACGCATCACTGTTGTGGCATTACGCCCCGTGCGGGTGGCGATTTCACGATACGAAAGTCCACCCTCACGGAGGTCGATCATGCGGTCCCGTTCGAACTCCGTTAGTTGCTCGTATGGCACTCTGCGTTTTTGGCGAGGCATATTGACTTCTAATCAATCATTTACAGCAGTCAAACGACGATACACACATTTTAACGCACCTTTACAGTGCTTTTTATACACGGCTCACTTGGAAGTTTAAAGGATGTTTCTCGGCCCACACATGCGTGATCGCTTTTGTAATTGTAATCATTTGCATATCCTAACCTGTTTTGCATTTCCTGTAAGTTTCGTTTAATTTGCATTAATTAATTTTCACAGAGTAGTGTATGTCGTACTAAAACGATGCAGTTATGGGCCTTGTAGATAAAACGATGAAATCTGATTTGTTAAGACAGAATATAAAGACATGAAAATGAATGAACCCTCGTAGACTCATACTTGCGTTATTCCAAAATGCAACCTGTAGTTTAACCTGCATGGCTTCAAACCAGATTTCTTGACCAATAGAATTTTTCCTAGGATTCTTTCAATCAATTGATTTAGCCTTTATGTATGCTGTGGGGTAAAAGTGATACCGCACTAATAGGAAATCTCATGACACCCACAGGGGGTCATGAAATGAGCAAAAGTGAATGAGCAAAAGTAATGAAAAATCTGACGGATTTTCATGAAATTTGGCACAAAGGTTTAGTTTGAAAAAATAACGATATCCAAAGTATTTTGATTTTCAGGCATTGTAAGGACTTGCAACTTTGAAGAGCAGTTGAAAATCACTTAATGTTGCATGTTCGAAAAGATCTGTTTCTCAAAAACTACTTAACATAGGCATAGATATTTCATATTTTTGTAACCTGAAATTTTTTATTTGTATTTGTTTGGAAATAACGATTCTAAACATCGTTTTTAAAATAACATGAAGTTGCAAAAAAATAAAACATTGTCAATTTTGACAGAATTAAAAAAAAATTCTATGGCCTAAAGAAATTTAGCATCGTTGAAATTCATGTCAATTACAGTGCTAGATATGATAAAAATATCCCTGAAGTTCGGAAGTTGTCTTTAATTTACATCTTCAAAATAACAGAGGAAAACTACAAAATTACTACATTATACTCTAAAGAGGCACTAAAATGGAGAAGAATTCTGCCAAAAACGATATTTGGAGGAATATAGTTAAATAAATCTATTGCTTGTAAAAAAAATTCAGGATTGCGTTTTGAGTTCTAAAGAAGCAGTAGCACAACCTTTAACACTCAAGAACAAGATGGGCCCTGTAGACCGGTTGGAAGAGTAAAGTATTAGCAACCGGAGGGTTGTGAGTTCAAATCCAACCAAAGACCGTCACGAAGAAAGGGGGCTGGTGGACGTTAAATCTATCGTGGCCTCACATGTCCTCACGTTGGCGTGGAAGTTTGGAGAGTGAGGTGCCAGCTCAGGTGTGACCTCCCGTGGTTTAAAATTACATGGTGTTATCCTCGGTTCTTTTTCTTCGGGTTTGATCCCGGACTGTCGCCAATAGCCCGTTGTGTTGCTCCAGTGCGACGTTAATTAAAATACCTAATTACCTTAAAGAACAAGATACCGGCACATCGCTAAATTGGTGACTGAAATTTTCGTCACCAAACGACCATTTGAAAAGGCTTATGACGGTCATATGTATTCCAAAATCATTGCCATTACTGGCGATAATTATTATCTCCAATCATAGCATTCCCATTGTATTCATATTACGCGTTTGAAATGACAACAGTAAAGTGAGGTACAATGGAACCCAAAATCAACAATAAAATACCGAATTATTTTTAACTTGGAAAGTAAATTATAAAATCAGACCATCAAATAACTTGAAAAAGCTTAAATATTTTAACTTATGCATCCTGGACATTGCAACAACGTTTACCTATACTTTGACTACACTTTTAAATTTACTTTTAATTTGATAGAGGTTTCTTGTTCAATTTTGTAGCATTTACTGAATTTGGCCTAGTGCTTCTTAATTCTTAAACTATTTACTTCTTTAAATAGTGATTGTGACGAATATGAAACAAGGATTCGTAATGTGCAATTGGGAATCGAGATGTAACAATGATAATTACGTGTTCCCATAATGGCTGCTGGTATTTTATTAAACCTTTGTCAAAATTGAGATTCAATTTGAATAACGTCAGTTTAAGGCACGTAAAAGAACTTGGTGTTTATCTATTAAGCAATAAAAACTTCATTTCTCTTTAGGTCTTTATCAATTTCATTGGGGGTTTACTTGCAAATATTTACTTTTGCAAATGGCACAATTTCTTACCAACTTCTAGCCATATTTGCCAATAGTATTTAATATTTAAATTTCCTAAGGATATGAACAAATTAAAGACTTCACTGACAAAATGAACTTTGCACCGAATAAATTTACTGATGGAGCAATTCTTGGATTAAGCAAAAGAAATTATATATAGGTTGTGCCAAGGAAAGATACAAACCGGAATTTTGACGTGAATACTCGGGCCTGAAGTTGGATTGTGGAATGAATGAAGCAGATAGGAAGTTTGAACGATTGTTTATTGTGAATATTCAACAATCAATTTACAGTTTAAAGACTAACATGCAGTTTGATATTAATTCTTGTAGATATTGTTGTTGTCCAATATTAACTGTAGCCTAGCTTTCGAATGACACCACTTACGCCAACATCACTCTACGCATTCCAAAGATACACTGGCTCGAAGCTCAGCCAGCACCGTAGACTTTCGACATTTTGTGGACCCCCTCCCCGTGCACTTGGTCCGAAAGTCATATCAGATACCATCTTTTGTCTACACGACGCTACATTTGTTCTGGATTTGGGATTTCGTTACAGGGATTGATGGTATAGTGATTCACTCACTCCTGATTGAGGAGCTGCGCTGCAAGAAGCTCATGTGTATGACGTCACACGATACTATACAATACCAAGCGGAACTTATTCTTTCGCTTACTCAAGTTCTATATTTGTTAAGTTTGAATAAATTCTATGTTGTTTTATTTCCGAGCATTTACCTTCATCAGCACTCACCACACTGGATCATATTAATGGTGACCAGGACTGAATCACATTAATGGCCTTATTTAAACAATTAAACAATTTAAAATTACCTTTTTTTTACACACAAAAAGAAAGATTCAGATTTGTAGATAATGCATAAAAGTAATTACACATTTTTAGATTAGATAATTTGTTTTTCATGAAAAATGCTTGACTAGATTATTAGCACTTCTGATTTCCTTTGGTTTTAATATTATTTTATTTATTATTGCATTGTTTTTATGACTTATGACTATTGGAATAATAAATCCAACATTCTGATGACATTTAAAGCTGGATTGAGTAAGTGTTGTCGAAAATAAAAGTAACAGTATAAGAATGTCAACTTATGAAATATGCTCATTTATAGCAATTCTATCTAATTGGGTTGAACGTATTCAAGCTTGAATAGATCATAAAACCACAAGTCAGATTACAGTGAAAGGTAGTTTTCTTCTATTCCTAATACACTTTAAATTATAAATCGCTTCTGACTTTAATCATATTGATTTTGTACTAAAGTGAAGGAGTGGATACTTTACTTTTAATTTCTTCTATGACTATGAACAATTTTTATCCAACTCAAATAATCAGAAAGAATCAAAGCTTGAAACTGCGTACATAAAAAAATGGATATTTCTTTTTGCAATAGTATATTGTGTGTGTATCTGGTATCTAAATAAACTGTTCGTTCTGTTTAGTTAATGGAACGAAAACGGGCAAGCGATCACGATTATCGGATTCGCATTAATCTTCCAAGAACAAACAGTTGACCTAAAGGGTTTTGAGAATTCCCCTGATGAGACGTATCTTAGAAACGGACCTCTGTACACAACACATTTTCGGGTAAACAACAGATTCCATTGCACTTTAGTTACAGCTACAACTAGTTAATCTACCCCTATTAACTAAACGACATGGTATACGGTACAAAGCTTTCAAATCCATGTAATCATTCACGTACATTTGTGTCATTAATATGAAAAGGAATGATTCAATTTTTCATTCGGGCCGCTGTAGAATAGTTGGTAGAGTCGCGGATGAACAACCGGAAGGTTGAAACTCGATCAAACCAAAGAAAGTATGTACAGGGGGCTTTTGCAAGTTGAATCTGTCGTAGTCTCAAATTTCCTCACTTTGGCGTGATGTGGACGTTAGGAGAGGGGTGCGAACTCACGTGTTGACCTGACTATGGTTCAAAATTTCGAGGTGTTGTTCTCGGTTCTTTCCCTTCGGGATTAATACCAGACTGTCCCCTATAACCCATTGTGTTGCTCCAGTGCAATGTAAATTAAAATACCAACCAAACACTATTATTCAGCCCTGAACACGGTTAAACCATAAACGATTTCTTTGAAATTTGATGGTACTTATTGGAGACCTACGATTGGTTATCAGACTTTGATTTTGAAAATTGAAGTGTTTTGAGAATTTTGTGATGAGACTTGTCAGAATTAGAGCTTTGTACAAAGAACAACACTTGCTTTTTAGGCAAATACCATTGCAGTTTAGTTACAATTTAGTATTCCTAGTATGCCCTTGGTCACCCGTTTTTGTAATTGTTTATTTGTATCTTATTAATACAACATAGGATGATTCAGTTTTTCAATTATTCATCCTTGACTCCTGTTAAGCTATAAACATTTTTTTGCCGAAGTCTGTGGTACCTGGTGGATTCCTACGTATTACGACGTATAATCAGACTTCGATTTTGGAGATTGAGAGTTTTGATAATTTCTTTATGAGACGGTCAGAATTAGAGTTTTGACGCAGGACAGCCCTTGCTTTTTTTTGGCAAAACACGAATTTTATAATTACTCTTTATCCTAGTATGTCCTTACTTTATCTTTATGCAATTTTGTACGTACATTGGTCACACCCTGAACACTGTTAAACTGCAAGCGTCATTTTTTACCGAATACTTTAGGAGGTGCTGTCGAAATATGATACGACTAGACGTGGTGCACCTTTGAGATAGCACTAGGTTGATTTTTATCTCATTAAGAAAATTAAAATAAGAACGATGTATACTCACTATACAGAGTTTTTCAGTTTGATAATTTGTTCTAATTAACTTTTTATGTGATTGTTTAATTCATTAACATTTTTATTATCACAATTGTGCAAATTACGCAAAAAGGCATGCTGCATTTGAAAGATGAAAAAATATATTCGAATTGAAAAACAACTTATAAAACTCATCTTATTTCATAAAAAATAAAATTTTGATAAAAAAATTACATAAATTAAAAAAAAAAATAATCGAATATGCTTTCAGGAAGAGATTTTTTTAACTTTTGAAATTAACAAGAGCTAAACAAAGAATTGTGTTTACCCTTTACCTCTAGACAATAAATATTTTGTCTTCCTGATAAGAGATGTTCCTTCAGTTCAAGATGTGGGAAATTCATATTATTTTCTAGAACTCTCCTTTATTTTGTTGTTTCAAAACAAAGATAAAAAGTTTTCGTGAAACAACATGCGAGAACACAACATTAATTTGTTGAAATAGCATCGCTATTTTTATCACTAGTCTGTTAGTACTAAGGTATCACTAGTCTGTTAGTACCAGTATCATTAGGGACTAGTATCACTAAGAATTAGTATCACTAGTCTGATATAATTTGGGACTAGTATCACTAGTTTGTAATCAGATCAATCTCCTCCATACTGGTAATTACTTTGTACATTTAAGAACCGTTTCTAAAATAACTTTGTAAAACATTTTGTCGCTATTAGTAATTTATCCGATGTATACATGTAATAATTTTGTGGTGTACGTAGAATATTTTTAAAGCAACTCCTAGGGACTAGTATGACTAGTCTGATATCACTAGGTATTAGTATCACTAATTTGTAATCACTAGATATTAGTATCACCAGTCTGTTATCACTATGTATAAATATTACCAGTTTGATATTACTAGGGACTAGTATCTCAATAGTCTGTAATTAGTACAATCTGAACTTCGTTTCTAAAATAACTTTGTAAAAACTTTTGTCACTGTTAGTAATTTATCCGATCTATATACGCAATACTTTCGTCGAGTATGCAGAAATAAAAAAATGGGGGCAAGTAAAACTAGTCAGATATCACTAGGGATTACTATCACTAGTCTGTAATCATTAGGAACTAGTATAACTAGTCTGATATCACTAGCGATTAGTATCACTTACTATCGACGTATAACTAGTCTTACATCATCAGTATTACATATCTGTAATCACTAGGGACAAGTATCACTAGAAGTTGTGAAGTAGACGCGTTGGGAAATTAGTATGAGAGAAATTAAGTTATGTGGTAATTTTTTTCTATTATGAATACTTCGAGAACTTTTTAGATCATATCTAGACTGATGAAAGAAGAGAACAATTCCCTTTTTCTATCCCAGTTCATTTTTATGTCAGTTCTCTGGAACCTTGAATAGAATCCTATCATTCGGAAAAGAAATATAAATCTTCGAAGAAAACTCATTGATTCTGATATGAACGCACATGGGATTTAATTACTTGCGAATGAAAGAGTGTATTGATTGCAATTAGAGGGAAGAAAAAACACCCCAGTGCACATAAGAAATTAGGAATTGTTCCAAATGCAAATAAAACTCAAGCTGAGGAAAAAGATATTCACTTAATGATTCCTTGAAAAACAGAAGATCTGAAACGGAACAATCGATGACTTATATTCGTTAACTGCTCACCAGATGGCGCTGCATACCAGAGGATTTCATCTCGGGATTCTTGTTTGAAAACTTGAAGTTGCTAGTTCATTAATACTATTTTTATTCCTAAAGTCATTGTTGCACTTTGAATATTTTTACGAAAGATTGTATTTGCCTAATTAAGACTCTGCCTGGTTCATTACTGAGAGTGTTATTGAAGAAGCCAACTAGCAAAATGGTCAGATTATAAATAGGGAGCTTTTTGAAGAAATAATATTCTAAAATACAACTCAATCCAAATAAGACCAGTTGAAATCGCTCAAACCTAGATCAAAATTCTTGAGTTTCCACAAATGTTTTTGTGCGAATGCTAAGATAAAGTAAAGGAATTCTCAATACAATTCATAAATGTATTAATGCATTATTTTCAGTTTTTATACCCATTACATACCTTAGGGTCCTTATTACATACCTTAGGGTATACGGGTCACTTGAGCGCCAAATGCAAAATGACCGCCATTTGTTGACATTAGGATAAGAAGAGACGGGGACTTGAAGTAGATAAGGGAAGGGATGAGATAACGAAGAGTTTGTTTACATTTTGGGAGATGTGTTGGGCCATGGTAACGAATGTCTGGTAGCGCCATCTGATGGTGGGATGTGCAACACACTATTATTTTTAATTAAAAAAGTAATTTCGTGGATTCGAACGCAGGATCATAGGATCTGGAGTCAAGCGCGGTAGTCATAGGGCTGTTGGGCCTTATTGCGAATTTATGTAGTGTTTGCTTTCTCTCTCTCTTTAGGACGTACTTTTTTCTTAATACTAGGAATGTGCTATTTTAGAAAATGGTTTAAATAAATGCTTATACAAAATGCCTGGTAGCGCCATCTAGTGATTTAAAAGAAATTAATCTAAGGAACGAATTTATTTCTTAAATGTTTTGATTAATTCTGGGAATGTGCTACTTTTAGAAAATAGTTTGAACAATTGTGGTGGGATTTTAATAATTCTATTTTTGTTAAATGACTATTACCGCCATCTAGGGGTTGATTTTAAAACGAATGTGTTTTATATTTCTATAATAGTATCGAGATTTTGTGCATAGGTTAAAATTTTATTTTTCAAAATGACAGATACCGTCATCTAGGGGTTTAGTTTGAAACGAATGTATTTTATATTTATATGATTGAATTAAGATTTTGTGCATAGGTTAACATTTTATTTTCTCAATTTATTTTTCAAAATGACTGGTACCGCCATGTAGTGATGGAATAAATTAGCAACAGAATAATTTAGCATTATTTTTTATCTTTAATTTAGCTTTTTCAATTTGATGCGAGGATATATGTATCCTCGCACACTTACAAACACTTGTAATAAAATAAACGACTTTCGTAAAATAATACTCTAACGTTGGAACTCGGAAAGCATAAGAAATTGAGGCCAACCGATTGTATGCGAAGGATTTTAACCGTTTGATAGAATTTATAATACGGAAACGTTTTAAATATATATTTTAATGAATTTATATACGGCAGGTTGGAGAAAATGTGCATGCTTAAGGAATGACATATGTTTTGTCGGGAAATCATTATTGCAACTCGAGTGGAGGACTTTAAGATATGAATAGGAAACAAAGGCATAACGGTGTATGAAACATTACATTTTTAGGTAAATAAGAGGCAACTAGTCAAAGATTTTACAGTATACATAGTATTTATGATGATAAAAGTATAAGATTGATATTATTAGAAGCCTCTGGAACTTGGAACAATAAGACTAAGGAATGTGTGTTTGTCACACACATTCCTTAGTCTTATTAAATTCCTTAGTCTTTACAAATTTCCACGTGGGAAATTTTTGTATTGATTAGATGTAATCTAAGGCAAATACATTATACCAAAGATTTGTGATGGTAAAGTATCGGATTGAAAGTCTAGTAGCCTCTGGAACTTGTGAGAATATGACTAAGTATTGTTTTGCACGTGTAGGTTAATTAAGATAACAGAAGGAACGAAGTTAAACACGAAGTCACAGATAATGATAGATATTGATTATATTATTTGATAAATAAGAGGCTTTTAAAAGCATAGTTGAAGCATGAACTCACATTTCTTGGGTCATTGAATTATTTTGCTTCTTTTGGGGGTTTTCTGCCCTTCTATTGTTTTTAAATAAATCTTAGGTTCTAGTGACATTAGAAATGCAAAGCAAATGCATGCAGACAAAGAACAGTGTTTGCAGAAATATTGTACAGATTCTTTATGTTATAAGTATGGTAAATTGTATATACACAGATCGTGAAGGCTGGGTATATTTCCGTCGATTGGAAAACGAATTAACGTATTTAAAGAAAGAGGAAGCTGCTATAGAAATTTACGGTAAAAAATGTACTGTGCCTAGACAACTTCTAGCACACGGAGAAGTAGGAATAAGCTATACCTTTAGGGGATCTTGTATTGCAGCCAAGCCTTGGTCTCCTTTACTTTTGGAAATAAAGGCAGAAATGGAACGAATAATTTGTGCAAGATTTAATTTTGTGTTGGTGAACCGTTGTAAAGATGGTAAGGGCTGTATAGGTGCCTATAAAGACAACGAGAAGGACTTGGATCTTAATGCAACCAAAGCGACTGCTTCATTTGGACAGAAAAGGCAATTTGCGTTTTCTTGAAAAAACTACAATTCTTTAAAAATTGTTCTGGAAAATGGAAGCTTCCTTGTGATGTCCAACAAACCAATTTGTGTTCCACAGCTTGGCCCGTGGGAATACATCATATTCTAGGATTAACTTAACGTTTCGTAAGATTCTAGCATAAATAAGCGATAAACCACTTATGTGCCCTGAACTGGAACTCAGTGTCGATGGGGATGTACTCTAGACGATATTTAGAAAACGCTACAATTAATCTTTGTGCCTTTCTTAATATTATTTTTATAAATGCTTAACTCTTTCTATTTTAAATAAACGTTTGCGCGTCTTACCACATACACTGTATTTTGGATTATTTTTTATTACATAGTTTTATAAATTGTCTTTTAAAATATAAGATCTGAAATGAAAATTTCTTTGCTATAAAGATTTATGTTTTTTCAAGTTGGATGTTTTTACTCAAAAATTAATTATACATTAGATGCTATAACACATATTTTATTGCAGGAATTTTGATTTAAATAATATACACTTAAGAAAGAGTAAAATTTTTGAAATTTTGCAAGACCCATACTATGAACATGTTTCCTTGCACATTTGAAGTAGTGAAAAATAGTATTAAAAACAATTTGTCCTATAAAATCTAAATCAAATGTTAGTTTTTACTAAATCTTTCCTTACATATTATTTTCTACTTTAAATAACTGTTCCTAAATTATAGTGATTTAATTTTTATTATATAGATTTACAAACTTTTTAAATGAAATTTTCTTTGATATAAGGATTTATATTTTAATAGTCAGATGTTTTTATTCACAAAAATAAATATATATTAAATACCGTTACACATAAACTATATTGACAAAAGTATTTGGACACTGCATGGTTTTCAGAAAAAGTGCGTTATTATTCTATTTAGTAACGGGTAGGCCCTCCTTTTACATGTATTACAGCTGCAAAACGTCGAGGTATACCACAAGTTCTCTAAAAGTTTGGGCAGGAATAGCTTGCCATTCCTCTTGGAAGGCTGTGAGAAGAGATTGGTGTGAAGATGGGCGTGCGTGGCGGTGTCGTACCAGTCGCTCCAGTTCCTCCCACATGTGCTCGATGGATTGAGATCGGGGCTCTGAGGAGGCCAGTCAAGCAAATTCACCTCATTTTCAGGAAACCAGTTCAGCACACGTTTTGCAGTATGACATATAGCTCGATCCTGTAGGAAGAAACAACCATCATCGCCGTAGTATTGCCATAGTGTAGACAAGGCCGAATTATCCAGAACATCGAGGTAGAAGTCAGCGTTTATGGTACCAGGTTCATAAAGCAATGGGCCGAGTCCTAAACAGGAAAAACAACCTGATTTTCTGCAGTGTCCAAATACTTTTGTCTACATAGTGTATTTTTAATATTGAAGACTTTTAGAAAACATTTTACAATTGTAAAAATACATTAGATATTTTTTATTACTAACATTTAAATGCAGATTTAGTTTTTTTAATTTTACAATTAAGACATTTTTTAAAGTTTGATTCTTAAAATGTGTTTTATGCATAGTGAAAAAACAATAATAAAAACCTGTAAGAGTAAACATATTTTATACATTAATTTGAGAAACTTTGCAAGACCAATACTATGAAGATATTTCCTAGTACATTTGAAGTAGTGAAAAATAGTATATTAAAAACCATTTGGTCCTTGAAATTCTAAATTAAATTGTTGTTTTTCTTTAATGCCTTTGCAAAACACTCATTTTACTAAACATGAACTTCCTTTTATTTACTTGAAACCTTGTGCATTATTTACTTGAAACCTTGTGTACCGTTGAAGTTGCAGAGGAAAATACCAATGCTGTACGAATCTATGAAGTAATTTACACGATACTTTGTATTGTTCTCTTAATTTTACATGTAATTCATTTTTTCGTTAAATGGATAGCAAGAGGGCTTTCTGTTTTGAAAATAATGTGTACATTTACGTGCAGTTAAACCAATTAACTTTAGCCCTTTCCAGATAGTTAATGCATATTCTAAAGATTTACTCATACCGCTGATAGTTTTATACACGAGTAATGGTAAATAATAGCTGAAAATTTTAAATATTAATGAATTTTAAATGAACAAATATTATTGAAATAATGGATTAAATCTGAATTCTATGTATTCTTAAAACAATCTCTGCAAAAAAATACAGACAATTTTAAAACAGATGAGAGGAAGCGACACGGAAACAAAGTTAATTAAAACTTTTTAAAGAAAAAACATCATAATTCATATATTTTATAAAAATAATACATTGCAGTGTAAGAAAGAACTTATGTATTTTTTATATACTTGCATTTTTTAAGAGACACATCTTCCGACGAGCCTGGTTTGATCCCGGACCGTCGTCAATAATCCGTTGTGTTGTTCCAGTGCGACGTTAATTTACCTACCTACCGACGAGCCAAATATTATATGCCACCACCTCAGCAAATGCGTGATTTGCAAAAGCATTAAAGAAAAACAACAATTTAATTTAGAATTTCAAGGACAAATGGTTTTTAATATAATATTTTTCACTACTTCGAATGTACAAGGAAACATCTTCATAGTATGGGTCTTGCAAAGTTTCACAAATTAATGTATAAAATATTTTTACTCTTACAGGTTTTTTATAATTGTTTTTTAACTATGCATAAAACACATTTTAAGAATCAAACTTCAAAAAATGTCTTAATTGTAAAATTAAATAAAAGAAGTAAATCTGCATTTAAATATCTGTAATAAAAAATATCTAATGTATTTGTTTCAATTGTAAAATGTTTTCTAAAAATCTTTAATATTAAAAATATATGTAATAATATTTAATGTATAATTATTTTTGTGAGTAAAACTATCTAACTTTTAAAATATAAGTCCTTATATCAAAGAAAATATCTTAAAAAACAGTTTGTAAATCTATATTATATAAATTAATCACTAAAATTTAGGAAGATTTATTTAAATTAAAAAATAATGTGCAAGGAAAGATTAAGTAAAAACTAACATTTAATTTAGATTTCATAGGACAAATGGTTTTTAATACTATTTTTCACTACTTCAAATGTGCAAGGAAACATCTTCATAGTGTGGGTCTTGCAAAGTTTCAAATAAAAGAAAAAAATTTTTACTTTTACATGGTTTTTATTATTTTTTTACGATGCATAAAGCACACTTTTAGAATCAAACTTTTAAAATTCCGTAATTGTAAAATAAAAATAAAAAACCCTGCATTTAAATGTTTGTCATAATATCCAATGTAGTATGTTTCAATTGTTAAATGCTTTTTAAAAAATCTTCAGAAGTAAAATATGTGTAATGGTATCTAATATCTAATTAGTTTTTAAGTAAAACATCTAACTTTTAAAATATAAATCCTTTTATGAAAGAAAATTTCATTTCAAAAGTTTGTAAATCTATATAATAAAAATTAAATCACTATAATTTAGGAACAGTTATTTAAAGTAAAAAATAATATGTAAGGAAAGATTAAGTAAAAACTAACATTTAATTTAGATTTATAGGACAAATGGTTTTTAATACTATTTTTCACGACTTAAAATGTGCAAGGAAACATGTTCATAGTATGGGTCTTGCAAAGTTTCAAAAATTTTACTCTTTCCTAAGTGTACATTATTTAAATAAAAATTTCTCCAATAAAATATGTGTTATAGCATCTAATGTATAATTAATTTTTGAGTAAAAACATCCAACTCAAAAAGACAAATCTTTATAGCAAAGAAATTTTCATTTCAGATCTTGTATTTTTAAAGAAAATTTATAAAACTGTAATAAAAAATAATCCAAAATACAATGTATGTAGTAAGACACACAAACGTTTATTTAAAATAGAAAGAGTTAAGCATTTAAAAATAATATTCAGAAAGGCACAAAGATTAATTGTAGCGTTTTCTAAATATAGTCTAGTGTACATCCCCATCGACACTGAGTTCCAGTTCAGGGCACATAAATGGTTTATCGCTTATTTATGCTAGAATCTTACGAAACGTTAAGTTAATCCTAGAACATGATGCATTCCCACGGTCCAAGCTGTGAAACCAAAATTGGTTTGTAGGATACTTAATCACAAGCAAGCTTCCATTTTCCAGAACAATTTTTAAAGAATGGTAATTCTTTCTAGAAAACACAAATTGCCTTTTCTGTCCAAATGAAACAGACGCTGTGAGTGCATTAAGATCCAAATCTTTCTCGTTGTCTTTATAGGCACCTATACAGCCCTTACCATCTTTGTAACGGTTCACCAACACAAAATTAAATCTTGCGCAAATTATTCGTTCCACTTCTGCCTTTATTTCCAAAAGTAAAGGAGACCAAGGCTTGGCTGAATATAAGATCCGCTAAAGGTATAGCTATTCCTACTTCTCCGTATCATAGAAGTTGTCGAGGCACAGTACATTTTTTACCGTAAATTTCTATAGCAGCTTTCTCTTTCTTTAAATACGTTAATTCGTTTTCCAATCGACGGAAATATACCCAGCCTTCACGATTTGTAAACAATTTACCACAGTCATAACATAAAGAATCTTTACAATATTTCTGCAAACACTGTTCTTTGTCTGCACGCATTTTCTTTGCAGGTCTAATGTCACTAGAATCCATGATTTATTTAAAAACAGTAGAAGGGCAGAAAACCCCCAAAAGTACAAAATAATTCAATGACCCAAGAAATGTGAGTTCATGATTCAACTATGCTTTTAAAAGCCTCTTATTTATCGAATAGTATAATCAATATTTATCGTTATTACTTCGTGTTTACTTTGTTCCTTCTGTTATATTAATTAACATACACGTGCAAAACAATACTTAGTCATATTCTCACAAGTTCAGAGGCTTCTAGACTTTCAATCTGATACTTTACCATCACAAATCTTTGGTATAATGTATTTGCTTTAGATTGCATCTAATCAATACAAAAATTTCCCACGTTTGTCACACACATTCCTTAGTCGTATTGTCCCAAGTTCCAGAGGCTTCTAATAATATCAATCTTATACTTTTATCATAATAAATACTATGCATACTGTAAAATCTTTGACTAGTTGCCTCTTATTTACCTAAAAATGTAATGTTTCGTAAACCGTTATGCCTTTGTGTCCTATTCATATCTTAAAGTCGTCCACTCTAGTTGCAATAATGATTTCCCGACAAAACATATGTCATTCCTTAAGCATGCACTTTTTCTCCAAGAACCTGCCGTATGTAAATTCATTAAAAAATTAAAAAAAAGAAAACGTTTCCGTATTAAAAATTCTATCAAACGGTTAAAATACTTTGCATACAATCGGTTGGCCTAAATTTCTTATGTTTTCCGAGTTCCAACGTTAGAGTATTATTTTAAAGTAACCTTTTATTTTATTCTAAGTGTTTTGATACATATATCCTCGCATCAAATTAAAAAAGCTAAAGAAAAGATAAAAAAATAAAGCTATTATTCTGTTGCTAATTTATTCCATCACTAATAATAATATTCAACCTATGCACAAAATCTCGATACTACTATATAAATATAAAATACATTAGTTTCAAAATCAACCCCTAGATGGCCGTAATAGTCATTTAACAAAAATAGAATTATTAAAATCCCACCACAATTGTTCAAACTATTTTCTAAAAGTAGCACATTCCCAGAATTAATCAAAAAATTTAAGAAACAAATTCGTTCCTTAGATTAATTTCTTTTAAAATCACTAGATGGAACTACCAGTAATTTTGTAAAAGCATTTATTCAAACTATTTTCTAAAAATAGCACATTCCTAGTTTTAAGAAAAAATAGTCCAAAAGAGAGAGAGAGAAAGCAAACACTATATTAATTTGCCACTAAGTCCCAACAGCCCAGTGGCTAGCGCGCTTGACTCCAGTTTCTATGGTCCTGCATTCGAATCCAAGAAATTACTTTTTATTTAATTAAAAATAATAGTGTTGCTCATCCCACCACCAGTTGGCGCTACCAGTCATTCATTACCCTGGCCAACACATATCCACAAATATAAACAAACTCTTCGTTATCTGGCTTATAAATGGCGGCCATCTTGCAATTCGCGCTCAAGTGACCCGTATACTACTTACTTTTGAAGTTATATTTTATGTTAAAGACATTCCGAACGACTTTTAATACCTCAACTGAGAAACAAATTTCTGAAATGCATGAAAAATATTCAGAACACATATTTCTGTTCTTTTCTACAAGCTACAACCTAGTTTTCTGGATATTTATAATGAGGAATGATATATAGAGTATTTAATTTAAGGTTGAGAATTTTCTAATTATGTATATTAAATTTAAATGCAGTGAGGTTAAAGGATCTCACACTGGCTCATCAGAAATCATGGTACCTACTACTTTTTAAAAGTAATTGATAATTTAAATAATAAGATAAAATAAATCGTTGATAACCTTTCCCAACTGATCAAATATGATGAACTGATTCCAAACTTTTAAGGGCAAGTATTGGGGCGGATAAAAAGTTCGATTATTTAAGCACAAAGAAAACACTTCGTTTTAAAAACATTTGAGGACGATACAAAGTAGACACATGCAATAATAACCAATTACATGATTAATTTTACATGGAATATTCTAGACGGATCACACAGAAATATATACAAACCAGTAACGCACTAGCAAACGCTTTTTTCTGCATTCAAAATGCAAAGCATTTATCGTTCCATTAAAGTTGAAGTTAAAGAATAAATTAAAATACATATAGCAGATTAATTAGAATAATAGTGGCAGCTTTTGTGCCGTGCACAAATAAATATAAAATAGATACAACTCTAGCAGCGTTTTGCAGTGAATAGAAAAATATAATAAATCATAACACCGATATTTATCCGAAGGTGGTGTGTATATGCTGAGATTGGAAGAGTACTTATAAGCTCCTTACGAGCAAATCCAAAATTGTAGATTCCGATAAGCACTGCTCCCAATTATATATCAATTATACCAAGTAAAAGCAGCACTCTACAAAAAGGGGGTCTGAAATCTGTCAAAAGAAAAGGCGCAATCTTACATCATCGATGTTTGGTGACCAGTAAAAATTGTTACAGCTTGGCTGCGAAGTTTGGGCGACTGATCGGTCGTATTCACCAGACATTGCATCTCCGGATTTAAATGTTTTCCAATCCTTGCAAAACTTTCTTAACCCTCCTGGTGGTTGTCTGGAAGAGGTGTCTCGTCGTTAGCAAAACTGATCAGATCTTGACGAATGAGATATATCGTCATTTGAAGAAACTTACCAGGTCTTGATCTCGCTATCATCAAAATAATATCTCGATAACGATAAATCATTAACAAAATTGGCCAGAGCTTGATGGACGAGATATTAGGTCGAAACCATTCGAGAGGTTAATGGAAAAACTTTCAATTCCTTGGACGCTGTTTTTATTTCTGTCAATAGTTTAGCAATTCCGGTGCTTATGCGGATTATATAGGATGCTATCGCGGATATTGTAGGATATAAAAAGATATAAAAGGATACGCTCAAACGGATACACGTTTCGAATTAGCATTCCAAACACTCTCGAATAGAAACTATTAACAAGTTTAGGTTCTTGTATTATTTCACCATCTAGTACCCAAACTACATTAAAATAAGACAACACCCTTGAAGGTTCTTTTGCATTTATTTGCATTATAAGGGAAATTTTAATTCAATTTATATCGCTCATAACAAAACTAAGAAAGCCAGGTGCCAATCAACGCTTTTGTGAAGAAATAAATCACCTTTAACGAAGCAGTAATGAAAGAGCGCTATACATTTCGCCAGAACATCCGTTAAATCGTTATTCCAAAAATTATATTTTGTATCAATTAATTTTATTTACATCAACGGAATGGAGAATAGATAAAAAGCGAAGAATAAAAACCGAAAAGAAATATGAGAGTTTCCCAATTATCATCATCGAAGTTTTAAGAAATGGGATTAAAACTATAAAAGACAAATTGTAACAAAATCCATTTATACGCTATTATTAAACTTCTTCAATGAAATGTTATGAAATGGATGTTTAAATAAAAACAAATCTTAATTCATTTTTAAATGAGTAAGTTATTAAAAAATTGTGTTGCTAGGGTCAAATGCCCTTATTCATTCAGCGATTTATCTTATTGGTTCTCACAAATTGAATGATGTATACAGCAATAATGTTTGCAGATTACAAATAAAAACAAAACTAAATATGAACTGTATTAGTGTCGCTAAATATTTTTGAACGCGCTTTCGTTCTTTATAAGAAATTAAGAAAAAAGATATCATTTTTTCTTTGAATAGGGAATGAGCCGCAACAAAAATCCCTACACTTCAAGAAGAAGGAAACAAAAAAAAGATTCCAAGATGAAAAGATTCGTTCAATATAATACTTTTAAATTAATTATTTCCCTCCCACAGCAGTGATTAAAATGAGATTTAAAACATTTTTACCAAAACAAAAATTGAAAGCGAAGACAATATTAATTAATTTCAGAGTCTGGAAAGGAAAGCGATTTGAAATGAAGAGAAAAATAAATCGAGAGATATGTATGAAATTCAGTCAACACAATTTCAATTCTTTCTCTTCAGGAACGTCATTTGAGAAGCTTTTAGTTTCTGGAAGATTATGGAACTGTTATTGTGTTTCCAGAGTAATTATAATTTAAAGTAGAATAAAAATCGATTAAAATTTTGAGCTGTTCCCAACTATTTAATTACAGTCAGTGGCTATATTTCGGAAATGTCTCCAGTATTCTGATTAATTGAATTTCTTCGGATATTTTCCCTGATTTCTTGAAGATGTTGACGGGGATCTTATAATCAAAATGTTTTATTTTCTAGCATCTGTTCCAGATGATCTGCTTGCTAGATGCTGAATTATAAGCTATACCATACCTTCGAGCAAAATTATTTGATCATTTATGTTATTGATGCTAGTTGGTTGAATGTTTAAGTATTATACATACATTGATTCGGAAGTTTTAGGTATGCTGTAATATTTTGATCGGTCAAGTTGAATCTGACTAGGGTTGTCACCAGTAAAATAACCTTAAATTTATCACTTCTATTCCTTATCTGATCCCGTTTAACACACAGACATCTTTTTCTCGGAGGAAATGCTCTTTTTGTGCAACGTGTTAAGTCTCTTTTACTGTTCACATCGGTGCCTCTTTGAATTTATTGGTGGACGATTAAGAAGCATCTGTTCTGCTCAGACGACAAGATCTTATCGACCTGGTCTGGCATTTTCTAGACCAGGGGATAAGCAACAAAAAACATTTAAATTACTTTTCCTGTTTCTAACAATCGTTGTACCACATTTCGTAACCATTTTATTATAAACTTAGAAGATTTAATAGACCTCATACAAACCATTGCTTCTTTACACACCATTGGTTTCTTAAATTATATATATAGTTTTTACCTTTCGTGTATAACTTTTCATCCGTTTACGTTTGTTGGTCAAAATACTTTCTTTTCATGTGTTTGATCAATATGTTTCTTTTGAAAGTTCATTTTCATGCTTTATTGATAGAGGTACGAAATCCTTTTTTTTATGTTGTTATGTGACATCTTAAATGTCATGCATATTTCATCATACATTTAATTTTCAACTTGCAAATTTTGATAAGTAATAATTTTTGTAAAGGTTTTATAGTGTTGCTTTGTTTAGAGTTTTACATACTTTTTTATTGATGTTGGCTTTTATAATCGTTGACGACCATATTTTAGTTTTATTATACATTGTTAATTTCAGCATTTTAAAATTTTTAATTTAGAATATTTTTATCGGCTTATATTATGTGTAGCACAGCTTGTATAATATTTGGACCTTGTGCACTAAAACCCAATTAACCAAACAAACAATCCGCATGTAAACACATACTATATTCATCTTCATTACTTATTGTGTTGGACTCATTGCTTATATAAGAAATCATCATAGTAAATTTCGCCCTTAAAAATAATTTAATCTTCCTCGTAGTTGTCTAGATGAGGCATTTTGTCATTGGCTAAACTGACCAGATCTTGATCTAGTCGTCATAAAAAAACGGCAATATCTTGACGAGAAATCTCGTCATTAGCAAAATTGGTCCGATCTTGGATAGATATCTATCTCATCGAAATCACTTGGAGGATTAAATTAATACGAATTAATTGTTAAATTGTTTTCATTGGAAAAAGCCCAAATAAGGCTTTTTGACGTCAGCCTACACAGCTTGTTTAGAAATGTGATACTATCAAAATCGCGGTAAACTCTAATTCAATTTACCATTAAAATATTATATGCTTTTTTTTACTCTTCTGAAATAAAAATGCGCCCGAGTAATACAGCAAAAAACTGTAATATTGCTGTAATTGACATGATGTTAAATTGGTAAACTATGAGGGATTTTGGAATAAAGAAATCGATTTTTTTTTTTGCGTAGGAACGATGTCGAACATTTGAAAACGCTATCCTACAGTAATGAAAGAAACGTTAGGACATTCGCGGAGAAACCTACATTATCTGAATATCGAACAAAAACAAAGAAATCTTTTCGAACACTCGGAAGACATTCACGAGATTCCATCCCTCATCACAAAATAAAACTCGCGTGTTGCCCCCGGAGTGTAGATTTGGGGAGCTTTGAATTCACCGTAGAACAATGCTTACTCGTTGTTGTTTATATCGCATAGGAGCAATACCGTACTTATAGAAACACTATACCACAGAAATGAAAGAAATATGAAGACATTCGGCCTAGCCTCCACTCTATCTAACTCTAGAACAAAAACAAAGAAATCTTTTCGAACACCTGGAAAAACTACACACGATTCCATTCTTCATCGCAAAATTAACCTCCCCAAATCTGTTGCCCTTTGATGCAGATTTGGGGAGGTTTGAGTGCAGCGCAGAATAATACTTACTCTTTGTTGTTTACATTGCATAGGAACAATGCAGTACTTATGAAACAATATCCTACAGAAATCAAAGAACCTCCAGAACAATCAACGAAAAAGCTTCTATTATCTAACCATCGAACAGGAAGAAAGAAAAATTTTCACACCCTCGGAAACCATTCACACAATTTCATTCCACATCATAAAATAAAATTCGCCTGTTGTCCCATTTCCAGAAAAGGCGGAATACTATAATTTTCAACCAATTGTCGAACCCAAAATAATTCCCGATTTTCAAAAATGCCTCGTTCTACGATCTCAACGAGAATTTTTATCTTCACTCCTGTGTGTCCCACTACCATATTATTAGCTTCTATACAGCAGTCCGAAAGAATTTCAGCCGGTAATCCGAGAAGTTATGAGCGATGCGGCAGGGAAAATACAGCCCTGACGACAAGATAGGAAGTGCTACATTATCAGAAATAGTCGCGTCGTAACCGAGGTATAAGACAAGGCTCACGCTCCTTATCTTCTAATGATGTCGAAAAAGGGAAAATCTTCCGATTCTAGTATTTCGTAGCTCTCCCCGGCAGAAGTTGCGGCATCTGCAGATGTTTTCAAATGAGTGGTTCTCTTATTTTCTTCATCCTCGTGTATGATTCAGGCATGATACATAATAACCCCTTTGAATCATTTCCAATCACCGAATTATTCTAAATATATCTGAGACGAGAGTTGGTGACTTTTTGTTTTCATGTCTCTGCTGCACTTTTTGGTTGAAGGGGTTTTGATATGTCTGGATTCGGAGACTTTTCAAGTATTGATCTCATGTGGGTTGGGAAGTTTGTTTTCTGTAGATAGTTTGACAGAATACTTTGGACAGCTGATTATTTACTCCATCCTTTATCTGATGTCTCAATAATCTTAAGATAAGCAAGAAGTTTCAAAGCCTCCTGCACGAACTTTATAAGGGGAGGTTGGGAACACAATTAAACCATACTCACAAAGGTATGCATGTTTGCAAGCGCCGTCTGGATTTGCTACAGACTTCTTACGAGTGATGTGTATAATTTCACGAATGATGTGGTGGATGGCATGCGTCTAGTGTAATGGGCACCTCAGGAAAACGGACAAGCCTACTGTGAGATTAAATCGAGAATAGTACCGCTACAGACTTGTGCCGAATTATTAAACGTTTTCGCTTCTGCACCACATTTTGTATGAAAAGAACATTACACAGGAACAGGCATGGTACTGGTCGCCATAGATCGACATGTACTCTTTCTATGGATATGAGTTGGTTGATTAGATTGAATACAATCAAGGTACATGCACGCCAGATCGAATACAATCCAAGTACATTCTCTCGAACTGTTGCACTCTACCTTATGGAGAGTACTGAAAGAAGATAGCTTTCTATCCATTTTATCTGCAACGATTCACTCATTTTAGACTGGAGATTATCTCAGTACGTAGAATACGTACGTTGGTTCTATGGAATCAGAGGTCCCACGCCAGATTACACACAATCCAGGTACATGCAGGCGACCTGTTTCACATCACTTTGGTATGCCTCTCTCCACATTATGGAGAGTATTGAAAAACTAGGGCTTACATCTCTCGATTTAATCTGTAACGGATTCCCTCTGGATGCAGGCTGGAGGTTAACCTCTTTGCAGGCTCGAGGTGTGTGGAATTAGCACGTTGGTTCTTCTGTGGAACAAGAAGAACCGACGCCAGAACACAATAGAGAATTACGCCAGATTGAATACAATAGAGGTGCATATACGCGATTTGTTTCACCTCCCCTTGCAATGTCTCACGCAACCTTACGGAGATTATTAAAAGAGCAGGGGCTTACATCTCTCCATTTCATCTGAAACAGGTTCACTCATTTCAAGCTGGAGATTATCTCGGTGTGTAGAATTCGCAAGTTGGTTCTTATTTGGAATTAGAGGTCCCACACAAAATCAAACACGATCCAGGTAGATGCACGCGAGATGTTACACACCTTGATGTGCTTCATTCCATCGTATCAAGAGTATTGAAAAACGAGGGCTTACATCTCTCTATTTCATCTGCAACTGATTCATCCATTGCAGGCTGAAAGTTACCTCGGTGTCTGGAATTAGCACGTTGGTTCTTCTATGGAACAAGAGGTCCCTCTCGAGATTGAACACAATCGAGGTACATGTACGCGAGTGTTTCATGTCTCACTCCACCTTATAGAGAATATTGAAAGAGGAAGTCTTATATTTCTCCATTTCATCTGCATTGGGTTAACTTATTACAAGCTGTAGGTTAACCTTGGATGGAATTCGCAGGTTGGTTTCACCAGAAAGGTGACGGAGAGCCAGGATTTCCCAGCTTGGTTCTCTATAAAATCGCGAGGGTACAACTATTGCCAACCTCAACCTGTAATATTATAGTTAATACAATGTTATTCATGAACTTGTGTGTGTGTGTGTGTTCCTTTTCATTTCTGCACCATAGAATACTCCCTAGCACAGTGAGGAGGAACCTCCATGTTTTAAGTCATTAATTTAGCTATAATAAAATAAGCTATTACTTTAGCTGTAATAAGACCACATTCAATAAATTTCACTTAGATGTACTTAAGAATGTAAATTATTGTGTAATAATCTGACTACAAGTACTTAATTTAAAAAAAAATGAAAGCTATTTAATTTTAAGGAAAACTAATGTTTGAATGTTGTGTGCTTTTTGTTGGAAAACATTTGAACATTTCGTTGCAGCACGAAAGTTCGCAGTTTCAGTTGATTCTCCAAATGGATATCTGTCATCTGTGATCTTAAAGATGTCTTGATATGGGATACAAAGAGGATGTAGATTCATAACAATAAGTGGTTGATAGACAAAAAGTATTTTTCGGGTATGTTGCCGAAGGCGTAGATTTTCTACTTCAGTTTTCAATACATTCTTAGCATTAAGCAATTATTTTAAATTTTATCTGCTGAGAGCTCAATAAATTCCATTTGTAGTTTCCTCTGGTGACATCACTAGGTGAGGCTGAAATTAATGCTGATTTGAGTGTGATATCATGATTCTTAAAGTCAGTGAACCTTTCATTGTATTTTCCTATGTTATTAATAAAAATAAAAGAATTTGTTATGTAAAATTAGGATTCAGTCAAAAGGCCGCACTTAAGGACCTACAAAACAACCACATATGATCTTAAGGTCGCAGGTTCCCTACCCCTTCCCTAGCATATTCGGATGGCACTTTGGTACAGGTATCTCGGTGTGAATAAGATTAAATTCTATGCTCCCGTGTCCTTTAAAATGTTATACACAATATTTTGAAACTATGTGTCAAAATCTATAAAAATTTAAGTTCTATGACTCTTTTGAAGCCTTGGTTATCATAATTAGGGCTACATTCTTGTTGTCAGTCACCAATCAATTTTTTCTAAAAGACCCGAAGACCAAAGGCTGAAGATAGAACCCGTACCTATTCCTTAACGTAAAAATAAATACTTTAGAAAACGAAATGCTCCTTTAATGTAATGGAAGAGATGATTCTTGAGCTCCTAAAATTCCTCACATGAGCGGTATTTTCTGTCAAGAAAACATAGGTGGCGGTAGTGTTCCTGCGTCGATACGTGTTTCCACTACATATTCTGAACTTGATTAGCAAGTGGCTTATTTTTTCACTTATAATTTCAACACTTCACCAATAAAATTCCAAAAAGTAAATTCTGATTTGATGCGTGAGGATTTATTGGTCAGCAATTATTACATTAAACCACAAACTTTGGAAAACGGCGAAAAACAGCATTTTAATATAACACCGATATATATCAAGCCATTTGGATAGCAGAAATAAAATCTTTGTTGACCGTCTTGTTTGTTTAGATTGAAAATACCTCTCATAGCACCTTTCAAAAATTCAAAAACCAAACATGAAATAAATCACTAAAATTTAATTATTTTTAAGCAATAATTTTGTTTGTTTTTTGGAATGGCATCGGCTCACTCGCTTCCAAGAATGGATATGATACCAATTTGAATAAGACCTCGGAAGAATAAGAATTTCGAAAAGCCTTTCGCAATATATTATGTTTAAAACGATGTTTTTTAAAACTATATTTAAAGGTTTCTTCAGAAAAGAGAAATCCACAGCAAACAAAGAATAACAGAAGGAAACAACGACAGATGTTGGTAAGTAATTGAATCTACGTAGCACTCGAACAATGCAACGGGATATTGGTGACCGTTCGGAATCATTCCCAATGAACCACGGTTAGATGACGATAACCTGTATTTGAATACCGGTCAGATGAGGAAGTGAACCCCTGAGCTTGGCAACCCACTCTCCAAACTTCCACACCATGCCAATGTGAGAACGTTTGAGGCCACGACCGATTTAATATATACCAGTCCTCACAAACACCACTGTCTTTGATTGGATGGAGTTTCAGAAGCGTAACCCACCGGTTGGCTAATCGCGAGGATGGAACAACTGGGCGACCGAGGTCTCAACAACGACAGATTTATTGGTCTTACTCCAGTCAGCTATCGGCCTAGGCAAATCTTTCTTGGTGTTGACGTCATCACTGTACCATCAATTCCATTCAGTTTAATGTACCCTAGCTAAAAGTTCATCCGCCTTTATTTCGCGAGGAGTCCAGACTTCTTTGCGAATGTCAGAGACCGGGTGATTTTCTCTTAATCTTGCATCTCACCGTATTGACTTGTTGCGAAACATTTCAAATACGAGCGGGGACGAATCGACAATGTTCCTTCGGCGCGTCAAATAAAAAGTACTTCCGAAAAGCGCGGAAGCTCTTTTCCGAAAATTCAATTTAAAAAATGCTTTACCGGCGTCAATATTAACTTGGGGAGTAGTTCTGGCGGCGGATGTATTTGTTCTGGATCTGCTTTTCCAAACAGAATGCGTATCTGATTTGTTTCCAGCATTGGCATAGAGGTAGATGGATGGAAGCGAAAAAAAATAGGAGGATATCCGTTACATTTTCTCCTGAGATGTCCTCATTGTGATCCTGAAATTCGAGTTTTTGTGCAATCGAACAAGCGGATTTCGTAAGTGTAGAATACAAATGAAATTACTATGACTTCTTTTATTAGAGCAGAAATGGTGTCAAAAGTGAATACAAGCGTTTAATGGAAGGTACCCATATTGCATTCATACACTTCCCCTGTTATATACTCCCCTTAACATAAAATGTATGGAACTATGACCCCTGCAAAAGGTATATAGCAACGTATATGCTTCTACAAACAAAACGTGCATATGATTTGTTTACAAAGTTGAAATACTGGAGGGTGGATGGAAGTGAAAAAACTAGGAGGATATCCGTTATATTTTCTCTTCAGATAATAATCCTGAAATTCGAGATTTTGTGCAATGGAATAAGCGGATTTTGTATGTGTAGAATACAAATGAAATTACTATGACTTCTTTTATTAGAGCAGAAATGGTGTCAAAATTGAATACAAGCGTTTAATGGAGGGTACCCATATTGCATTCATACACTTCCCCTGCCCTTAACATAAAATGTATGGAGCTATGACCCCTGCAAAAGGTATACAGCAACGTATATGCTTCTACAAACAAAAAGTGCATCTGATTTGTTTCCAAAATTGGAATACTGGAGAGTGGATGGAAGTGCAAAAACTAGGAGGATATCCGTTATATTTTTTCTTCAGATAATAATCCTGAAATTCGAGATTTTGTGCAATGGAATAAGCGGGTTTTGTAAGTGTAGAATACAAATGAAATTACTATGATTTTTTTTATTAGAGCGGAAAACGGTGTCAAAAGTGAAAACAAGCGTTTGATAGAAGGTAGCCATATTGGATTCATACACTTCCCCTCAGATATATACTCCCCTTAACATAAAATGTATGGAGTTATGACCCCTGCGAAGGGTATACAATTTTGGATATGCTTTACAAACTCAATTCGCATCTGATTTGTTGCCAAAGTTGGAATAGTGGAGGATAAATGGAAGTGAAAAGCATTCTAAAGGAATCTGCTATATTAGATGTCCTCATCGTGATCCTGGAATTCGAGTGTTTGTACACTGGAAAAAGTAGGTTTTGTAAGTTCAGAGTACAAATGAAACTACTATGACTTCTTTTATTAGAGCAAATAATGGTGTCAAATAGTGAATATAAGTGTCTAAAGGAAGGAAGCCATACGCTCTACAAAAGATATATTATAAAAATATAGAGAAGGATTGTTATGGACCTGCTTTTACCAACAATGCGCATTTGATTTGTTTTCAAATTTGGAATGATGTAGTATAGATGAAAGTCAAAAATATTCCAAAGGATATCGCTATATTTTCTCTTCAGATATCCTCATTGTGGTCCTGAAACTCGAGTTTTCATACAATGGATTAAGCGAGTTAGTAAGAAGAGTACAAATTGTATATCTTCGAAAATATCTGGACAAATTGTGAAGGGTGGAAGATGGGCACAAAATAAATATTTTTGTCAAAGAATGTGCCCGGAAATGCCGCGTTCAGGTTGTAGAGGGTGTTGTTTAGGTCAGTCATTAACATCGTTTCTGTGAAGTAAGGCATCATTCCCCGCTCGGATTTTCAACAGCATGCATCGCTACACGAATTCGGAGCTTACGGACATAGTACATTGAAAATGCAAACGGGGAATGAAGCCTTGCACCATAGAAACACTGTTATCGACTGATTTAAAAAGCGCTCTCTACCACCTTTTACAATTTAGCCAGATATTTTCGAAACACCTTGCTTAGCTTAATATTTCATCTACGATGGCTGTTTTTAACCATAACCTTACTCCAATCATTTCTTTTTATTTTTTAAGGCATGCCTTTTACACGGTCTCCATACAATTCTCGATCAAAGGAAGCATTCACACTAAGTCACTACACAAAGAAAGTCAATATTACCTGTGAAAGTTCATATTCAATTTTGACAGCTTATCTCCGCTAATAGAGAAGTCACGTTCAAAATGCTGTAATAGTGGCTTCGTAGTTAATGCTTATTTTAAAATAGAAGTGCATTGAGTTATGCCTCTGTGAAAGACATAACATAAAGACAAAGAGAAAAACGACTGGAGAAGAGATATTAAAAATCGCCTTTGTGAATGGGATATTATGTTAGGCGTACTTATGTGAGGTGATATTTTGAGTGGTCATGGCTATTTATTTTAGGTAAATATCGAATACACTTCACAGTGTCTTCAAGGCACAATATGTGAGACGTATATAAAATTTACGATTTAAAAACTAACTTAATTCATCTAATTACATTTCAATTAAGAATAAATGAATGCACTATGTCCGTATATATTCAACCGGTTTCAAAAAGACATAGTACATGTAATAATAAGTAGAGGGTCTAATTAGCTTTCGTAGAGCAAAAAATGAAAATCCAAGAAATTGAGAATCTTACTTATGAAGTCAATTGGGAAGAACATTCAAGTCATAGATTCATCAGCTTTAAATATTTAGATCAATTTAAGTAATCTATTAAGAAGAGCAACGGATTAGCAATCGGAGGGTTGCGAGTTCGAAACTAACTCCACCCAAAGAACGTCGTGTACACGGTGGCTGGTGCACGTTAAATCTGATCGTGGTTCAAAATTACGAGGCGTTGTCCATGGTTCATTCTCTTTGGGATTGATCCCGGACCTTTCCCAATAGCACGGTGTGTTGCTAAAGTACGATGTTAATTAACTATCTACCTCTGCTATCCAAGTGCTCTTCACGATACATACCAGACTTAACTTAATATATATAATTGATCACCGTTTTGGCAACATTCGGCACTAAATCCAATTGGTGTTGGCCAAATATATATCATACTCGTATTTATTCTTTGGAATTTTTATAGTCGAAGTGCTGAAATTGTATTAGAACACGCTTATCGCTGGAGAAATACTATTTCCACTTATAAGTTAGCTTGACAGAAAATACCTCTCATAAAGTGAGTCCATATAATTTTTGTGGGTATTTATGACTAAATGTATAGGTCTTTCTTTATCTCAACGAATGTCTTCTGGAATAAAACCCTTTTCTATTCCCTCTAAATCCTTGTTATTTTAAAACCCAGTTCTTAATACTCCATAATGAAATAACATTGTCTATCCGGGACCCAAGCCAACTGAATAATAAAGCGGACAATTAGCAAAGAAAAGGGAGTGGATCATTTCAAAATCCAGCAAGAGGTTTAAAAAATTTACAGCTGAGAAATTCAAAAAGGTTTTTAGCTGAAAGAACGCTTTTTTCATCCCGATTTTGCATTCTTTTGAGGAGGGAACAAGCTACTTTGTCAGTGGTCATATGAGGTTTTTATATTTTCATCCTTTTCTCCCGGTGCTACTTTTATTCTCTGTGTTTCTTTCATTCAGCAAATCCTTTATTCTTGTATGGAGCTTTTGTAGAATCCTTGTTTCCTAAGCATCTGCTGTATGTTTTTCTGCTGGGGTTTCTTACTGAAGGCTTCTCCGGGAAAGAAAATAGTTTTCTCAATGCATGTGATGATGAGCGGCTAAGTTTGGGTTGGACTTTGCTCTGGTTTTTGAGTAAAAAGTCCCGGAAAAACAGCAGAAAACGGGAGCGAAATCAAAAATGTCTGAGTACTTGATAAACTGTCTCGTCGGGAACATAATGAATGTTTCTGGTACTCAGCAATTTTAGTTTAGAATGATTATCGCGCACTTTTTATTCTAAACGATTCGTGATTTCCTCTAGAATTTGCCATATGCATGTTTGCTTCACCAATTTATGTTTCATTAAAATACGTAAGACAGCAAATTCGACAAACGAGAAAAAAATCAACAGTATTTGTACATGGGCGAATGGTTTGTTGGAGTTTTATGGTGTAAGGGCCATGCTTGGCCATGCTGCGCCAGACACAAGATACATAATATCAAGTAATAAACACACACAATGAAAGTTTTACTGACACAGAAAGAGAGAAAATACACCTAGGGAGGAACCATTGACGAATGGCAACAAATGGATAGAAACAATGTAAAATCAACCACTACAGGATTTTGCCGCTTAGTTTAAATATGTTTGATTTCAGCTAAGGAGTTGCATAATGTCTTTAAAATTATACTCAAGAACTCGACGCTCCAATGAAATTTCACAGCACTCTTATTACAGCAGGAGATAAGAAATCTGGAAGTTGCAAATCAGCGTATAAAGAAAATGTTATCGAACGTGAAAATTTATTTAGATGTTAAACACCGAATCGCCTTGGTGAATGGGCTGGAATTGAAATGGACATTAAAAGCAACCTAATAGATAGAGAATGTGATGGCCTCTGACCACAATGCAGGCGTCATGATGTGTGAAGACATGCTTTATACATGGCTGCCCAAGAGTTTAAATTGCAAGGAGTCTCATTCACGCACCAGAGTACGTCTTTGCTCTTGAGCGGCTCTTGGGATTGTGTGATGATTGGGCAATGTGACATCCGAGAGCTCCCTAAGCATACTTTATTAGATTGAGATCAGGTAGCCTTGCTTGATGCGAATTCAGTATTATCTTTAATTTTTGAACATGTTTATACTTTCTGTACTTCATTCCTGCACCTAAGTGATCTAGTGCATCCACATGTCGTTTGTGGACATACGTCCCTTTGTCCCCAAAATCCAACTGAATGTTCTCTTTAATTTTGACCTACTCTTAGAATTTTTACTGGATGTTCTAAAACACTCTGTATGTTACTTATGTCTACTTCTTAACTTTTAGTTAAATGTTGTTTCAAGAAATCTGAGGAAGAGGATACTCGAAACTACACGAGGATTTATGAATTTTTTTCGATATTTTCCAGTTCAATAATTGATTGAATATTCTTTTACATTATGATTGTTTTCGTAAACAATTCTTTACATACCTTAATCCGTACGGTTAAAGTGTTCGGTAACTCGAAATAAATAAAATAAACTCAAATCTATATCTCACCGCTTTGAATAACATACAATTCAAGTGAGTATCTGGCTGGTTGGTTGTTATGGCACAAGGGTCATATTTAGCCCTGCTACGTCAAACACAAGACATACAACATAAAATTATGGACATAAACACACAAGGAAAGTTTTACCAACACAGAAGAGAGAAATACACCCAGGAGGAATCAAAGCTGTGCCACCTACAACTCGTAAATGGCTAGCACAGTGGACATACCCTCTGAGACACGACGGTACCCGCATGAGTTTCTGCGATAGCACAATGAAACATGTTATACATTACTCTTGAGAATTAAACAATAAAATCAACAAGTCTTCTAATCAGAATGGTTTGACCATAACATAAACCACTTTCGAATTTTGATTCTCCACGAATGGTCTTAATCTGCCCATTTACCATAGCATAAAGTCCTCCGCTGTTATAACTTAAATTGTGAAATAAAATTGGAAATAAAATTTGTATATTGTTTGTTTTATATCATAATCCTCTATTTCCAGACCTAAAAATACTGAATTGTCAAGTACACATACGTAATTAAAATTGTCTTCTCTCATCAGGTGTAATTGCTAGAAATATTTAGAAGAATTGCAAATATTTTAATAAGATGTTTTGATTTTTAAATAGTGGTGAATTTTGCTATCACCACAAAAATTAGCTTATATAATACAATATTATTTATAGAAATGTAACTTATCTCCTCCATATTTGCTCCTGGGTAGGAGCAAATATGCTCTCCTAGAGCATATTTGCTCCTACTCAGAATTTCAATCCACAACTCCACAGCCGGTTACATCAGAATAAGCGTGACGTATCTAACTCTCCTAATGTATCACGAACTGAAACATATTATATTATATATTTCAAGTTCGTTACTCCACTATAATCTCGAGACAAGATGTAATTTGCTAGTCGCAATTTACAGTCAACCAATCTAAATAGTCAATAAATCTATCGTTACAACATTACCAATGACATCTGTGAATGATATCAGATAATGATGTAGGTCTTCAAAATGTATCTGTGATCCAATGTAGACTGTACAAGATCGATTAAATAGATATCCCTGCCTTATAATAGTTCGATGGGTTATTTTAATTGCATTCTAATAATTTTCGATTCGGTTGATTTACCTGACATAATCAATTTTCAAAACAATAAATCGGATTTTGCTGTAGAACTACGTATAACTTCACGAATAGAATGAGGTGACTTGCGGCCGACCACCTGTGACAAAATAGTTCCCAATTGAAATCATTATATCGTTAAAAACACGTGCCGAACACGTAACTTGTTACTATTGTAACTAAACTTGTTAACATATTCGTAAACAGCATGGAGTTGATTTCACAAACTGCGCAATACATCGTGAACGCAACGCTCCCCTCTGTCCCTGTGGACTGAGAAAATGATGCAATATTTCTGGATGTGCCATCATGTTTGACTCAGTCAATCTCGGCAACCGTGAGCGCAGCACGATTTTTTGTGTAGTACCGTTTTAAAGCTCTTTATGAGACCTATTCAAGTACATAAGGAATATTTCGCAGTGGTTTGAAATGAACATTTTTAAATTGTTTTCTTTCGAAACGGTGAATATTTTTTATAACAGCACGGTTTATCCCGCGAAAGAAATCTCGTTGGGTAATTCGTGTATTGATCTACCACTTGTTTGAAATGTATCAAGCAATGTTTATAAAAACATATAAGCTAATTCTCATGCGCCATGGATTTGTATTTGCTATAACAAATTAAATGAACGCTTTGAAACGATACTCGATTAGCTCATTTCATTTATCCGATCTGCAAGACGCAGTGTTTCAATTCAAACTAACGGCTCAACCAGAACTGAGCCCTTTCGTTTTTGAAGAGTTGTTTACCTTAAACCTTTTATGGTATTAACTTGTCCTGTTTTGTACCTTGCGTCATAAAGTCAAATCCTTTTATGGTACAACTTGTCCTGTTTTGTACCTTGCGTCATAAAATTCAATCCTTTTATGGTAAAACTTGTCCTGCTTTGGACATTGCGTCATAAAATTAAATCCTTTTATGGAACAACTTGTCTTGTTTTAAACTTTGCGTCATAACATCCAATCCTTTTATGGTATTAACTTGTCCTGTTTTGGACCTTGCGTCATAAAATTAAATCCTTTTATGGAACAACTTGTCTTGTTTTAAACTTTGCGTCATAACATCCAATCCTTTTATGGTATTAACTTGTCCTGTTTTGGACCTTGCGTCATAAAATCAAATCCTTTTATGGAACAACTTGTCTTGTTTTAAACTTCGCGTCATAAAATCCAATCCTTTTATGGTAAAACTTGTCCTGTTTTGCACCGTGCGTCATAAAATCTAACCTAACCCCACACCCTTTTAAAGATGTTGTAAATATCCGTAATCGCATACAAGAAATTATGAGTAAAAAATGTTTACTTGTAAAAGTGATCTGCTGAGTACTTTACATTAAACGCAAGCAAATATACCTCTACTTCTGTTAATGAGGTTTTAATGAAACGAGTCGACCCGCATAGAGCAAGCGCAGAAGTATCCATTGCATGTATCTATTGATGAAAATGGGTTAGAGAGCAATGAAAATTAATCACTTATGACTGCATTGTTTTAATTTTTTGTCATGTCTTCTTTAAAAGAACTTTTCATGATTAATGATTCTTAAATGATGAAACAATTTTTCATAATTTCGAGATAAAATATTGACATTGAAATGACTCAAATGCTGTTGAATTCGTAATTGCAGATTTTTGAGAAAGGATAAACCATGAGCCAATCCAAAATAGTCGGTAAAATAAGAATTAGAAAAAATCTACTAACTACAGACAGTGATTACCCTATATTCTAATCACCTAGTAAAACCTCCAATCAAATATAAAAGTATGTTTTCAATTAGCTTTTTTTCCATTTCGTATTGAAGTGAAATTGATTAGAATAGAAAACATCATTTTGTCTACTTATAGTTATGTTTCATTCATGCTTTTCATGAAGTATTGGAAAAATGTTCACAATTAAGTCATTCATCTTATACTAGACTGCTGAATAGTCTCATTAGAATAGTAAACTCTGCTATTTTATTATTTTGTTGCGCCGATCTCTGTATGTGTAAAATTAATCTTCCTTCTTTTTCCATGGGCCGCGGTAGCCCAATTGGAAGAGTGGCGGATTCGTAACCCTGAGGTTGCGAGTTGGAAACAGCCCAACTAAAGACTGTCGAGCACACGGGGACTGGCTTACGTTAAGAGCTAAATCTCTCGAGGCCTCAAATGTCCTCACGTTGGCGTGGTGTGAAAGTTTGGAGAGTGGGATACCAGTTCAGGTGTTGCCTCGTTATGGTTCAAAATTATGTGATATTATCCTCGGATCTTTCCTTTCGGGCAACTTGTCGGCTATGGACTTTGTGCCATAAAACCCAAACCTAACCTTTCGGCATTGATCCCGGAGCGTCACCAATAGCCCGTTGTGTTGTCCTAGTACGACGTTAATTAACTATTTACCTACTTTCTTTTGCCAGACTGCTAAATAGTCTCACCAGAATGGTAAACTCTTAATTATTTTGTTGTTCTACAGTTCAAACCAAGCGAAATTTGTAAGAAATGGCAAAATGGACAACAAATCTCAGGATGATTTTATGTTTATAAATGTTTATTGGCGTGTACCAAAATATACATATAAGGCCTATTTATGTGCCTCGTAAGTTAGTGAAACATGTAGATGCGTGAAATATGGTTGGAAAATATTTTTTAGTGGATTAATCCTTAAGGTAAACAGTATTAATTATACAAATAAAAACAATCCTTCAAAAATACAAATAAACAAAACACGTGTAAAACTTTAAAAATTATTAATGTTAAGCTTACAAAAAATCCTCAATGGCTTTTTCAATGGAGTAAGACGGCCATCATCATCAGGACTGAAATAAGTCACAAGAGAAAAACGTGTGTTTAAATATTGTTACACTAGTATTGCATTGGGGGGGGGCACAACTCACTTTTAAAGAAAACCTTTTAACCTTCAGAAAAAACAGGCAAGCACTAATGTCATTCACTAGCGTAAAATAGTTACGGCTCTCTAAAATTCAACACGAGAATTGATCTCGGTGATTGGTCCACTTTCGCTTACTTGAAATAAAATTGAGAAAATTGCCAACAGTGCTGGGAGATGACACTGTGATAAACTTAAACTTAACTGATGACACTTAAATATGTATCGTGAATTTAAATAAACATATTTAAACTCAAGTTTTTCTTTTGTGACTTACTTCTGTCCTGATGATGGTGGACATTTTGCTCCACCTAAATGTCCATTGACCATTTTTGCATAAGTTTGTAATCTTTATTAGTCGTTTTTTTTTTAAATTTTACTATAAAACTTCTAGGTTAAAACAAAAACAAGTTTACTACCACTCTGAGTGTTAATCTGTTTATCTACATATATTATATTACATAAAATTTACAATATCCAATTTTGAAATAAACGCATTTAAACTATTTTAGCTACACGTTGTTGCAGTGCCTATTCAATCACCATTAGACAGTATCATTAGTAAAAAGTAGAAAGGAATTTTAAGATTCCATTAACAAACATAATTGAATAATCAAGAATTACACAAAAACGCGTAGCTTCCTTTGGTGTGTCGTAATTCCATCAACTTCGATGCATTTTATCTCTTGAACAACTAAGGGAATGTGAAACACGTCTAAGGAATGAATTGTTTTTCAGAATTTATGTAAAACAAACCACGTCCCTCCTTTAATAAACTCGACTGTGGCTGAAATTATAATTCTCTAAAGGATCCAGAGGCGGTCAGATTTTATGTAGCCTTAAGATAGGCGCCAAATTAAGTTTTATGCCATCGGACAATAATCCTTTGAAGCTACGTGTTGTTCTCAATTCTTCAAGTGTCAAGCTGAGCACCGATACTCCATTACTGGTCACTTAACAATGGGAAAAATTAAGAGAATCGTAATAATAGGTATAATTAGGAGACCCGTTCATAGTATCTGCTGTAAACCTTCTTAATTGCTTATATATATTTATGACTAAGTGTTGGTACTAATATTTGATATCTTATTTCAATTCACTTATAATGAATATAGCATCCATATTCATGTAAATGGATTCCACACCTCTAAATGAAATAAAATTATCCAAAAATGCGTAACAGCGTTTCATTTATCTAATTCTTATTTTCAGTAAAATGCGCGGCAAAAAGTTCACCTCAGTCACGTTACCACAATTTCATTCTGAACATCTACTTCAATTTCATTTAATAGCGATTCGGCAATTTCTGATGCTAAACCTGTTTTTGCTCATATCTACTTTTCCGTGCTGATTTCTATCTATAACTCTCTATACATAAAGAGAAAAATAAGGAGAAATAAAGAGTTTCCAAAAAGAGTAATACAATAAAGTGTGAAAAGAGGGATGCAAATGAATAGGAGAGAGAGGAAAACGAAATAGAAACATATATAAATAAGGGATTTAAATAATTAGACTCACTAAGAGGAAGAATAGTATCAGAGGAAGTTCTTTTTAAAAACAAAATGGAGAAGGGATAGACAGCTATAAAAAGGGAGACAAAAGATGGAAAGGAAAGAATGGTATAAAATGAAAACGGGAATCAGGAAATGATAGCAGAATAGAAAGAACAGTATCCAACAAATACGTCATTTCGCTACCATTAATTCAGAACGATAACGAACGGTTTTTAAAACAGTTGCAATATCGGATTGTAGATTGGACTTTAAGTTTTGTGCGTGAACAAAATGTTGACTCATGCTTTTATCGTATCGTCGGCAATATGCCAAAACCATGAATATCGAAAATCATTAGTTGGATACTATGGAAAAAATTAGTTATATTGAAATTGTAGGTATGACCTTTGGTTGTTTAGCAACAAACAGCATGTTGGAGATAAATTCCAAAGTTAATTTTTTTCTGGAACATCCGATTAGTTATTCTTTTCCTAATCCAACACCCAATCCAATTACATTTAATCAATGTAATAGGATAGCACTACTTTCAAGCACGTTGAACTTCGGTCGCTTTTACTTGAACATAAAGATGATATGTGTTCTGAATGTTGTATAGGAAATTAACCTCTTTTGATTGCGAATACAGCTCTTTGACATCGTTACGGGATTGGTACCGATGGATGCTCATTGCAGTCTACCAAAACAAACTCCGTAGTGTAATAAAGATCGCGATAGCTGTTCGATTTCCATCGATAACTGAGAAAAAATGCTCACACAATGGAATGTTGCCACAGTTTTACTCTCAATTACCAGAGGTAGGTTAGTATACAACATCACAGCTCTCTTCAGCAAAGTAGATCCTTACACACACCATTCAAGGCCAGGACTCAAGACACTCAACAACCAGAAAGCAACTAGCCGGGAGTTATACTTCGCATATGAGCTTATCCTTAGACACCGAAAAATAACTTTGCGCTGCCACAGTACTTATTAACCCTCCTGGTGGTTTATATCCGCGTCGAAAATTGCTCTGTAGTGTCCAGCCTCTGGTGCAAAAACCTGTTCCAAACATTCGCCAGTTCTGGGCAAGGGACAATTTGTTTTTACGACTTGGATTTTCATTCCTCCTTGTAGTAATAGGCAGTTTTGTTTCGACGAGATATCTCAACCTTTGAAAAATTTACCAGATCTTGGATTAGATATCTCGTCGAAGCACTTGGAAGGTTAACGCATGAAAAGCGGTGAGGATAAAAGTTTAAGTTCAGCCCACATCAAAGCACTGGCATACCCAAATGCACAGGTTAATCCACTTGTTGCATGTTCTTCCTTTTCTCCACGGTCCTAATGTCCGATTGCAGGTCATAGTATAAAACATCGAAGAACCACTTAAATTAATTTATTTTCCAGGTATTTGGCAACTAAGCCATTAGCCTTCTCCTATTCTCTTCCTCTCTCTTGCTTACTAATATCTCTGAATAGTACTATCAAAACCATTAAGAGTTCAGTACGCGTGTCCAAAGGTTCTCTTTTCATTGGTCGTCAAGAATTCCATAAAGCACAATTAGGGTAATTCCTAAGTTCAATTCTTAATAAATGGGCATTGAGGCAATCGTGTCCTGTAGAAAGAACAAATATCATTCAACATCAAAGAGGTGGCAGCGCTTTCTTTGATGTTGAAAGATATTTCGACTTCTTACTCGTTGAACAATATTACCGAGGGTGTACCAGGTTACATTGTTGAATGATGTTATCCAAGGAATGCCACGAGGAGGTATATCACTTTACACGGTATAACAACTTAGAAAACACACATCGATCGAGTTCATGTTCGTATGTATACATCATTAGTTGTTTGCTTCTTTTGATTATGGCTTTGGTTGTTTCTATGGTTCAAAATTACGAGGCTTTGTTCTCGTACTGTGATATTGCAACATTTATTTGTGAACTCTCAAAAAATAGCTTTTAGCTGCAGAGATCAATACGAAAGAAATAGTTTAATTGAAAACAAAAAACCAAATTGTTTAGAAATATTTTGAAACGAAAACAAAAATCTTCTCATAGAAGAGTAAGATTATATTTTCTGATATGAAAATTAAAAAAAAATCAACCTAATTCTTTGAGCTCAGTGAAGCAAAATACTCTTTAAGTTTATGCTTCGTAAGATAGTGCTTGTTATAAAATTTTAAAAATATTTCAAAATTAAATTTATATTCATGCATAGAATCAAATGAAACGTGACACGAGCTCTACGAGCCCTTCTTCAGAAAAAACCTAAATAATACTTTCTTAAACACAATTTAAAAGTACGTGAAATCTTTACATACGTGCTCTGCTTTTAGTTATAAAATAGAGACGAAGAAACTTGACTGAGAAAGAAGGAAATATTTCAAGTCTAGAGAGAGACTAGGCAAAATTTGTAAATATCACGGTGCTGATACACTTTCTGTTCATGCAAACAAGGAAGAGAATAAAAAGTAGTCATAATTATATTTATCTCTTTCTACGAGGGCCGCGGTGGCCCGGTTGGAAGAGCAACGGACTAGCAACCGAAGGGTTGCGAGTTCGAATCCAGCCAAACACCGTCGTGTACAAAGGGGGCTGGTGCACGTTAAATCTGTCGTGGCCTCAAATGTCCTCACGTTGGCGTGGTGTGGAAGTTTGGAGAGTGGGGTGCCAGCTCAGGTGTTGCCTCGTCATCTGACCGTGGTTCAAAATTACGTGGTGTTGTCCTCGGATCTTTCCCTTTGGGATTGATCCCGGACCGTCACCAATAGCCCGTTGTGTTGCTCCAGTGTGACGTTAATTGAAATAAATAAATAAAATAAACTTTCTACGGAAGTGAAAATCTAACTAGTAGTACAATAAAATATAACAATTTTGTTAAGATGAAGACACTACGCCTTGGAGTTTTATTTCTGAGTACGCTTATAAATTCTCTGCTTCCGTTCTCTCCTCTTTTTAGATTATTAAACAGCCTCAAACTAGTACTAACGTTACAACTCATTCAAATTATTTTCTGGTTATGGTTAGTGTTGTATCTTTGTTAACGTTATATAACCTTTCTGATTGAACAAGAACCGTAGTTGAATTCTGCCATGCTACTGGTCCCGATTGCCTTACTAAAACCTGCATAGCATATTTATACTAAATAATCCTTTTTGAAAGCGCTCCATTATACACTCCGACATATACTCCGTTGTTCTGTGTGTATGTGCTCTCTTTTACAATACTTCAATGTAAGAAAGATTATGGGAAACTCCAGTTAATCACCACCCACTATTGGGAATTAAAAACAAATCTTTTGGCGGCACTACCATTATGTTTAGGTATTGCAGTGTTTAAAATGGTAAGTTATGAATTCTTTTTCATATTAGAAAATATGAAAAATATTGGGAAATAGTAACAAAGTTTTGTTTATTGTTTCGCATTGTAAAGATTTTTACTATTGCCAAAATAGGTGGTATTTATGCTCATGTGTTCTAAAATCTGGGTAGCCCGGTGGGAAGAGTAGCGGATTAGCAATAGGTGGGTTGCGAGTTCGAAAATCTATCCATCCAAAAACCGTCGTGTAGGTGGGGGGCTGGTGCACGTTAAATATATCGTGACCTCATATGCTCTCACGTTGGTGTGGTGTGGAAGTTTGGAGCATGGGGTGTTACGGCCAATGAGAATTTGAGCAAAAGAGGGCGCTGTGCGCGCCTCTGAAGTTTTTGAAGAGTGTAGAGAATTGGCCGGCGCTGTTGTGCAGAGAGAGATCATGCAATGATGATGTAACAAGTTAACTGTAAAATGTCTTAATGTCTGTCCTTGTTTTGTGATAATAAATGTTGTGGCTGTAAATCGAATGCTGATTCTTTCCGAATCCACATCAAATAACAATTTGAAAAGATGTCAATTTTGGAGCGTCACATGGGGTACCAGCCCAGGTTTTGACCTCGTCATCTGACCGTGGTTCAAAATTACGAGGTGTTGTCCTCTGATATTTCTCTTCGGAATTGATCCCGGATCGTCGCCAATAGAACGTTGTGTTGCTCCAGCGCATCGTAATTTTAGACACTGACTTCATATGACAGAAATTCTGAGAATGGCACCTAACAGATAAGGGGCCAAGCGGAAATGGACGCACCGCTTTGAGAATTTATCGTGAAAGGTATCCAGACAGATGAGCGCAGAATCCTCGAACGTTTGCACCGGACTGTTTGAAACCGAAAAACTCCATGGGAACGGGTGGGGTATGTAGTTTCAAATTGGAAAATTAGGGCTAGTAAATTTTTTTCACTTACTCGTTGTCTTACATTTTCCACCTTTCTGTACCCTCTAGCCCACCCAGGTGGTGCTTCCGAACACACAATGTGTGAATGCATGTACAGTATGTGAATAAGAGGTTTAATTTGTGCTCCTACCACCCCTTAAAGCTTGTGCCCTTAAAATTTTAAAACACCTGTGTATGTGTACCAGGATACATCTGTTTTAAATTTTTTAGATCTGCACTGAAAACCTTGAAAAACTGCAGCATAACGCTCTCCGTGTTGGTTGAGGCTCGATTTCTTCCTGGGTGTATTTCTCTGTTATGTGTCAGTAAAACTTTCCGTGTGTGGGTATCTCCATTTACTTGACGTTGTTTGAACAGCTTGGTCTTGTGACATAAAAACCCAAAATCAACAAACCAACCACATAGGTTAGGAGGTGCAGGTTCAATTTCTCAAAGTACCCTGAGTGCATTTCTATCTTTTGTGTCAATAAAAATTTCATTGTATATCCATTTACTTCATAGGAAAAGCATTTCTTGGCTAGATATTACCCTTGCACCATAAAAACCCCTAATCAACCAAATAGGTTATCACAATATCAGTTATTGTGATAAAAGCTTCTTACAATGTAATACGTCCATCATGACAAAAAAGTAAAGTTTAGTAAATATTGTCTCATTGGATAAAATTCTAGTTTGCTCTTAGCAGCATGATGATTCGTTTCAACATTATTTTAATTACCCGCTTGTGTTTTTATCAGGAAGTCACTGTGAGACCGCACAATTTTCGCATATCTTATTTTATAGTTGAAAAGCTATCGGAAGAAACTAGACAATTTATTTATTATGCTACAATTGGAGAATGAGCAGCTCACTTAAAATAAGTGCCTTATGAGAGTTTAATCTACTGGTTTTAATGAGAGTTTAATCATAGTGTTAATTAGGCTATTAACCTATTACCTCTACAGATATACTTCCACTCTATCTGGTATGAAACAAAGGTAGTATTTTAAATGGTTTCTTACATTTTCAGCTATAAAACTTTCAGCGGACTTTTTGTAGTCATCATTCTCGTAATTTTACCACTCTTAGTTTAATAACTTTAAACAGCGTTAATAGTTGAATCAGATGGTTCAGTGTATTATTATACAATTGGAGCGCTTGAGTATGCTACTGTAAAAGAAATAACGTTTAGTTAACATTAATTAAAAACTAAGAATATGGCCGGTGTCGTGTTGAATTGTGGTTCATATAAAACTTAACTGACTGCTTATTGAATAACCGTTCAAACAAGAAATTACAACAAATAAGGATATTTCTCAGATAAGAGACTTAATACGTAGAACCGGTCTACAGAACCCGCTCGACTCCCTATCTCTCACCTTCACTCTATTCTCTATCTGTGTACTCCTACCACTAACAAGTGCAACCCTTGTCAGATTTAACGCAACAATTTCCACAGTGCCTTGAGCGGTTCCTCAAACTGGTTTGCAGCTGCACTACACTTAATTGAATTAAAATCTCAAATTCACTTAATAGGACGTACAGATTTAACCCTCTTGGTGGTTTATCTTTGAATCAAAAACTGCCTTGTAGTGTCCAGCTTCTGGTGCAACAACATGTTACAATCTGTTACCAGTTCTGGGCAAGAGATAATTTGTTTTTCCTTCTTGGATCTTCATTCCCCTTGGAATAAATGGACAGTTTTGTAACGACGAGGTTTCCCTTCATTGCCAAAATTGACCAGATCTTCGACGATAGGTCTCGTCAAAATACTTGGAAGGTTAAAATCCTAAAAAACCTCAATGTTTAAACGTAACTGTGGTGGCATCAGTTCTTTTGCTGCATTATGCAAATACCGGCTCGTTTCGCTCAAACAGGAGTAAATTTCGTTCTGCGCAGAGGCGCATTGCAAAAAGAGAGTGACTTTATCTACCTTCTCACTCAAAACCAGCTTAACTACACTCTTCACCTCAAAACTGACAATTTTAAATGCTAATTACCCCAAAACTTCTACTTAATACTAATGTGATTAATGTGACTAATGTACTTGAACTTTACCCTTCGTTTCCAAAATTTTCTGAGTCATCTGACCGTGGTTCAAATTTACGTGGTGTTGTCCTAGATCTTTCCCTTTGGGATTGATCCCGGACCGTCACCAATAGCCCGTTATGTTGCTCCAGTGTGACGTTAATTAAAATACCTAATACCTACCCAAAATTTTCTATTCAAAATGTGTTCAGCTCCTGTGGTTGGTAGGCCCCTTCTACCGAACCAATGTAATACCTGCTTTCAGCATCTATCTCATCTCCATCTGCTCGACTTTCAAGTTCCTCTGCTGCTTCTTATGGGAACTCACAATAGCTATATCTGAACGCAAGAGAATTCTACCGAAAGACTTCTGGACTTCGGCCCATATGCTTCACCTCCTTCGATGCACGCCGACCCTTCTCAGCGTCACGTGGTCACATCATCTGTTTTCCCCGCCAAGTAGACGGTTAGAGGAGCAGAGTATTACATTACAGTCAGATATTCTTGCTCAGAAATAAATTGTTAATATAAGTACATGAAATAAAAGTAGTCTTATACACACTATTTAATAAATGAGTATCCGGATGCAATTGTTCTTTTGAAAATCTGTGTACATTTCGTTACTATACCAAAAAGGGAAGAACTCAAAAAAGCTTATCATGATCAATATATTTCCAAAGACAGCTCGGGATTTCATTACTTTACCACACTAGCATCATATTTTTTGTATCTTTTGAAATCAGTATCACTTGTAGTTTTTCTCTTTGGTGGTAAGCCATATTCTCACGACGTCAGAAAGAAAATACCAGAGACATAAGAGAATCTGATATGGTATGTCTATAGAAAAACAATAATTCTGGAAAACCGATACACGTGTCGCCACTTTTCCTTCACTGGTGACCAAGAATGTCCCCCCTACAGTTCGATCCCAAGCCACTTCTCCCGTGTTTTCCACACCCTTTTGCCTAAACAAAACACAGTTTGGTATTTTGAGACGTGCGGTCCTCTGTCTCCCCTTTGTTTATTTATTCACGTTCTTTTTTTCGAGCATCCCATCCCCTTATCTCACCACAACCGATGTCTCCTTTGATATTCCGATCACGGCACATTAACGGTATCGCATTCGAGGCACGTTGGACGTTCTCCGAAGGAAGGCAAAAAAATCACATAATTTTGAACCGTCTTTGGCATGCTGTGTTTTTTTTACCTCTTTCCCATCGAGGAAGTAGCCCAGGCGACTGTCCGCCTGCGCAACGTTTTTATTCCTGCCGCTCACAGAAACGAATACGAATTTTTTAAGATCTGAAGATCCGCTGCATCAATAAGGCATGGACATGTTGATTTATTGGACGGTCTGGGTGGACTGTGGATTACATTTCTCCTTGTTTGTCGAGAATTGGAGAGAGAGGAGTCTGGAGTTGGATGGTTGTTGGTGGGCAATTGATATTGGATCTTAGTTCCATCTCAACAACATTATAATTTCATGGCATATCCCTTTGACGATCTGGATGGGGTGGAATTTCGTTAGGTGTCTGTAACGTGTTCGGAATGCGGAGAAATTTTTCTAGGAGTTTTGATAAGTTCTGTAAATTGTTTCTCTGTCGGAAACCATTTTGACATCTCATCTATGCGAGGGAATGGAGTTCACACAGAAGGGATTATTGAATTGGATTTTGAGTTATATGGCGCAAGGTGTAAGAACAGACAATCTGCGCCAAACACAAGATTATAAAACTAAACAACAAAGGGAAGCGTAAAGCTAAGGCTAAAACTGGAAAATCCTATATATAAGAAGTAAGACGCACAAATTTGATTAAAAAGCTTAACATTTTTGGAAATGTAGACTAATGAGCCATGCTGAACTAAAAGAAATTAGATGAGATTTGAAATAACAGTGGTACGTATAAATACGGAAGGATTTGAATACTGATTTCCTCAAATCAAATCGTGTAGATTTAAAGTTGTACTATAAAAACTGACAAAGGGGCGTTAACTTCGGGTCAATGAATTAAAAACGTAGGAATGTATTTTACTAAGCAGCGATATTTCTCGAAAATGGCTGAGCGTTGCCTTCTTTCGCCTGTATTCCTTTAAATGAATATAATCCTAAAATATATTTTGATTCGTGACTCCATGTTCGCTCTTTGTCCTTGTGAGATGAATATTCAAAGAAAGATAGGCAATTAAACAGGAACAGTAGAGGAGTTAAGAACGCGTTACCATAAAAGGGAAGCTCTATCCTAACAAACATGATGATGAGTTAAGCGAGTACGTCCAATGCAAAGACAGGAAAGGAATTATAGAATTGAAATATACTCAATGTAATTGTAATGTAGGAAGTGAAAATTCTGTTTGTAACTTTGTATGCAAGATCTTCCAGGTGCCTCATCATCATTAAAAATGGTAAAACGATCCAGTAGATAATTAATTGTATGTAAGGAAAATCTCATAATTTCTGTATCAGATGTACTTTTGTAATTAAGGAACTGTTTCTGAGAAATAATTAGCTTGTTCAGAATTGTCTAGAACTCGCAAGTAAACAGTGAACGAAATTTGGAATGGGACATTTGAAATCAAGATCACAATAGTCAGGGGGATACAGCTTAGTTGCGTATCAAGAAAGGTGTTAAGAGAAAGCTTTGCACTTATATCAGAACTAGAGCACCTAGATTGACTAGCCAACGTGGTGATTGCCGAATTCGGTGATTAGCTAAACAAATCTCACTGTTATTTAGTTGAACGATAGACGAGCCCAACAACAGACATTAGTTGCCTCGATATCGACGAGCAATTTCCAATCGACTTGGGGCAGTACAGTAACATTCGTGTCACTTTGCTTCTTAGTATTTAAGTTCAACTCCTTATGTCGGAGGTTGGCTTGATGTGGTTCCTATGCTACCTATTATTCAGTGTCGTCTTGTTCAAATACAAGTCTACGCCCTTCCTCAAGGCTATTGGAAATGGTTTGCGCGGTGATAAGTACACTAATTTTAGGTATCGCCGCTCACCTGATGGCTGTACAACTAGTTCTGAATGGCTATACTACTAGTAATGAATGACTATATTACTAGTACTTAATGGGTGTCCTACTAGTACTGAATGGATGTCCTACAAGTACTGAATGGGTGTTCTACTAGTACTGAATGAATGTCCTACAAGTACTGAATGGGTGTCCTATTAGTACTGAATGGCTGTACTAGTAAGTTGAACGGGTAGACAAATTGGATAATCATCATGCTGACTAGTCACTCTTCTTGTACATATTTCTGACTTAATGGGTGTAGTTTTAAAGATCTCTTAAAGATTCTCTTTTAAGATTTCTAGACATCTGACTCTACCATTGGAACACAAAACCTTGTACGTCGAGTTGACCACCCATGCAAAGGTTTTATACACCTATAAGACTCCGGAAAATATGTACTGTTTCTTTTTCATTTTTGGAAAATATGTTTGTTACATGCATTTTTTGTATTTTTTTCAAGATGCCAGATGTAGAAGTATCGATATCAACACAATGTTTCCGACGCTTGCGCACACACATGCGTATTTCTACACCCGTTACACATGTGTCTATGTGGGATACGCACACAAATGCATATTTCTGCGTGTCGTAAGATCGATACCCCTCTAGGTAGGTTTGTGTCCTTAAACTGTCAATAACTATTGAAAACGGTTTTTATAGTCCAGACCATCCAGGCCTACCAACAAGGGTTTGACCCTCTGCAATCGTCGGGGCAGAATATCGTTTCCTTCTTTGGTTACGGCAACCGGCCCAACGGCTTTACAGGCAACTTACTGAAACCGGCCGAAACGGCCTTTACAATGCTTTCCCCCAAAAGGAGAGGGAATATGTGTCGTCCCATCATCACCTAATGTGCCGGTTTCTATTGTCGGGTCGTGGTTATGCCTAGAAGGGACATATTCTTCCCGGGTAAACTGAAAGGGCGGCGGTGACTTTTTAAGTGTATCTCTTTTCATTTACTCAACCTCTCATAGACTAGATGTTCGAAGATAAACAATTTCCGAGGCTCCCTTTCGATGACCCTGACATCTTTGTCAACGGGGCTATTCATTCGCGGGTCTCTTTGTAGCCCAGAAAATAGGGGATGGAAATCGTAATGGGCTTCGATGATTCATCAGGAGTTTGAGGTCTGAAAGAATCCGAGCCTTTCGTAACGAGACTTTCGGCCGGTTGGGCCGATCCCCGTAACCAGAGGGTTAAGACCGGACAAGGGGTGACAGAGAAGAGACTCCTGGCTCCACTGGGGCAAGATAGTAATAGCTTAAAGCTTCAGGGAAAACGTACCTCTTTCTAAATAACAGAAGCACAATTTGGGGCTATTTAGATTATTGAACTGGCTTAGTCGTTATGTCTAAGTTCTGCTACACGCGGACTATTGTGACTGAATCTGCTATTACAGCTTAAAGTAGAGCATGAACAATTCAGGCTCTGATTGGATATATTTTATGGAAGTTGAAATCTAAAAGGGGAATTGATCTGAAAACGTTTTCTAACTACAGGTCGATAGTATAAATAATGAAATTTTGTTAAAAACAGATTTGACATTTGTTTAACTTACAAACACAATTAAAAATTTATATTACATAAATTTTATACATTACATCAAATTTTCATTTTTCCTGAAAAAAGGGACACCTAATATTTGACATGAATAAAATACTGTTTTGAATGAAATTTCTGACAGTAATGCCCTAAAACCTGCAAAGAAATTAATTTGTTTTAGAAAATGCAAGCACAGCCTTAGTATTTTTGTATTTTATTTCGTATGAAAAGTGATGTCTACAGAAAGTTTTAAGTGCAAAGGTACTTGTTATTTGAGAAAAATATATCTTGTGCAGAATAGATGTCATTCGTTTGAAAATATCTTGAAGCAATTTTGGAAAAATAATATTTCAGTAAACAATTGAAACCACAATTCAATTTTTTAGCTAACATAAAAGAATATTTCAGAAAACAATTTGTGAAAATCCGCGATTCCACTTTAAAGCTAATAGAAACCATGCGAAGATTAAATTCTAAAGTACTGATGTCTTTTTTACGAAATGTATTTTCAAGCATTTCTGCTCTTAGCAAAGAATGTTTGGGATACAAACTTGTCATTTTGTATTTATGTTTATATATCGGAATTTAGTTGTATAAAATTCAAACATTTCTTTCCCAAATATCCTTTTCTTTAAGTTTAAATATTGGCTCTTGAAATTAGATGCTTATTTAAGGAACGAGATGTACTCGTTGGTTGAATTGTACGATGAAGGGCATTCCGAACGATTAGTGTTAAACACTTGATGATTACTTTCTTAGTTAACAATGATTACTTTCCATTCAATTAAACAATTATTACACTGAATGTGTTTATAAACAAAAACCTAATTTAAAATAAAATGTTTTACAAAAGTAGACTTAAACATAAACTGTCTATCAACAATGTAAAAAATATTAATAAAAGCAATAAGTATGCAGATAAATAGTGTTCTTTCTTATTCACTGGTTTAGACAAGTTAGACCAAGTCCACTTCCGAAAAGTCCAAGACAAGCATAGCATTACAGATCTCTCCTGCAGATCCCCAGGCAAGCAAGAAAGTGACTACAAAAAAACCATAATCATGACCAGGAAAACCATAATCAGATGACATTGATCAAAAATAGCCACTGGCCAGACTAGAGATGATAGTCTGCTGACCAATATCACCCTCAAATTTGAGGTCACTTCCGGAATGTTTTCTTCGGTACCAGCTATGAATCGTAGGAATTGTCCAGAGAGTGTTCTGAAGTTTCTTTTTCGTAAAAAAATAGAAGTAATTATTTGCAACGTCTATGAGATATCTTCCTTTCTAAGCTACCTTCCATTTTATTTTCACTGAGGTCCACATGGAAAAGGATCTATTGTAAATGTATCTCCTGGAGCACTGAAAATTGCCTAAGTTTGTCTGAAACATCAATTCAAATAACAATATCCAATTTTGTTCCAGCTCTTTCAATATTGGATAGAGCTGCGGTAGTCAGTAAAAGTATCCATATACTATTATATTATTCGTAGATTTATATACTTTATATACTATAAATATATTTCATGGAACGCTGACAATTGCCCAAGTTTTCCTAAAATATCAATTCAAATAACAATATCCGATTTTGTTCCAGCTCTTTCAATATTGGATAGAGCTGCGGTAATCAATAAGTATAAATATATTATTGTATTATTCGCAGATTATACTTCAGTCCTTCGTTGATGACTAAGCTTAGAAAGTATAATTAAAATATGGTGGTAGGTAACATTAAAACAATACATAATACAGTTAAAACTTGTCAATAAACATAAAAAGGATTAATGATAAATTTAAAGCATGTCTCAACAACATAAATATTATAAATGACAAATTTGAAAATGTCGATCACGTGAATAGTAAATTATGATATATTAAACTATTTTAAGGCGGTAAAAGTAAAAACACAGTTTACAATTTAATAAACAATAAACAAATTTTGTGAGGGTTTTCTCCAATTAAATCCAGTCCGTCTGAAATTTGCTGATAAAAATCTAATGCTAGATGATTAAAAATCTAAAAATCAATTGGTTATTAAAATCTAACGAATTGTGAAGACCAGAAGAAGACATAGTAGAATTTTGATGAACATTCAGTATTCAAAAATTCTACTATCCAAATAATATATACTTATGAGTGAAACGAATATGTTCAATACGAAGGCGAGTCAGTTTGACATGGATTTTTCGCATCTGAACTAATGTAAGAAAAATAATTTAAAGGGGTGAAATTGCGGTCAATTTGTTGATTCGTTGGCACTTTCTCCCTGGAATATTATCTGTTTGACACAAACACAATTCAATTATGATTTGGCATGAGTCCATTTACACTACGATAAAAGTTTTGGTTAGATAAAAGTAAAGTAAGGTATCTGTAGAGGTAACAATTAAGAAAGATCGACACTGTTTTTCGCTATTAGGCTATAATTAAAAATTTTATTTGAAGAACTGTTTTTATAACCTATCGCTCCTCAAAGCAAATAGTTGGACATCTTTTTCTCTCGAAAATGAATTCTATAGAGAAGGTATTTTTAACTCTTCATTGGCCTCTGTAGATGGCCACTACTAAAAATATCTCGATATTCTTAAGACAAAAGAAAATCCATATTTTTTTATTTATGTGGTGTAATTAAAATTACTTATTTTAAACTTTCATTTCTCGGCTTCAGAAATAGGTATTTTAAACTCTTTCGTTTAACACAAAGTTATATTTAATTATTTATAGGAAAAAATTAAGACATTTAATTAAATTATGAACAACATTTTTAAATATATATCTACTAGATTAAAAATAGTTTCGTGTTAAATAATTGTTTTTGGATGCAAGAAACAATAGCTTCCTAGATTTTATACTTCACTATTTTGATGTGTAATCTTAATAATTTTAAATATTTTGTTTTTGTTTAAATATTTTGCAGAGATGAGAAAGTCATCACATTTTTCATCCAGTTTAGTTCCCGAAATTTTAACAAATTAATTCTTGGATATTAGAAACTTTGTTGCAGTATATTCCAATACTCTTAGAGGATAGTTTCAAAATAAATTTTATGCTATTGTTAATCCCAGTTTTTGTATATACATCTTATTTCCTTTCATATATTTTGAGCAATATAAGGGCGACATCACACCCCGTTCTTGTGGGTTTTTTAACCTTTTCAAGAACATTTATCCCAATATGTTTCTTTATGTTTCCTGACAGACGCCAGGATGAATCTTTCAAGATGGTCTGTGTGGGTTCTGAAGAACAAGATGTTCCGAATCCTTTAGTTCTTTACTGTAACAAAACTAGTCTGACTGAAAAGTTAAAATTTAATTTTTCGTATAGCTGGTATCACCATTTCTTTGAACATCTAAATTATTGGTTTATTCGGTATCACTACTTTCAGTACCAGTAATTTGCAAAATTTAGCATAACTTCTATTAGGGTCTAATCACATCACGTATTTAATGTAAAATGTCCTTTTTTTAACACTCCTTGTGATTCCACATGTGGTACATTTATAGCGATTGAAAAAACGAAGTAGGCACTTTAAATAATGTGGATACAACCTATTCCATCTATATCTTTTATTATATTTAAGCTTAAAAATTCTCCAACTTTAAATAAATGACGAGCTATTTTATATTGCAGGCCATCTTGTGCTGGCCTGTCATCGTTTTTCTAAGCTACGGCTGTCAAAGGACCCCTTCTCTCATCTAGTAAACAATGTGTTAAGAATGCGAATACGCAAACGCATTCTTTTGGCACTCGAAACATTTTTCAAACAAATTGAAGTACAACTGAAAAAATGAATTGTTCAGGACTCCGAAGTTGAAGATCTCTTGACTTCTCAGCAGTTCTTGAATAAAAAAATACACGTTGAACGATACAAGTTAATAGTGGAATTGATTTTCATGCAGTTATATTTTATTAGCTGTGAGTATCGTACCATGGTTATGTATATTTATCAGTGATGCACCAGCATGGTGGTTCACAAACTTTGTGAGGATAACCATAGCTCTATGTGTTTGAAACTGCGCTAACAACCTGCGAGTTGTAGACGGCACAAGTTCGATTCTAACCTAGGTGTATTTCTTATATCTCAGTAAAGCTTTCCCTTGTGTGTGTCCATTTAATTGACGTTGTTTGGCGCATTCTTGGCGAAATATGACCCTGGCGACATAAAAATCCAACTAGATTCTCCCGTGTCCTCTTTTACGTAAAAATGTGTTGCGTCCTTTCCAATTTTCATGTCTAGTTTCGTACTTCATTTTCTTGAATCGTAAATTTATTCAGTGAAAGAAAAACTGTTTCACAAGTGTGTGAAAATGTTGTGCTTCTAGACCTGTCAAGTGATAAGGGATTTAGTATTTGTATTTTTCACCTTCCGGAATATGTGAATCCGAAATCCGTGAATTGATAGATATAAACCAAAGAAAGAACCTTTAATAAATCCCAATAAAAATCTAAAAATTGCAAAATAGTAAAAAAGCTGAAAAATGTGGAATAAATACTAATCAAACAGAACTCTCCATGTATGTGCGCTAAATCCGCAAGACATAGAATGATAAGTAAGACAATAATTCAGCTAAAGGAAATTTAACAGAAAATTTTAAAAGGTATTTTGAAGCAAGTGGTGTTGGTGGATCAGGGAGTCAGCAAGGAGGATTCTGACCCAGGCAACACAAAATGGTGTTTTCTACGTATGAGCAGCAGTACACTAAAAATTGTTCATACGCTCCCCAAACACCATATTTAACAATAAGCGAAAAACAAGTTAACCAATTTTCACATAAAACATCATAAATACACCACAGATTGAATACAAACACAACGCCGAACCGCTCAACACCACATGAAGAATACAAGACAACCGACTTACCCAACATTACTCTAACAAGTACCACCCCGCACTAAGACAGCCATCAAATGCCATGCATCTACGCCCCATTTTAAAATAAAATAACGTATCTATTGTAAGGGCCATGGTTAAGAATCATGAATGTATAAAGTTAATGTGATGAGAAGTATGGTGAGAGTGCCGGGGTGAGAACGATCGATTCCTGCTAAAGGGCCTGATAATTATGAATGCGTGAATTATGAATATAGTGTTCGATTTTTACAAGGCGCTTTGTTCAATTTCATTAGATATAATGTTCGATTCCTGCTATAAGCTCTAATAAATTGAAAAAAGTAGGTGACAGTTTGGAACAGGTTTTGCACCAGAGGTTGAACAGTACTGCATAGTTTTCTAAGAGAAAACAACCCCCGGTAGGTAGGTAGGTATTTTAATCAACGTCACATTGGAGCAACACAACGGACTATTGGTGACGGCCCGGGATCAAAAATAAATCCGGGAGAAGGTTAATACATTTTCACCGATATATAGTTGGATTTTGGATCGGGGTTGATAGTTTTCGAAAAGTAGTGGTTGTAGAAATTTCATATTTTATTTTATAAGAATCCGTCTAAGTAAAACTATTTTAGCTCTTTCGGATTGTAGTCACCAATGTGGTTTTTTATCGAATTTTACTTTCAGTATATAGAGGGATTTTCATTGTAAACAAACAAACCAGACGGAATGCGAAGAAAACATTACTTCTGCTACCGAAATGCTCTGGAGTCCTACATATCAGGGTTACTTTAAAATGTAATTTATCGCCGTTTTGGTGATGTTTGGTGTTTAATCGAATTGGCGCTGACCAATCAACTATCATACATCAATTAGAAACTTATTATTTCCCATTTTTATTGCCGAATGTTTGAAATAGTATTCAAAAAATAAGTCGTGACGTCGCGTTCAAAATACGCACGGGAAAAACATAACGCCGCAGAAACACTGCTGCCTCCTACATTTAACTTAGAAAAAATAGATCTCAGCATTGTCTGTTGATCATAATACATTGAGATAAAAAGCGATAGGTGTAAATGAGTAATTTGTGAAACACCCGCACACGGTTTTGGAATATACTCTGATTCATATTACTTCTCTCAGCTTCTATTTTTCTACACTTTTTGCCATAAAAGTATTAGATGCGCACTCATTCAGAAAGAAGTGAAGGAAATTAATTTACATTTTTGACTACACGTCCTCACTGACACACTTTTCAATCAATAGAATCTTCACTTAAAAAGCTCAGCTAGTTCCTACCTCACTAGAGAATCTATGAGAATCTAGTATAGATGGTTTGTAAGCAACGAAGAAATTAATTTATTTCGAGTGTCGTTACACCTGGCCAAAAGTAGACCAATTCTAGTAGAGTGTTTACACATATAACTGATTAAATATGAGTTCTTTTATTCTAGAAAACAATATTCATGAGAATATGCAAAGAAAACGCAAAAGCTCTAAAAATATATATCCTTCAAAAGGAAAATAAAAACTATCTCTTTAAGAAATATAAGTGCATTAGAGGTGTTGTGTGTACTCAGCAAGACATAATTCTAATAGTTTTGTCTATGTTTCTTTGTAGTTCACAAATATTTCTTACGATTTTTTTTATTTTACTTCTTATGAGAAAGATTTTCAGTGCAGGCAAACCAGATTTCACTTCTGCTAATCAAATCCTCACGTAAAATATGTATCGGAGTTACCTAAAAATGTAGTTTGTCGCTCTTACGGCGATGTTTAATTTAATTGACGTTGATTAATAAACTATCATATAGGAATTCGGAATTCATTCTTTGGAATTTTTATTGATGACGCGTAGAAATCATGAACAAAAATAATCCAAGCTACATTATTTTCGAAATACGAAGTGGACGCACTTCCACATCAAAAATACTACCACCATCTACATTTTCCATTACCTACGACTACATTACTAACTACCACTACCTGCAGATTAACAGAAAAAGAATCTCATCCCAAAAAGCAACGGAACAGTGAAAGTAAAAAATAAAAAAGAAATTGTAGTTATATAAAAATGTATTATAAATCAATGAGAATGATTTTATGTGTAAAAACAAAAATATCAAACGGAATGCGAAGAATTTACTTCCGCTACTCAAATGTTCTCGCACATAACATCGGGATTACTTTAAAATGTAGTTTATCACAGTTTTGAGGATTTTTTAATTTAATCTAATTGGTGTTGACCAATCAGCTATCATATACCGATTCGGAAACCATTCCTTAGAAATTTCATTGGCGAAATGTTGCAATTGTATTCTAAAAATAAGGCAAGTAACGACACATTCAGAATATTTACAGGAAACGTGTATCATTGCAGAAACACTATTGCCTCATACATTTAACTTGACAGAAAATACTTCTCATTGATGAGCTAATTTTAAAACGCCAATAAAATGTGGAAAAATAATGTCAAGAAAAGTCAAAAATCACAATTGTCATTGAATACCAACGTGTATTTTCAACGTGTGTGTAATAATGAAGAGTAAAGCCATTTCCCCCTTTAATTTGTAATCAAAAAGTCCTAAAATCAAAAGTAACTTTTATATCTTATAAATGTATCTTGCGTCTCATATATGAAGATTTTATGGAAAATAACAGATAATTAATTAATTATTAAACTTTACAAAACTTAATTAGTGGTAACCCACAGCATCTCATATAAAAGGATTGTTCCATGAATTATTTACACCAGATTGGCATAGAGTTCGCAAATATTGTCTTGAAACCTTCTTCGCATAACACGACGCTAGTCACTCGCATTAGAAATGGCTATTTCACCTCGAATGATCCGGGCTTATGAAACACGGACATTTCCAACAATTCCGGAATTATTCGATTCACCTAATACAAAGGTCCCAGGAACTTTCTGAACAGTTGGGTGACTATCTTCAGTGAATACGGGTCGCTGGATTTCCGATTTGGAGCCTGCTGTCTCCTGACCCTTATCCCCTTCTGCCCCCTTGTGACAACGAAGGGTGGTTTCACTTGAGTTCAATTAACTCTCTTCATGAAAAGGCGATTTGGGAATTCGGATTAGAGTAGGTAACAATGGTATTGTTACGTTTTTGATTCAGTTGAGTGGACGACGATTCTAGACTGCTTTAGGGATTGGAAAAAAATACTTATACTTTTCAATTTCGTAATAAAACAAATTTAAATTGTTCTATTATATTTAATAAATTATGTATTTATTACCTGTAAAGCCGTTGATATAATAATTGAATAACAATAAGTGATTATCTCTGGGAATCACTTATTGCATTTATTACCATTTTTTGTGGAGCAATCGTAAATAATGTGTGAATTGAAACACACCCTTGATTGTAAGTTTCCAAAATAAACTTCAAATGGCTTACAAAGTGCAAAATGCGCAACATATCAATAGTGTTGCGGTGACTACTCAACTTATATCTGTACGATGTTTGGCACGGTTTGTCCAGACCTGGCCCTTGTGACATAAAAGCCATCCAAACAACTTACATTTGTAAGTTTTTGAGTGCATATATTCTCCTTGGCAGGAAATTGCGTGCTTATATTCTCCTTGGAAGAACAGGAGAGTGATAAATTTAATAATTTTTATTTAAACATTTATCCTATTTATCCTAAAAGCAAATTCCAAGAATCTTACAGTACCGACATTTTTGTGGAACACCTATTGCTTCACTGTTTTTATCATCTTTTCGTTTCCACACACACACACACACATAGCAAACAAATATTAATAAAGAATAATCTATAAGTTTAATTCTAAAACTAAAATTAAAATGTTAATAAAAATCGTTTGCAGTTCATATATAAAATGTACACTTTTGAATGAATAATTCTACCGAGTCAGGGCAAAAGGGTTTAAGTCTGATTTTTGATGTGACCAAAGCAGTCAAGTGTATCATCAATTAAAAAAAATAATATATGCTTAAAATCGAACCTAAATGATCTACGAATCTAAATTACAATTATTTCTATCGTGGCATGCTTTTTCTCTTCCTGAATATTTGAGGAGTGAAATATTCAACTTAAGATTCTGAAGTTGTCATTTTGACAAAACCACTTTTGCCCTGATAGGGAAGAATCATCGTCTGATAAAATGTCAGAATTTTTATTTCGGATAAATATCGTTTTGTAAAACAAATGCCCGGTACTTTATCATAACATTATTCCTCTACAGTACAACATACTTGTGAACTCGGTTCGTGAATGTAAACGCTCGAGTTGTTCAATTTTCACTATTATTATGTCATATTTCATTTTTAACCGGGATAGAGAGATGATAAAAAGTTATCTATACAGTCTTGCCTGGTATGTTGTAGAATGTGTATTATAATTAGGGTAACCATTTTATTTTTATTTAAAGTGCGGGGCATTTTAAGTATGCTTACCACACTTTTTGCTTACATAGGGACACTTTTATACAGTAGTGTAATCAATCAACATACGGATTCTGAGTACAATAGGCTTCGAATATTTTAAACCGTAGGTTCCGATCTAATTTGCTCTCTTTTAACAAAAGACGTCCGCAGCGTTGATCGACAAAACAAATTGCCGAAATGATGGAAATTTTCTTAGTTTTATTCATGCTCTACTGTATGAAGAATACAAGTATTGGGCAATTATCAGTTAAAACAATTTATTACCGAACTACCATCGGTTTAAGGTGTACGTATACACTAGAAGATTTTTTTAATTTTGACTGCAAAAATCTTCCTACAAATCATTGGCTTATGCTTAAAATAATTTCAGTGAGAAAATCAAGCTAATTATTAATTATCTAATTTAGATATAATGAGCTAATTATCATGTTTTTTAACAGTGATATCTCAAACTCGAATGCGTTCAGAAAGACAATTCTTGTTAGGAATTATTCCTAACATTAGTATTCTTCATGTTTTGACCCTCAATCAAGTTTCTAAAGGGAATAGGTTATTTTTTACAATTGTTTTCACCCAGGAAGTCTAAAAATCCGCGATTTTGTCAGGAATTTTAACATTTAAAAATCAACCAAAAATTTATTTCTTAACACTGATTGAGGTTGAGCATCCGCTGTATTATATAGATTACAATGATACAAAAATAATTATAATAGATCAATTCATTGTGGAGTTATCACTGTTTGAACAAAGGCATCGTATTGCAAAAACAGTTATTCAAAATTGAGTTTAAAGTTTAGAAAACATGTTTGTATTGGTGACAGTACCTAACGAAAAAGCCTTGTAACTAGAAAAGTATTCCGAATATTTTCAAGATCTTGATATCGTTTCAAAGCTCAGAAATTGGGAAATATTTTGAAGCAATAAAAACAAAATCTATATTCTGGTCAATTTTCGTGATTTCTAGTGTATACGTACACCTTAATTAATTTGTATACAGATATTTCCTATTTCGGAACAAGTAATACTGTTCATTCAAACTTCCATCAGCACTCATCCCTGTTCCTAGGTCCTTCTGCAGCATTTGTATGGATGGCGAAACTTTCTGCAAAAAAATCGCGGTGCATTCAAAGGATTAATGTCTCTTACAATCAAAGCGCATTCAAAACGAATAAGTTTTCTCGTTTTATGGAAAGCAGTGACTGATGCATCTAAAAGAACGTGGTGTGTTCGCGCCGAGCGTATCATCATGACATTTGTTGCACCTCTATTTAACGAGCGTAACTTTCCATTTACTTGTCAAGCTTCAAGAGCGTTGCCGACTTCTCAGTGTCTGATCTCTTGATGCGATAGGATATCGCCAGCCGTTCATTTCCATGTATGTAGGTAAATGAACGTCGCACTGGAGCGGCTATTGGCGAAGGTCCGGGATCAATCTCGAAAGGAAAGATCCAAGGACAACACCTCGTAATTTTGAACCACTGTCAGATGACGAGGTCAGCACCTGAGCTGGCACTCCACCCTCCAAACTTCCACACCACACCATGAGAACATTTGAGTCCACAAGAGATTTAACATGAACCTGCCATTGCGTACATGACGGTCTTTGGTTGGATCGAATTTTGAACTCCCAACCTTCCGGTTGCTAAGCCGTTACTCTTCCAAATGGGCTACCGCTGCCCTTCCGTATTATGGGAAGCAGTGACTAATACATCTAAAAGAACGTGGTGTTCGCGATGTATGTCTCCGTGACATTATTTGGCGCCCCTCTTTAATTGGCGTAACTTTTCATGTAATTGGGAGGCGCCAAGAACGTTACCGACACGACATCTCAGTGCCTGATCTTTTGTTGCGATAGGACATCGCCAGCGTTCCTTTCCAGGAAACCCTTTTTGTGCATTTAGGATACAACAGTAATTCTCTGTGTACTTAGGATAGTACAGCAATTTGATTCAATGTCAATTATAATTAAAGTCCTGTAAAATTTTGTATTTTTGTGAGTCATGACACGCGGTCTCAATGTTTTTCTTCTGACCTGTACAAAATGACCAACCAGCCGGGACCCCGGGATGCGCCTTTTAAACCCGGACGAATGACAACACTAACTATAATAACTCTAATTTTTATCTTTATTCTTGAATGTGAAAAGAAGGACATCTTTGTCTGTTAAAAATACTTCGTGGTGGAGACAGGTTACACTACTTTTCTTGCTATTGTATTTCAACCTTCCTGGTAGTTTTCTCTACTCGGTACCTCGTCTTGAGCAAAATTGACCAGATCTTGCATATCTCGTCATTGGAAGAAAACTGACCAGATCTTGATCTCGTCATCATCAAAAAATAGGCACAATCTTAGCCACGAGATATCTCGTCATTAGCAAAATTGGTCGGATCATGATGACGAGATATCTCGTCATTAGCAAAATTGGTCAGATTTTTATGGACGAGATAATTCGTCGAAACCACTCGGAGGATTAAGTTAATCTATGCTGTGATGGTAAAGTTCACCACACTCCATCGGTTGGTTTTTTCAGCTCATAAATTAATCCTTAAGTGTGGAATTGTATTTACCTAGAAACCGGAATAGATTTGGTCTCTAGTTGAAATACGGCAACGACGAGAATCAAGTGCGACTAAATCCTGTAACAGGAAAAAAGGAATAATTTTATTTATCTTTCGAGGTTAAATGTTTTTCACCATCAACAAATCCCTAGCAATTCCAGCTGATGGAATTAACGAAAGTGGAAGGGAATACTTCTTAAATTAATTATTAGATAGAGACGCGATTCTAAGAGGTTGACTCAAGAAGGTAAGAGCCATTCTTACTCAGAGTTTAATCTGAACTTGTTTGTCTTCCATTAGAGTGTACCTGCAAACCGAAATCACTTTCTGGAAACTACGGGAATAAAAATTAAGCTCTTAGTCCTTTAATATTTTATTTTTAAACTGCTACTCTTTGATTCTTGTTACATAAATTGAAGATTTATATCGTGCATGTAGCGTCGAAAGCAATAGATATTTCGCACACGGGCTGTAATAGTGGCATAAAAAAATTATGATTTTTGGATAATTACAAGTCTCAATGTGGAAAACTACTGGCGGATTTTGTAGCGCCTTCTACTAGTCACCACCAAACCCTCGTAGTGCTAATGGCTGCGTTGGTACCAAAGACGTGAAACATAAGTAGACTGAGCATCGCTATTGAGAGAAGCTCCAGAATGCGACCAACATGTAGACTAGTAGTCACATGATTTCTGAAAACTGACTTGGTTGGCCGATTTGATATCTTATCACCTCGTTTGGTGATGTAACATCATATGACAGGTTAGATATGCGAATCCGAATTTCTATAGAGCGGCGACAAAAGTGGTGAAATTGCCAAAGTCTACAAATATTGAATGATCTATAAATGGACCAATCAGATGATAATGTTAGGCTCCATCCAGCAGATGAAAGCAGTCTAACAGCATTGATCTTCTAATGAAATAGACGGAGCATGTGGGCGGAATCACTGTCGTAAGGTCTCTGAAGGGTAAATCACGTGGACTTAAGAATCGCCTTTGCCGATTGGCTGTTGAATCGCAGACTAGTGCTTTTGATCACGATGAATAATCCCTTTAACCAATCAATACTTAAGGATTCATGCTTTTACCTACAACCACGTGACAGATCTTCAAACCAAGCAACTGGAAGAAATAACATGAAGGTGCAGGCATATGCTCGGTCTAGTTCATTTTAAGGTCGACGTTTAAGGGTCACGTTATTTCTAGTTTTGGTCACATGATCCTGGGCCCATAAAAAGGTTACCATTGCTTACTCTACTTTTATATTTCCTCTATGGTTGGTATCCCCACTGTTTAATCCCTATTAGCACTTGCGAGCTACGTTACGAGCCTCACTTTTTTCATCTTTCACTTTTCGCTCTCCCGCTGACATGAGTAAGACGCCCGTCCTCGTGTTCCGCTAGTTCAAACAATTACGTTTTCGAAGATAAAATAGTGGTACAGATGTCAAATCCGGGGCATGTTTGTCGCCAAGCAATTTTTGTCGCCAAATCAAGATGGCGTCCAAAGCCATACTGGCTTTGGACTCCATCGCAATTTCGTTAAAAAAAACGCGGACTTTTCCTACGTGAAAAACACTTTGCATAGGGTTGCCATAAAGCTGGATCAAAACACCAAGGTTACCATGTTTGGCGATAAATCGCTAGTGCCTTGGATTCGACATCTCTACCAAAATTTTTTGGTTAAGTAAAGCTCTTGTAAAATTATAGTTTAAGGTTCATTAAAGTTGATTATTTAGTAACAATAGATTCTTGTGGAACTGGCTTACTTTGTGCGTATATATTTCACTGTGTATGGATCGAACTGGGTCAGGGCGACCAAATACATTCTTTCCAACAACAAACTGGCAAATGTTTAAATTCAATACTAAGCAATACGACAGAAGTATTTTACTGCATGCTATGTTTTTCAAAGTAATGAAAATTTTAATCCCATTTTTCATCTCAAAATGTGATTTTTGTTAATGGGGTAAAATTATAGTTTAAGGTACATTAAAGTTGATTATTTAGTAACAATAGATTCTTGTGGAACTGACTTACTTTGTGCGTATATATTTTACTGTGTGTGGACCGAACTGCGTCAGGGCGACCAAATACATTCTTTCCAACAACAAACTGGCAAATGTTTAAATTCAATACTAAGCAATACGACAGAAGTATTTTACTGCATGCCACGTTTTTCAAAGTAATGAAAACTTTAATCCCATTTTTCATCTCAAAATGTGATTTTTGTTAATAAGGCCTAGGTTGCATTATGAGCGATATGTTTCTAGTGTAGTCGATTCAAAGTGAAGTCTTTAATTGGCATTAAAATGGCGTAATGCATAGTGTCTGTCTACCAAGAGAACTACTACAGACACAAAGTCTGCCTTGTCTGTTGCCATAGAAGGTGTCCCGATCCTATTTTCCATACAAAATGCTCGAAGGAAATGTATTCAAGTTTGTCACATTGACGCACTTGATGACAAATTGAAAATATATTTCTTTAGATTTTTATTTGTCGCCGAGATCTATGCTAGTAAACCACCTCTCATAGCGTCAACATTCGCGAAAACCATAATAAAATTAAGTAATCCCTTAGAGTCACCACCTACTCAAAATAAACGGACCAGGTTTCTATGGCGACCGCCACCATTAGATTTGATGTTAGGAGGAATTCTCGTGCTAGACAGACAGTACTTCACAAGAACGAAGAATCTTTAAATTTTACTTTCGCATAAATTGCAATCATTGATAATGGGTGTTTAGTATAATGGAAACTGTTTACTATTTTCTGCTTCCAACCCCCTGTCATTTTCTGTTTTCATTTTGGTTTGATGCTCTGGGGTTATATTTGCGACACGAAGGCTGATTGAAAGTAATACTACATTTGCTGTTTTAGTATTAATGTTCGAAATTGAGTCAACAGTTATCCTAAATTTAGGTGCATGTGTGTTTATGTTAACTGTATTTCGAGAACATCGCTACGCGAGGTTTCTGTCTTATCCCTTTTGGTCCAGGTTTGAAGTTGCTTGGTCAGTTCCATTGCCGCTGCTTCCTGAGGCGTCAACTCTTTTGATGGTTGTCTCGTCATTAGAAAAACTGACCAGATCTTGATGGACGAGATATCTCGTTGTGAAAATCTCGTGTTGACCAGATTTTGATATCAACATCATCAAAAAACTATTAATATCTTGATGACGAGATATCTCGTTCTTAGCAGAATTGGTCAGATCTTGACGAACGAGGTAGCTGGAAACACATGGAAGGTTAACCATTATGGCCCCGCTTTCCATTTGCACAAAAGAAGAGCTTTCTATAATCTGTTTATATAGTCTGAAGGTATATAAGGGGATGATAGCTATCTAAGACTTGCAGCATAGTACGGGAACAATGCTTTAGTGCAATGGAGTGACTACAAATGGACTGAAAAAACGAATACATAAGTGTTATGGACGAAGAAGACGACAACAGCTATTTATTGTCTAGTAACATGGTTCTGTTATACAGAAGAGTGATAATTGTTAATGAAATGGGAAAATTAGACATCCCTCACCAACCATGACATTAAAGAAGCTGGCCATGCGTGGCAGTAGCAGCTCTATCTCAATAGTCATGCCTTTTAAGTCCGTCACTTTTGATAGTATCGTAAATTAAATCGTCAAAATAACATAGGTACCACGAATAATGCAATATATAGACACAAATGATCAGACACTGATGGAAAATAGATAAACGAGATTTTATCTGTGCTAGAGTTTGTAGGACCATCTTGTGTAGGATTGCTACAGATTCTCTTCTTGGGAAAACTTTCCACAAGACCCTGTACAACAGCGATATGTGTTGCTATTATGCTTTGAGTATGTACTATCTTGTACATACTCTATAGTTGAGTATGTACTTCAACTATAGAGTATGTACTATCTCTATAGTTGAAGAAAGGGGAATTCGCTTATAACGCACCTGTTGCTGCAATTTGTTAGAAATTTTTTCTACCCTTGGTAATTTCTCTCTTCTCTGTCAGTAAAACTTTCCTTGTGTGCATGTCCATTACTGAAGCTTTCTGTTTTGTATTGACACAACTTGGTCAAATAGAGCCCTTGTGCCATAAAACCCAACCAAAGGTTCTCAATATGGTTAAGGTCTGAGCAAGCCAGTGCATTGGGGTTACCTATGAGTGTGAGTTTCTGTATACTCCACTGTGGCCCTGGTTATACGTCAAATGATATTATAACCATTATTGTCGTATTGTACGATAATGTAGCAAGCATAGATTTATCGAAAATATCTCTATTCACTTCGAAGTTTATGCTGCTATGCTCTAACTACACCCAATAGAGCAACCTGTACACAGTGTGATTCATAGTTTCATTGTTCCAGAGCCCTAAGTGCGTGCATCATGGCCAAATATAGCTCTTGAAATCCGACCAAACTAACCAACCTATGAGCGTGCACTTTGACGTGACATCTCCGTTGGCGCTAGAGTGCACTCTTATTTTGTGAGTTTTATGAGAGCACTCTTTGAGTTGTCAATCTTGTACCAAACGTGCGATGTATGTAAGTTGCATTCATTCAATGAAAAGAAAACCATCAGGAGATTGTGATTCAAATAAAATAGATTAACCTATGTTGCAGTTACAGATGATGACCATTTTGTAGAATCTTCATCGGAATAATTATTTTCTTAATTTAACATCTTAGGTAAGTTTCTATCTTTAACTTAAGGCTGGCTTTGAGCACTATCCCTAGTACATTTGTTTTCGGGCTACTTTGTCTTAAAAAGCTATCTTTATTTGAGGTTCTCTTAAGACTCCATCTTAAATAATACCCTGAAGCAATAGCCCTACCTTCATTAGATTTGTCTTTTCTTTTTTAGATAGGAAACTCCATTCGGTGTGCATTAGATCTAACCTATTCGCAACAATTAGGTTAGATCTAACGATCACCTACCACATTTAGTGTGTAGGTGATGTCACATTAGCTTAGAACTAGTTGTTAGATTCGTGTGAAGAACCATTTTAACGTTTGTAATATTCATGCGTAAGCAAGCTAATGCCACTCTTCATCCCTAAGTATTTTCCCCGTTTATCCCAAGTAAGAAGTGAAAAAATCTTACTTGGGATAAACGGATAATTAAATTTCAATATGCAGATTCGATGGGAAATATTTATGGATATTTTAAATTAAGTTTCATCTTTTTCCGTGCATTAGTCTGGTACTAAATCCAATTTAGGAGGAAATTCAAGCGACGCCGAAGGTATTACATTCAATCTCGAAGAAGCTTTCAGTGTCGCAAATTTAGCGGCAAGGATACCGAAGACGCAAAACATAGTTATATCGTCCGCTAATTCAATAAACAAAGCTTTTAAGCATGATATTTCGGGGAAAGTTTTTGTTAAAAAATTTCTTGACGTGTTTCAAGAAAGGAGATTATCATTTCTGACATGGCACTGAGGGGTATCTTGCGCGTAGCACAGACAAGAATTTGAGAAACCCGATGTCAGGACACGGACTCAAAAAGAAAATATTTCCCCGTCTCAGGATGGTAAAGTCTCATTAACGGTATAATTATTCAGACTCAGTTTCACCTGTTTTAAGTGCATTAACGGAATCCTTCTTACTCATACTGGAAGTGCATTTGTTAAATTTACTCGCATTTTTTTAAGGAAACTGGGGGTTTCAGAATAGTTCATATTTCAGCAGAATACGGTGTTGTATTCTTCCAAGGAATTCGTCTTTATTGACGCTTTTGTTTTTGAAGATCTTTGATATTATACCTTCAATTTATCATCCTTTTGTTTCCCACTAAATTTTTATAAGTAGAACATAAAGGTGTTGTGGTATGAGGAATACACTTAATAGTCAGTTAACACCTCGTCGATACCATGTTGAACGATCGGATGTGAAAATTAGCAACTTTTCAGGGGAGAAAAAACCATTTTGGAAATTGAAAAGTAGGCCTATTCGAAACTATAAATTTGCCCTATTTGCGGACTTTAAGCCGACTAAAAATTAAACAATTTGCTACCGGATGTACCTTGTCCAATGCAACATCAAGATAACGAATTAGAAGAAAAGGGATATTTTTCACATTTGATAATTTAGCATGGTATTGTCAATATCTCGGGTTTGCAAGAAGAAAAGTACCTATTCTAAACAAAAGAATTTAAAGTAATGTTCCAAATTTTGAGTTCTTGGTAACCCGACAGGCGTTACAAACTAACGCTATTACTTACTTTACAAAAAACTTTATAAACGTTCCAAAAAAAAATTTTAATGAGACAAAATGTTGTCAATTGTCAATCAAAAAGAGCAAGTTACAAAATGTATTTCTATACTATCTAGTCATTTTATAACTACGGTATATGTGGTTAGACACAAAGACTAAGAAATAGTTTAGAGACATCGTTCCTTGATGCACTATGAAGTTCCATAAAGACATAGTTATGTATACAATGTCTATAGAACTAGGACGATCACACCGAAGAACAAGAATGCCACTTTTTATTTCTTAGTCTTCGGTGCTGCAGATTACTTCAATGACCTAGTTCAATACGTCTGAAAATGAATATTATACTACAATGGCGTTTGAGGAGACAGCTTATGCTAAATCTATAGCTAAGTGCGGGATTTTTTTGCATTTTTAATCCTATTGATAACAAGAAAAACATGATTTAGACAGTCGTCCAAATACATTTCCCATACACAGTCAATACATTGCCCAAATACGCTCTTGCCCACACAATCTCAACGTACAAAAAGTTGAAAACAGTTTTAATGAAAAATTTCCACTGTTCACACACTGGCTATTATTGAACCAAAATTTAATCCTGAAATTGGATTCGGCTCGATCTGAGGAAACGTGAACCCGTCACGCGGCACCAATCAAACACAAAACCGTCCAGGAGCCTCCCCGGTCTGCGATTTCCACTTTAATTTCTTGGATGAATTGAGGATGGGCATAGACCAAGTTATTGCAATATTTACACTCGGAGGAGTCGCTTTTGAAGTGAGCATGGATGGATTGGGCGTCTGAACGACCGATTGGATTCGGATTTTACGCCTGGTCGAGCTAGTCTTGCTGAGAGGGGAATGTGTTGGGCAAGAGTGAATTTGCAATCAATTAAAAGCCGGTTATTTGCTCTGCCCACAAGTCTGAAGTCTCTCGGTATCTACAGATGCACACTGATGAGATTCTACGATTCATCAGTAATAAACACAGGGCCGCTGTATAATGGATGGTCACCGGTACTATGATACTGGGGATACATAAGTAGAACTTCCTTGTACTAGAATATGCAGTCTTTTCTTAATTGTAAATAATATTTTTAAAACCAATTAATAGACGGCTTTTGCTCTGTCCACAAGTCTGAAGTCTCTCAGTATCTACAGATGCACACTGATGAGATTCGACGATTCATCAGTAATAAACACAGGGCCGCTATATACTGGATGGTCACCGGTACTATGGTACTGGGGATACATAAGTAGGAGAATTTCTTTGTACTGGAATATGCAGTCTTTTCTTAATTGTAAATAATATTTTTAAAACCAATTAAATAGAGGGCTTTTTGCTCTGTCCACAAGTCTGAAGTCTCTCGGTATCTACAGATGCACACTGATGAGATTCAACTATTCATCAGTAATAAACACCGGGCCGCTATATGGATGGTCACCGGTACTATGGTACTGGGGATACATAAGTAGGAGAACTTCTTTGTACTGGAATATGCAGTCTTTTCTTAATTGTAAATAATATTTTTAAAACCAATTAATAGACGGCTTTTTGCTCTGTCCACAAGTCTGAAGTCTCTCGGTATCTACAGATGTACACTGATGAGATTCGACGATTCATCAGTAATAAACACAGGGCCGCTATATGGATGGTCACCGGTACTATGGGACTGGGGATACATAAGTAGGAGAACTTCTTTGTACTAGAATATGCAGTCTTTTCTTAATTATAAATAATATTTTTAAAACCAATTAAATAGACGGCTTTTTGCTCTGTCCACAAGTCTGAAGTCTCTCGGTATCTACAGATGCACACTGATGAGATTCAACTATTCATCAGTAATAAACACCGGGCCGCTATATGGATGGTCACCGGTACTATGGTACTGGGGATACATAAGTAGGAGAACTTCTTTGTACTGGAATATGCAGTCTTTTCTTAATTGTAAATAATATTTTTAAAACCAATTAATAGACGGCTTTTTGCTCTGTCCACAAGTCTGAAGTCTCTCAGTATCTACAGATGCACACTGATGAGATTCGACAATTCGTCAGTAATAAACACAGGGCCGCTATATACTGGATGGTCACCGGTACTATGGTACTGGGGATACATAAGTAGGAGAACTTCTTTGTACTGGAATATGCAGTCTTTTCTTAATTGTAAATAATATTTTTAAAACCAATTAATAGACGAATTTTTGCTCTGTCCACAAGTCTGAAGTCTCTCGGTATCTACAGATGCACACTGATGAGATTCGAAGATTCATCAGTAATAAACACAGGGCCGCTGTATACTGGATGGTCACCGGTACTATGATACTAGGGATACATAAGTAGAACTTCCTTGTACTGGAATATGCAGTCTTTTCTTAACTGTAAATAATATTTTTAAAACCAATTAATAGACGGCTTTTTGCTCTGCCCACAAGTCTGAAGTCTCTCGGTATCTACAGATGCACACTGATGAGATTCGACGATTCATCAGTAATAAACACAGGGCCGCTATATACTGGATGGTCACCGGTACTATGGTACTGGGGATACATAAGTAGGAGAACTTCTTTGTACTGGAATATGCAGTCCTTTCTTAATTGTAAATAATATTTTTAAAACCAATTAATAGACGGCTTTTTGCTCTGTCCACAAGTCTGAAGTCTCTCGGTATCTACATATGTACACTGATGAGATTCTGCGACTCATCAGTTATATAAACACAGGGTCGCTACAAAAAGGATAATGGCCGGTACTATGGTACTGGTGATGCATACGTGGGAATACTTTCTTGCACTGAAATATGCTGTCTTTTCTTAACTGTAAACAATATTTTTATAATTATTAAAAGCCGTTTATTTGCTCTGCTCACAAGTCTGAAGTCTCTGTATGTACAGACTCAAGTTGATGAGATTCTCTGATGCTCTCTGTTTATTTCTGATGAGATTCGAGGACTCATCAGCAATAAACAGAGAGCCACTATATAAGGTGTGGTCGCCGGTATAATGGTAATGGGGATACATAACTAGTAGAACTTTTCTTGTATTGCAATGCTAATTTCATAATTAAATACAAAAGCATGCAAAAGAAAAAAAGAGATGTACATACCCTTGGAAGTTAATAATAGCGTACTTGGTATCTATACATATATTTCAACTTCGGTCTTCGATTTTGAAGTTTTTGAGTTTTAGAACCGTGAAAAATGAATGCCTTTTTGTGAAAGTTGGTCACAGAAAAGAGCGATTCCGCAAGACATCAGCTAAACTCCAATTGCTTTACCAGTATTGCTGAAGAAAACTTTTATCCCAAAATTATTTTTACGGAATTTTAATTTTAATTATTTATGTTTGAACTTATTTTTTTATTTCTCTCCGATGTATGACAATTTATAATATTTGAAGGCAGATATAAAAAGAATTAAAAACATCTAATATTTTGAAAATTTCAGTGATGGAAATTAATTTTAATGATCAAATTTTACCAGAATTACAACTACTTTAACTTTTATTTTGTAGGAAACAATCTTCTTTTAATAAGCTAAGCGTAGTGAAAAACACATTGATGATAAAAATTTAATTTTGCTACTCCGTATCTGACAATGCCAGAATCAATATATCATTTTTAATTTTATTTAGAATTCTGAGTTTATGCACTTAAGACCACGAAATACGTTCTTGTTTAATCATTTTTAGGTATTATAAAGATTTTTTGGAATGACGGAAATTCATTTCTGTCTGATGACAAGGATAATATATGTGGATACCAGATGGTTGAAATAAATACTGATTCAATGGCTGAAACCAAATTTAATTTTAATTAAATTATTAATTGTTTTACTTTATTATCTTGGTAATGAAAGTAATAATGCCGGTGACAAAATAATTTAACATTCAATCACTATTAGAAAAAACACACTTTTGAACTTTTATTTTCTATTAAAGAAATGCTATTTTTTCACAAATTTAAATTTTCGATCACGTCAATATACACGATAATTCGTTTAAGTCCTGTTGTAAACAACTTAATTTTATGCATCAGTAATGCAATTTGTAAACGTACTTTAATCGCGTCATTATTATTTAATGAGCAATTTTTTTCAAAATCAAATTCTCAAAGAACGAAGTAATTACTATTAAAAGACAGAGATCTTTATTGTTTACAGATAGCAAATTATTCTTTTAGAAATCATTCTTAAAAGCACTTAAGAGTGTAATGCATTTTAAGTGCTTATGTAATCCAACATGTCGTTCAAGAATTGTTTTGTCCCATATTTTTTACAAGATTTTGAAACGCCGCGTAAGGAAAAAAGTCTCGCGAAAGAGTAAGAGATGTATCATTTAATTTGTAGCTGAAGCAGTTTGAAATGAAAGTTAAGCGGCCATTTTGAACGAGGCTTATTACCAATGCAGATCTAGTCACTTTCCAATCTCAGTGGACGTCGCTTAATTAAAATGTGATTACTCTGATTGGTAGTTGTGGCGTATAGGACAGCTCTTCCCTTGGGTGTTTTTTCCCCTTTTATTTCGACAGAAGACATGGCAACACGAGAGAGAACAGCTTTTTTTTGGAACTTTCTGCAAGGAACTATTTTTTTATTTGGAACTTCGTGAAACTTTTATGGATGTGACGGATTTGTTTGCCTTGCTTTGAAATTCGAAATTTGCTTTATTTTTTTTTCTCTTCTAGCTCTCCTTCCCAATTCTGGGTTCTTTACGTCTTTTGTTTGTTTGTGTCTTTCTTTTTTCGCTTACTCGATTCTTTCGCCATTTTGCTTTTGGATTTATTTCATTCTCTGCCCGCTTTAGTTCGGATTAGAAAATTTTGTTCAATTTCTTCCTCCTCTGCTCGAACGGTCAAGACTCGAGTTTGGTGGTGGAATTGGGGAAATGGAGTAGAAAAGTTTTGCCAGATTTAGAATCTGTTGAAGTACGAAAAATGAGAAGAGAAATATCCCTCTGCTACCAGCACGAATTGCGGAGTTACGTGCATAGCTCATTATTGTTGCAGAGCTTTCTCAACTGCTATTTTGAGGCTCAAGTCCCTGAATTACGTGAACACCAGAATTTACATAAAGAGTGTTTCTAAACGTCAGCTACAAAATATTCAATCTGCAGTTTGTTACCCCCTCTCCTTTCTCCAGTTAATATTAAAAGCTAACACAAAACTAAAAACTCTTTCTCCTCTGCTTGAACGTTCAAGACTCGAAATTGATGGTGAAATTGGGAAAATGGAGTAGAAAAGTTTTGCCAGGTTTAGAATCTGTTGAAGTAAGGAAAATTAGAAGAAATATCCTTCTGCTACCAGCATAAACTGAGGAGTTATGTGCATAGCTCATTATTGTTACAGAGCTTTTCTCAACTGCTATTTTGAGGTTAAAGTTCCTGAGCACCCATACACCATAATTTACATGAGTGTTTCGAAACCTTGTATAGATGCCAAACATTCTGTTCGTAATTTTTTCTATTTGATACAAAAACTGTTATTAAGCTAAATATAATTTTATTTACTGTTCGGAATACATAGTATAGCCCTTAGATAATGATCATATATCGTCGGCTTACAAGTGAAACACGTTAAGTCAAAATTTTAAAGTATGAATTTTTCAGTTTTCTAGACAAGAATGTGGTGATCGATAGACGGTGATGTTCACTAAGTCATTTTTTTCTTTGCATGGAGCCCATCTTTGTTTCAATAGACTTCCAATATCATTAATAAGAAAAGGAAAACTATGATAATTCATTAATTTCTTGGCAACAACCCTGGTATACTATTGATAAAGGTCGAAGTACAAAAAAAAATTATACTGATACAAATGCGTCTTAAAAGAATTTTTAAGCTGTGTTACAAACTCATTTAAATTTTCTCCGGCCAAGCAAGAATTAATTAATACTATCATTGTTTCCATCTCATCGATTCACCATTCTGTATTTGCGACAATTCTCTCGATCACGTCCAATGCCCATTACTTGATTCTGATAGCAGATTTCTTTTGCAACATGCTACTTCTCTTGGGGTCTCTTGGCACCTCCAGTATTATATGCTTCTCACTAATAATTACTTCGCTGCATTTAAAAACTTTGTTTCTTAAATAACGTTTTTTCTGAAAATTATGTCATTGTTGGTAATTTGTTTTAATTTATCCGATTTATACATGCAATACTTTGGTGGTACGCGTAAAAATAAAATAAAAAAAGAAAGTTAGATTTCTTGAGAAATTCATTTAGTCATTGAAGCATACTGAGTAGATTTTACCCCTTCCTTTTCAAAAGAAAATGTTTTTTCCACTTAATGTATTTCACTTGTAACTGGCGATTAACCTTACTGCAAAAATGATTATAATTAAATATTTTTCTACCCAATGGTACATCATATCTAAAGCATTTTTATGCTATGAAATTTTATAGGAAAATATTCATTAAGTTATATACAATTTTATTAAAATCAAATTTATCAAAAATTGTGTGTTTAAATCCTATTGTCATATAAATTGGATTATCATTACTGTTAGCTGTTTTCGTGTTTATTTTAGAAAGTCTAACTTTGTAAATGTCATGCATGCAGTAATAGCAGAAAATTAGGATTTAAGGAGTCTAGAGTTGCGAGTATTTCTTAAACTTTCTATATATATATATATGAAATGATACCTATAACTAACCCCCTAAGCACAATTCTCACTACAGATAAGTCCCTTAGCGGTCCCTTTTCCCCCAGTCTTTGTCTCCCTATCTAAGTGGTCAATATATCTTGCCACCCCTTTCACTTTTGAACTCAAGCCGTCTCGTTAACTTGGACCTCCCACGGACTCTCCTGCTTTCATATCACATATGTCAGATCACATTTCTCCTTCGTTAAACCACCGATTTCTACCAATGAACTTTCTTGTTAGATCTCTTGGTCTAATATATTTCTCTTAATCATAATCCCTTAGCCAGATCATTGAAAACTATTCATTCTTCACGAGCCTCTTGGCTAAGGAGCCCTCAGAGCCGTTCCAAACTCCAAACCCTCAACAACCTCCACGCCTTATGATGTTACTACTCATCTATTGAAATAATAAAGAATTGTTAGGGAACTTTCTGCCTCTCTATTTGTGGAATCTACATTACACTCAATACCAATGAATCATTCTCTCCGGTTGCCTTACACCACTCTTTCCACTCTCGTCACGACTGCAGGCTTATGAAATCTGTTATTATGACAGATTTTAAAGCTGACAGGACGGTAACTTGTGGTTTGGGAACCTCACCTTGAAGTCGTTTTAAGAAATTGAACGAACTCTCATCACTACACCAAAATGATGTCTAATAGAGATAATTCTCCTGCCAGCTACCTAGTTTCTGAAGAGCTTTTGGAAAGAATACTTTCAAAATAATAGCATTTGATCCCAAAGAAAATTTCGATGTTGAAGCATGTATCAAGTATTTTGAGTTAAAAACAACCAACTATGCAACCTCAAGAATCGAACTAATCTCACAATGCCTAAAAGGAGGGGCGTTAAACTATTACTTAAATCATCGTATCGTCAAAACAGAATGGGCTAATATACGTCAAGGACTTATCAACTATTTTTCAAGGACCTCTCTGGTATCCTTGATACCTTCATCTCTACAACGTGCGACAAACCTGGAGACATTGATGCGTAACTTCAAAAAGAAATTTGACATTGGTCAACGATTACACCTTTCAGACCAAATACTACTCCAGGGATTTACAAATGGTCTCGTCCATCAAGATCTGAACAATTTTGCTAATGACGAGACATCTCGTCACCAAGATATTGCCGATTTTCTTATGATGACGAGATCAATAAGAGCCTCACATATTGAAGCAGGATAATATCCCTGTTACAGCATGGCTGTCGAACAGATGCAGATGCATAAGCGATCCTGAGACGATATACTGACCCAAATAGGGACTCCTCTACCTCCATAGCGATCACTTTCAATGAGATGGTCAGGGTTATAACGTGTCCCCTGGGCTTGCCATATGTACACGCGTCGAGAATCGCTCTCTTGGCTGAAATGGGAGTCTTCAGTAAACAGTTCAATGCTCCATTATTCGGGAGTCTAATTAAGTGTTTAGTAATTCTGCTGTCCTGCTATGATATACTCGAATTGCTCACACTTAGAAAACAAACGGTTTGCAAGTGTGTACCCACAGAATGCTCGTCTGACACGTAGCAATCGTATCTGTCTGATCAAACAGTCCATTGAAACAGGTAAAATGCCTTTTCGGTTTTACTTTCATCCTTAACATGGACTTCCTGTTTTCTCGAAGAAATCTGCGGAGCCTGTCCCAATCTAATTGGACCACTGTATCGAGAATCTCCCTCTGCAGAGGCCTGCGATGATTATATTCGAATTGTACATAATTAGAAGCATACGTATCTGTATGTACCCCACAACTTGAGCTCGTCTAACAGGTTACAATCGCATATCAAACGGATAATTCCACCTTGTAACCTACAGTATTCCCTGCTAACTTCTAATCAGTTTGTACCTTCATGACAGAATATTTCCCAGGATTCTTTCAGCCAATAGATGTAGTCATATAATCATTATGGGTGTCGAATAAAAGCAACACTACATTACTTGGAAATCTCGAGACGCTCAGACGGTTAAACATTCCATTGAAACGTGGAAAATGTCACTTCCAAACTCTACCGTCTTTCTTACGGACTTCCAGTTTTCAGAAGTCTAAGAATTCGACTGAGCCTGTCCCAATCCAATCGGACTCCTCGCATTGATTGGAAAGGGAACGCAAAACGGATTCCGATCCTTCCAAAACGCTTCATTCAGTCCGACCTCAACCCACCTGTGAAACGTCACTCCAGGCCCCCAGTCTAGTCGGCCGTCTGAAGAACAGGATAGAGAAAATGAATCGGGAAAAATTCGATCGCCACTGACGCCCCGGATCAATTTTTACATCCAATCTACGTCAGAATAAATTACTCTTCATGGGGTGGGAAAATCGAGATGACGTTTTTGGCATTTTACAAGACACGAGTTCCACGACCACATAAACTCCCTGCCTGCCTATTCCGGGAAAATCTGATTTCACTTCCTCCTCCCAACCTACGGTTGACTGGGTTTTCCTTTTTTTTTCTTTACTCCTTTCCAGATTTTCTTGGTGCCGTTTCCCGTTTTTCTGCGTTATCATCTGTGCGTCGAAATGAATTACTGTGGAATCAAATTGGAAGTGACGGTTTATGTCTCTGTGCACACCAAATCCTGGCGACTCCCTGTCTGAAAATCCCATTCATTAACAATACAGAGTCCTAATCTAATAACCGATGTTTCCGACTGTAATTTCTTTTCCGTTGCACTTTTAAAAAACAAGAATATTTTGTTACACGACCTGTCTATGCTGGTTCTCTATTTGATGAATGTGTAGTTGGGTATTCATGTTTGACTTCGTAAAAGTAATGGGATTTTGTTTTCTGACAAATGTATGCTTGGCTTTGTATAAATAACTTCAGCAGTGTGGCGATGAGTGAATTAATAACTCTTTAAAGCAAACATAGACAAGTGCCAAAATTATTTACGAATCTACTTTGAGGTGGGCTATAATTTGAAGACGTTAATGGAGTTATAGGTGAATTAATAGTTTTCATGGAATTTCTTGTAAATAATTTCAGCGGTATGCTGAAGAATGAATTAATAACTATTTAAAAGAAAAAAAAGAAATATGACAAAACTATTTGGTAGTCTACTTTGAGGGTACGCTATAATTAGAAGATACTAATGAAGTTATTGGTGAATTAATAAATTTGTATGGAATTTTGCATAAATAATTACAGCTGTGTTTTGATGAGTGAAGAAAAACAGAAATATCAAACTATTTACTAGTCTATGCTAGGTAGGCTATAGTTAGAGGATATTCATGGAGTTATTGGTGAAGTAATAAAGTTTTTATGCAATTGAAAATAAATTACTTCAGTTGTGTACCGATGAGTGAATTAATAACTCTTTGAAACAAAGAAAAACAGAATTATCAAAACATATCTATGTTAGATATGATATAGTTAGACTATATTGATGGAGTTAATGGTGAATAAAGTTTCTATAGAACTGAAATGGGGTTAACGTTTTTAGAGATTTAGAGATTTATTATGAACAAGTTTTTTATAGGAATCTATTGGCATCTCTATTTCATATACATGCGGCGAAATCCCAAAGTACTTTTCTTGAACATACCATTTGCATTTCAAATTAATTCTTCGATTGAGATCCCAGGCACTCATTATTGAATCACTGCATTTCTTTCTCAAAAGTTTGAACCAAAATGTACAACACAGAAAAATTGATTATCAAATACATGCTTTACTTCAGAATTAAAAACATAGAGTAGCATATATTCCAAAGTGTTTGAACACCAGCTCATGTAACCAGGCAGTAACATTATGAGTGTTACGACCTGGTGTTCGAAGTCACAAAGGTAGGTTAATTGGAGACATGTTTATAAAAGTTTGATTAGTAACCAGAGCGCTTGTTTGACATTTGGGAAAATAACTGAATTCTTTGTAGTATGGTCTACCGATATAGGGCAATTTCTTGTAGCTTAGATCAATTGGAAACACGTACATGAATATAAAAGAGCCAGTTGGTTAGTGACCAGATCACTCGCTTGACATTTGGCAAATGTACTGGATACTTTTGCAGTATGGTCTGCCGATGCAGGGTAATTTTGTGCAGCTCAGGCCAATGGGAGACAAGTACATGTATATGAAAATACATTTAGTTTGTGACCAGAGCATTTGCTTGACACTTGGTCAAGATGATGACTCCTTTTTGTACTACAGTTTGCTAAGATAGTTGCCATATCACGTTTTCATGTAGCTTAGGGAAAATGAAGCATTTCATTTCATATTATTCCTCCTTTAGATTTTAATTTTTAAGAAGTGTTTTCTATAACTATTGCATTTAGTTCACATTTCATAAATACCGACGTAACAGGCATAATGTATGAAAGCAATGTGGTTTACAGAGATATCAGCTGTCATTTTTTAATATTTGTAAGCCAATTCATGTGAATGAAGTAATTGATTAGCTCATTTTCTGTTATATATTTAAATATTTCGTATGTTAATTTTAAATTGAATGGGGAAAATCAACATATTAGGTCTTATAACAACTATAAGATTTCAGAAGAGATTGGTGTTTTCATCCATTTTTTGTTCAATTTCCATTTCCAAAGGGCGAATTCAAATGTCCACTTCACATACATAATAAACTCACATAATTTTTATCTTTGTATACCCAACATTGACTCTAGCGACAAACTAAACACAAGCATTGATTAAGCATTTATCGCATTCTTCATGGAATTGCTAAAATACTTAAAACGGATGTTTTAGTTAAAATCTTGGCACTATATCATTAAACCCCCTTTCATTCAGCCACATCTCTCCTTAAAGTGTCGAAGAATTCATTTTGGTGGCCTCTGAAGTGAAAACTGATTTTCCATTGCTAAGCTGAGTGATTGCTATACTGAGCAGCAAATGGAATAGTAATTGAATTAGAGCTCGGAGATGCCGAAGCCTACGAGTGTAATTCAATCATAGCAATACGGATGTCTAATGATATTAAGTGGTCGCTTTGGTCATGCAATTTGTTCGCTTTCATACGCCGCTCACGAGATTGTCATTGGCAATTTTTTGAAGTATTATACTCGTCGCTTGCTGAGGGTATCGGGAATTCTCTCACAACAATTTAAGGAACAAATTAAGGAGGAAGGAATTATCCCATGTATAATTACAATGCGTCTAACATAAATAATTTGGGCACATTTAGGGCCCAAATAATGATGGATTATTTGGGCCTATTGGGCTTTGAAAAATCTCTATATTTCACTAACGGTACGTGGCACAGAAATCGAGATTATTTGCAAATGGTCTAATGCAAATAAACGGAAATAAGCAATATAAAATCAACGACTACGGGATTCATTCGCCAATTTTGCCGCTAAGTTTAAATGCGCTTGATTTCAGATATGGAGTTGCATAATATCGCTAAAACTGCACGGAAGAGCTCGCAGCTCTAGAGAAATTCTTCAGAAGTCTGATTAGAGGGAATGAGAACTCTGGAAGATAGAAATCAACGCAGAAAAGAAAATGTGTGTGAACATGAAAAAACATTTTGATGTAAAAAATATTGAATTATCGTTAAACAAGTGAATGAGATGTAACTGACATGGACATTCAGACAGAAGTGTTTTGCCCTGCATTTTATTGGAAATAAGACTTAATTCTTATAGTGTTTTATATGGTCTGACTAATTTTATTTCGTTTGGAGATGCGAAATATGCATACATGTGCTTTGTGTGCTTATAATATGTTTACATGAATTTCAATAAGGTATGAAATGAGCTATAATGACCCCATCAATAGCTATAAGCTGTTAAGAAATTTTAGCGCAGTTGGTATATGCGTGTAACGCCAGAATAATGGATCATCAATACAGTGCGGAATTTTTAATATCCTTACTGACTTAGTCCTTTCAGTTTACTAGTCAGGAAATGTTAAAGTTCCTGACCTATGAGACAATTAACAACCTTTGCATTGAGCCAGATTGGTTGCTGCGTGATTATTCTGAAGGTTCATGAGCCTATGATTGTTTTAATGCAGGAGCTGGAGTCTGAGATCTCTTTAATGTCCATACCCCAGCTGGTCGATACTGCATTACTTACAATAGAGAGGTCAAATCTTTACTTATTGCTTTGTCCCAGGTGCCGTCTCGGTTACACAAGTTTTCAAGAGCAGTTATCCTATTATTATTCAAGGGCTGCGCTTCAGGCTATTAACTCTCCTGGTGCAACATAGTCTCAGGCCATCAAGAATTGTCAAATGAGTTCAACAGATTCAATTTCAAAAAATCATTGCCTCATAGTGGCCATTGCTGCACCATAGGCAACGAAAAAGCAAATCTTTTATTCAAGCTGTATTGCAGATTATCATCCGTTGACAAGCTCTTTAACTCAATAAAATTGCTGATTTGGGATTGTTTAAAGGAAAGAGTTAACTCTCTTGATGGTGTCTCGACAAAGTATCTCGTCGGTAGCAAAACTGACCAGATCTTGATGATGAGCTATCTCGTCATTAGCAAAAATTGATTAGATCTTGATAGATGAGATATCTCGGAGGATTAAAAAATGATTCTTATAAAAGCTCTCCCAAACCATTGGGGAGCCAAATTTTGAATACCTCGAATGGACCAAGAAAAAAGGCAGAGACGATCTTTAGACTCGTCACTGTCCACGCTGCCTTGCTCGACATCTTCAACGTGTGTGAGTTCCTACTGATCCCTAATTCCGGCTCTGTGACTTCTATGAATGGATAGGTCCTACCTCTTTCTCTGTACCACTCCCTGTGCCCATAGACCATGAACGATACCAGGAGGTGAGGACCCATATGGGTTTAAATTTTCTCTCCATCTTATATCCTTGTTCTGTGTATTTTGTATGTGTACTGGTGTTGGTGTTTATTTATTGAATTGCAATGCGCTATTGGAAATAAAAAAATACCATATGTAATTGAGTCTATTCTCGAATTATTTCTTGATAATTTCTTAACTCATTTCTAAGAACAATGTTTTAATCGTAACACCAGTAGATCTTAGTGACCACTGTAATACTGAATCTCGTTTACAATTGTTGCCAAAATACGTTGACACAGGGAAGAAGTATACTTTGGGCTTTGCATTCTGTGCTCTGAGAGATGTATACCCTGTTGGAAGCTCGTTTTCTAACTTGTTACGTCCAGTTGGTGAAATCGAAGAGTGTGCAGGTCGTTGCATCGCTAAAGGTTTTTTTAAAGTGATGGAAAATCGGATTTTTTTTGGTCTCCATTGAGATTTCAAGCCCCTTGGACCTGAGATCCCAATGGAGACCAAAAAATTAAACCACGTGGTTGCCAAAATTGATCCACGTTGTTGCACTTTCTTGTGTGATGCAAAGTTTTTGCAACAAGGGTAGACATTTCACTGCTCGACACACAACAGGGGCTTGTTCTCTACTTCCCACTGCGTCAAGGAATTTCAGCAACAAGTGTAGTCACAAAGTCTAGATATTGGCAGTCACTAAAGTAACAGGTCTGGTGCATTTTCCGTGGGGATGAAGTTTTGGGGTTGGGGATAGTGTTTTGCTTCCATTCGTCTTCTTGGGTTTGCCTCAGTAGCACATGTTTTTGAAATCTCCTGTTTTGCTTTTAGTCGCTCTTGGTTTTGTTATTGTTTAAGTATGTTACATTTCTTCAATATTTTGACGTTTAGTTAGGATTTATTTTTTAATGTAGCCCTTTGAAGTCGTATCCTCTTATTTCACAAACGACTCGGTCCTATGGCAACAAACAGTCTCAAACTTTCTGTCTGGAGCAGATCTCGTGGCAACCAGACAGTACATAGGTATGAGGCAGCTGTTAAGGGGAAATCACTAAAGAAAATTAAAAACTTTCCTCATCTGAATTGATATACGAATTAGTCTGTCGACATAGGAAAATTCTAATTCCCCTGTAGATTTGATTGAATATCGACAACTTTAGACAGAGTTGTTATTAGTGACGATCGAAGTAATAACCAACTCTCATATCTCTAGGTTAATTCTTCAGTCTGTGAGCTTAAGCAAAAACTTCATATCACTTATATTTATCAAGTACATTTTATTTCGATGTTTCACATATCAAATAAATCATCACAATCCAATTATATCTATATGTACAACATTGATTCGTTCATCAGGTTCTTGGTAGTTTCTAAATTTGGGTTTTGTGTATCGTTTTATTTTAACTTTTTGGAAATTGACACAAGATTTAGTTCATTCTCTGATATCTTTTTTTAATGTTTGGACAAATACATCTGGAATTGTTCATCTGTTTTATTGTAGATAGATTTATATTCCAATATTCTTATTCATTGTTCTTCTATTGCCAAAGAAATACATGGGCATAAGTATCTACAAATATTTTACTTGCATGGAACCAGTTGAAAATTGTTTTCGTTAAGTGTATTTGCAACATCTTCTGCACATAACATGGATATGGGATGCATGATTGAGTTTTAATTTCAAAAATTGGGAAAATTCAATTTAATTTCAAGTGTGCAATAGCTATGCAAACCAGTTCAGAAATAGTAATACTTTTAAGATTCGTGATTGTAATTAACATTCAAGTGCACATATTCGTATGTAATGCATCAACTTATTTGTTCTGTTTGGAAAATCAAAGGCCGCCGCATATTGCTGCTCAAAGTCAAATAGCTCTAAATATAATAAATTTTAATTTTTGCAATATTTAAATATACACGAATTAATATTATACTTAGGAATATTGAAAATATATATCTGGAAGTTAATTAGAAGCTTCGTTCTGCACCAGAAGAAAGAATTCCGATAGGTACATCTTGTTCAAAGCGGACCATGACCAATCAATTCTTCCCAAAGAGATTGAGTTGAAGTCGCTCTCCATCCGAAACTAGGATTCTCCTCTCTTGAAACTCACTTTGGAAATTCTTGTGCTAATTAATTAGCGCAGGCTGAGAGATTGATTTTTAATACATTGACAAGATTAATCTTTTGAGTATACGGAATGAAATAGCATGGACGTACTGAAAATTAATTGAGATCACAAAATATAAGAATAAACTGCTAATTCCCATTGACCATGTCAGGTCTTATATGATAAAAATTAAAAGAAAACCGTGGAAGATATGATGTATAGCCTTTATAACTAACTATTCTTGTATTTTTGTACGCTAGGAAAGTCTGCAATGTTTCATAAAATGGTGAGAGATAGTCTTTTAGATATTCATAAATTTTCTTTTCAGTAATGGTTATTAATTTTATTTATTTTCTTGAAAGAGAAAAATATAATCTTAACATGCAATTTATAGTACTTCAATAATAAAGAAATTATTTTGTAAACCTTTCAGGAGTGGTGGGATATCTGGCATCTCATTTTCTTGAAATGATTAAGGCTACCATTATAAATATTTTAAATAAAATAAGGCCTGCTAAGTATATAAATATTCTCTCATTTGATATTCTAGTCTAATAATGCACTAAATGGCCTGTGAGACATAAGAATGAGACACCAACCCTTAAAATATTTGCAAAACCTCATAAATTTTTGTTATAAAAAATAAATGCGGTAAGAAAATCAAAATACAAAGAAAATTCATCGATGAGCATGAAATTTGGTAATTCTAGTAGAGGACAAAATCCTCTCTACTAGATATGAAAATGGTTGTTTACGTGCCAATGAAAACCACTGGCATTTTCTGGCACATGTGAAATGCGCCTCCAGAAGTTTATTGAAAATATGTCGGGCACACGTTGTTAATATTCTGGATTGGTGCTGTCTCTTGATTTAAAATCAGTTGCGACCAAGAATGCCTAAACGATGTACTCAAGAACCGTATACTCAACTGAACAGCTTCGAAGGGAGTAGTATTGTGGTACCGGGAGAAGCAAGTTGGTCGACAAATTTTTTTGGGACGTACACAGACTACTGTGAGAAGTGCATCAGTAAATTGTCAGTGAAGCTACGCAAGCACGTCACAAAGGCTCTGGATGGCCCTGGACCAATGCGAGAGGATAAGCTGATAGTGAGACAAGCTGTAATTACTTCAACAATGCATATGTTGCGCTGTAGAGCATTATGAACAATTGCCTGAGAGGCAGGACTGTAGGCACGTTATTCGTTGAAATGTCTGCCTTTGAATTCCGAATCGACTATGTCTGGAGTGGTGCAGCGAAGGAGATTTCTTTACAGATATGGAACGACAGCGTATCATGGTTTGTGAGGAATCCCGCTTCTGCCTTGGATCAAGATAATTGTATTTACGTGTGACGGAGACCCGGCAAACGCTACGATTCTCAGTTTACTGTCTAGCGGCCATCCCTACCATTGTAATTACGTCTAGAATTATTAGTGTAAGTATGTCAAGAGACATCACCTTACTGCAGTGGGTTCCCTCTAGCAGTGATACGAGGTAATTTAACAGCACAGCGATAAATCCACAAGATCTTACATGTTGTTTTGCCTCTCATGTAAGTGTGCAAGGGCTATTTACCTGCATGATATTGCTTCGCTACCTACGGCTCATCTCTCCCTGGAGTGATTCCACGGTGTTAAAACCTGTTCTTTGCCAGCAAGAATTCCGTATCCCATTGACCATGTCCGGGATATGCTAGGATGTTAATTGTATTAACATCAGAATATAAGGAATCTGAGGCAGTAGATGCAGAAGTCTGGGCATAATTTGAACATGATTTTTCTCCAAACCACGCCGTATATCAGTATGTATTGCCACGCGAAGGGCCTTACACCTTAAACAATACTTACTAATTTACGACCATTATGATATACCAACAATAAAAAGTCCTCTAGATTTGATATTGGGATCATTCCTTATCTCTTCATGTACATCACGCATGCTGTTCCATTCCGATCAAGCACTGGCTTAGGATATTTTCGATTTTTTGGCACCTTTCCATATAAAGTAATGGTCTTGACAAAAAACATTTTTTCAAAAATTCTTTTTCTAGTATAGTGGCTCTCAAAGAGTAAATTTCGCACTGGTCGATAAGCTTCACAAAATTCGTCGTAAACTTGATACAAGCGATGATTTGGCGTGTTTATTGACACTCCAAAACTAAAATATTTTAAGCCTTAATTACTTTAATAGTAGTTAACATGCCAATGATAAAAAACTTAAAGAAATGGGGAAGGTGGAAGTAATTTATCTACACGAGTATCAGAAGTATGTATGCATTTCTATTAACATACAGATAAGCGAATGTAATTCCAAAATGTAATATTGGAAAGTTAAAAATCAGCAGTTCTACTACAATTGTGATTAATATTCTGCTTCAAAATGGTAACATCTCAGGAGTAGAAAATAACAGAATTTTTCTGTTGAATAATAACATTTACATTTTGCATAGATCTTCAATTTGTAAAGCAGTTTCTTATGGTCAAATTATTAAATGAATATACTTGGCCTGTCTGTGTACATTAATGGTATTTTAAGGACATTAAACTATTGGATAATATATATTTATATTGCTTTAGCTTGATGATAGGTTCATTTTCATAACGACTTCACTTAATTTAGTGCATTAGAACTAATGTTTTCTTAAAGCAAAACAATGGCGTTTAAGATATAGCCCACGAAAATGTTGTCCAAGTTCGAAATTAAGTAAAATGTGAAATTTATAAATGAAAACACTGACCATTTATTTTGTCTTGTTTCAAAATGTTACAAAAAATAAGAATCCAATTTTATAACAACAAACACATAACAACAAAATAATAGTAGATGCATATCTAATTAATAGAAAATAAGCATTTTACTTTTCTTATTTGCTTGAGCCCATTACGTCACGCAGTAGCTTGTTTTTAATTTCGCCATAGAAATTTTTGCACGATTCATCCTTATTATTATAGGTTATTATTAATATTGATTTAACAGTACCAATGGTGAGTCGATTACGCTCCTTTGTCCATTACGAACCAATCATCGAAAGCATTCTTTCAATGTACTGTACTAGATCTAGTACGTATTTGAATAGCTGTGGTTTACATCACAGAGTAAAAGGTACAGAGGCTTCACTAAAGGCATAACTTACAGCGCCCTCGGTGAGGGTGTGTGACCCAATTGTAGGTGGAGCTTGACATTTCCACTCAGAGCCAGTAGCCATTTTGTTGCTGATGCAAACGGAGACCTCTGTTCATGTTTCCCGCTTCTCTTGAAAGATAAGTTTCTTTTTAGTTTTTCATAAATTACAAAACCACTAATGTGAAATTGTGTGCCATTTTAAAAATCGTTTTACAATCAAGTTAAATAAATTACGCTAACATTTTAAATCCCAATTGTTTGATAGAAGAAAAAACGAAATAGTTCTATTTAGTGTTAAGACATTATTCGTCCAAGATTATTGATTTTTTTGTTAACAATCTTATAAAGTGTTATGCATTTTTTATTTAATAAAATCGATCGTAATTGAACTTACGAAAAATGTGGTATTCAGAATTCTGCACAATTGTGCTTTGCTGAATATATTTTATTCTGTGCTATTCGTTGGTGATTTTATTTACATACTGTTTTTATGTAATTAAACTTTATCTTATTCTGAATTATAACCTATTTTATGTATACAATTATAAAGATTTATGTGCAAAATTGTAATGCTTCATACATACTTTCATGGAGTATTTGTAGTTAAGAACCTTGCTAAGAACCTGAATTTTTTTCTTCTAAGAACTTGAATTTCATTTTTCTCATGCCACCACGAACATAAAATGGCTGCACAGATATATTTTGTGCCAGCATGTGGTCGTATGATGGTCAAACGTAAAGTAAAAATATTAAATGCATTGCACATTCGAAGATAAGAATTCTAAAAAGAAATTAAATTTTATCGCTCATTTAATTTATATACATTTGTATTTTTTATGTTTATGACAAGATCTAATAAACTTTTCCCTTTTGTGATGTTATTGTATAATTTGTTGTCTGACGCAGGGAACACTGTGTTTGAGGGCACCAGATGTTCGAGCCGTGTGAAAATGGAGCAACTAGTGTGGATTTGGTGGCCAAATAGGTAGATGCTATTGTCTGTCGAATTTCAGTGGAAAAACTGCCAGACTAAATTGACAGGATGCATTGATGTCTTAACGTGTCGTGTTCGCTCTCTGCCTACATCGAAGTGCCAGACATTTGCCAAGCTGGAGTTTATATTCCGTACTACCCTTCCCAGTGGCCTGTGTTGTGTTGAGCAACTCGGCTGTTTCTCAAGGTCCGAATAAAAGAATTTATTGACATTAAAACATTAATATATTTGCAAGTTAGCTGGGGACTACCAAAAAGGGGCAAGCAATTTCATTGCCCCTCATATTGCGTACTGCCCTTATTAGAGTTCTAGTGACTACATAGGAGAAGGAAATCGCCTGAGCGCGGAGGAACTGTGGCGCCTAGCAGCGGAAAAGAGTAATTTATTACTTTTTCTTCTTTATACTCAACTTCGAACGATGTTTAACATTCTGATTAGTTCCGGATACGAATATCTACGGCGGGTGGGAGAAAGCTAAACTCAAGTCAACAATAACAACGAATTTAATAAAGTTACTTTAAAAGGCATACATGTACCGTGCACAAATGTCAAAACAGAAGTCCTTTTAGCTGCATCCAAGGCGAGTGGCTTGAGCATTATTCTAGGAACCGAGAGCGAATGAAATTTCAACACTGTTCCTTTCCTTAACAATCAATTGCAGGAATCCAAACAAGGAAAAAATATCGTTCAGATATGAAGCCGAACTCATGTTCTGATTCAAGCTCTCGCTGTGTGCAAACGGAAGCAGAACTCGTGTTCTGATTCAAGCTCATTTGCTGAGCCTAATCATAAAAATTATGTCCAAATGATTTTAACGCAATAAAATTAAACTATTTTTGTGCTCAATAGTATACTTCATTTCTGTTCCTTTTTCAAATTGTATTTGTTTAAAAATGGATTATGTACCTGATAAGACTAAATACCCGATATGTGTGAATAAAAAAATTCTAATGTGCTTTTTGGTTCAAATATTTTTTCAGAGATCAACAATCCTCTAAATAATAATCGAAAGGGCTTGTTTTGGAATATTTTCGTAATTTTATATAAAGCATTCACTTAAAAAAGAATCAATTTGGCACATAAGTAAAATTTTATAATTCACAAACCGCTTTCATAAATTTTGGGTCTTTTTAATTTCAGAAGACATTAAAAAATTGCTAATTTAAAACATTTATGCTAAAAATATATATAAAGCATTCTTAGCTTTTAATTCAAAATACAAAACAAAAATGCAGATGGCCTTTCAAATCGTAGAGAATGAAACAGCCAAAGTAAATAAACAGCTAACGAATGGGGATGAACTCAAAATTAAAATCTTCCTGCTTTATCGTATATTTGAAGCTTGTGCTACAGCAGTCCTGACCCCATCTATTCCAGAATTAAAACAAACAAATCTGTTGACATTGTTTGAATAAATAACCCCACCACTGTAGCATAAACTTAAAATGTACATACGAAATAAACAAAACTCACCTTGTTCGGTTGTTATGGAAACGAAGCTAAATCGGCTATCATGGTAGTATTGACACCGCCACCGTCTAAGCGATTTTCCATGTTATTTATTAGACCATGACTTCCTATGGCAGTGATCCCTCTGTATGCGCTAATATATTCACATCTACTATATCGATATATATACAGGGTGTCCCAAAAAGGTTGTTACGCAATTTATTTTTTTACCATTTGGAGATAGGTAGATAATGTAAATTGCAAATGTGTACACCAAATAAGGTAAGTAATAAAGATATGTGAATAAAATTATCACGTGATAACAATTTAAGCGTTAATCAGTTTCTAATTTGTATACGACCCCTCTGGATAAAAATCCCAGATGGCAAAAATGCTCCTTACCTGCATCCCTATCGTTAGCAAAAAACCGCATTCCTGTAGGTTGAATAGTAACGGAGATACAAGAGGTTCCATTTTAAGGGGCCGTATCTAAATTGAGAACGGAAACTAACCTATGGCGAAATTAGAGCGACACAAGTAAAGAACATTGAAAAATGCAAATCGAAAGAAAGACATGCCATGAAATTGCTATTTCGGAAGTTAGCAATACAATTTAAACATAGTTATGTACGTTTTGTACTGTTATTTTATCATTTTTATTAAGTTATAGAATATCGTACTGTACTTTTTAATTTATCAGCAGCTAAGAAGCAGGTTCGGAAGTTAATCGAACATACGATTTGTTTTTCGGTTCAATGCAATTTATTCTTTTTTAAACTTTCGTCTGGAATGAAATAATTTTTGGCATCAGAGCGAATTCTGTTTAATCGTCTGCTGATGTTAAGAATTCTTAATTATTATGTTAGTCGTCCGATTCAGTACTGGTACAGCTTTTCGAAGGTTGTTTAATCTGTCCTTGATGACTTCTTTAACAAATGAACTCTTTTTTTAAATTAGCAATGATATACGCTTTGTGCAATTGGAATAATGCTGAAACTGCGCTTGAATTTGCAAGGAAATATCTACATCTGCCTCAAGTCTCCCGCATGTTTGTTCTTCGTATGATGGGACGATTAAGAACCACGGCTTCATTTCATGCGAAATCTGGGCCAGGAAGAAAGCGTTTGTACACGCAGGTTTTATTAAAGGTTACATTGTCTCCTATTATTCATTGCAATTTTCATCTGCAGTTGCAATACTACATTACTTTGCACAATGTTGCCCTTTCTGACCGAAAAAAATGCTTTTTAGCATTGTGTATACGGTCCCTAATCTCACTGCTTGAACAGCAGTGCACAAGCGGTATAAGTCAACTTTTTTTTGCGTTATTATGCCTTCGTTACTGTTCAACCTACAGAAATGCGGTTTTTGCTAACGATAGGGATGCAGGTAAGGAACATTTTTGCCATCTCGCATTTTTATCCAGAGGGGTCGTATACAAATTAAAAACTGAATCCGCTTAAATTGTTATCACAGTATGCAAAGTTTCAGGAAACTGTATTCAACCGTTTGGACGTAGCACGGGTACACACATAGACACCAAACGCACAAGCGACGGATTTTGCATCAGAATGGTCCAAATCGGATAGAAAACTTGAAATGGGTCAAAAATTTTCAATGTACAAACACTGCATTCGCAATTATATAGATTGTAATTCCTCTTCATCGCACGCAACACCCCAGCAAAGTATTCGGTTTAAAGCGGCATGTAAGTTCGAATAAAGCAAATTTTAAGTGGAATTTTGCCATTTTTGAAAGAATGTTAACATTAAAAGTATCTGAACTAGGATTTTTGAAACGTTACAAATTATTCTTTGGCATAGCGACAGATGGCCAAGGTGGCTTATTTTACGAATTGGAACTATGTATATTTAAGCAACTTATATAGGGAAAGTTTGTTTAAAACTATGATTTTCTTTTTAAGCAACGCCGTCAAATTGATATACCATTTAAAAAAATGATAATAGGTTACCTTTGCTTTATCACTACTTAAGACATTAAATTTTAAAACAAGTTCTTTTATTATCTCGCGTGCTACAAAATGGAATTTTCAAGGAAAAACGGTATTCGCTTTTAAAACAAACTTAGTGATAAATATCTTAACAAATTAATTTGTCATCTTTCCCTTAATGGCAGCAAAATTTGAAAAGAGTGCCACAAATAAAAAAAATATTGGCAAGTAAATTATGTGAGAGAGTATGCGCAGTAGATTCGTCATTTTTACGAATTGAGTTGAGCAATTTTACAGGAATAGAACTTAAAGAAAGGGAATTCCTAATCCTCCCTCAAAATCGTCTTTTGTAGCAGTTACCATAGTCTGTCTGTTTGTACCTTTAGCAGGGGTGCGATATATATGTAATGTATTACATGGATGGATTGCATGTATAGAATTTGTGTCCAAAATAAGTCGTAGAAATTAAAAATGCCATAAAGTGTTAAAAATTATTTTATTCACACTTAAAGGATTCGGCATTTTTCTACGAAAGAGGAAAGTTATTATTTTCTGGTCACTTTCAATCTATAGTTAACCAATTCAACCCGAGTGAGATCGGGCAATTTTGCTAGTGAATAAATAAAAATTCATCTTTGACACTCTTCGTAACGCCTGTACACCTCTATGACATCAACACTGATCACTGTTTACGATTTTGCGATTTAAAGAGTGTCGAACAATTTTCGGAAAATAAATATGCTGTTTATTAAATTATGAATTTTGCTATTAAATCCTTCCTGAGCGTACGACCCTTGCATCGATTTTTCCACCTGATAGAATTAACTGAAATGTTTGGCTCAGTGTGAAACAGGAAACGCCAAATATTTGCGACTGTATGAAAGATCTTTATTTTGACAGATGAAATGCTTATAGTAAATTCAATTTCACTTCTGTGTCTTGCAACGTAAAGAAAACAGGATTTCAAAAGGGTAGAAAGGAGTGGGGAGCTAATACCTTAAGAGCGACCGTGTTTAATTTTTCTTACAAAATGTCCTTAATTCATCTTATTACATTTACAAGTACCACTTCCAGTTTCAAGTTATGTTTCATCAGGAAACAGCATTATGCTTTTTAAGTTAAAGGGGATGATGAATTCTAAGGAAGTAGTTTTATCAACTTAAAAATAAATGCCATTTATTATATCTGGTATACAGAAAATTGTTCGGAATGGGTAAACCATAAAATCTTAGCGCATACGGATTTTAAATAGCCCAACATTTAAAACTATATTTTAGTTGTTGGAGTATCCAAGATGAAGGGTTTCACATGATGTAATACGGAAATTGTGTTAGGTATCCTCTACTAGCAATTTGTATACAAAATTAATAATTTACAAGATATGTTGTTAAGCTGGTGTGGTAAATCAAGACAAGCCTTAATTAATTTATATTTTAATTAACTTAATTTATTATTTTGCAGACTTTTAATTAAAGGGCTCGGACAACAGATATCCTCAGAAATATGTTCCGGAATGAAAACCAAAATAAAAAATGTATTCAAGATGAAATTTTTTTAATTGTTTGAATGAGTATTAATACCTGAAAGCGAAGGATAACATGAATAGTGGGTAAGTCAATACAATTTTGGAATTCTTTAAATTTGAAAATTGTGCTCCTGAAAGTATTGAAAAGTCGCTTATTATTGTTGCCGAAGCCTTTCAATTTACCAAAAAATAATTCCCGTAGCAAAAAATGTCAATAGCATTAAGTGGTCTTAGGGAATTAGCTTGCAAGTGGTTTCAACGAGATATCGCGTCGATCAAGATCAGACCAATTTTGCTAATGGCAAGATATCTCGTTATCGAGAATGCCGATTGAATTTCGATTGATGAAGATATTGGCATTTTTGATGATGACGATATATCTCGTCCATCAAGATCTGGTCAGTTTTACTAAAGACGTGATACCTCATCGAGATGACCACCAGGAGGGTTAATATTCTAATGCGAGAATTATATCTTGGTACCACGTTCATACCATAACTATTACGGTGCAAGATAACTTTTTGAATTCATTTATAAGCCTCTAAATATCTCGTTCAATTTGTCAGAAGTGTGATAGCATGTTTAATGTTTTATCGCTTTGTACTGAATCGCGACACTTATTAAATGTGCAGTTCTAAAAAACGGAAGCCTTTTTTTATCTGTCTAAACGAGGGTAAGTCAATAATTTGAAATGCATCATTGCTGCTGTCATTGCAATGTAATGCATTTGTGCTTCTATAGTCAGTAATGTCTTTCTAGTGCTCATCGCTCGGCGATGGCCTGTCTTACATCTACTGCCCAAGTTTGAAGTTGTTCGTTGCGGTGACGTTAACCATGGTCGCTCCGCTTTCCATTTGCAACAAAGAACGGTGTCCCCATGTTTTATGGTTATCAAGCGTATCAAGGACCAAAATCTATCGGAGACTTTCAGTGCGGATAGTGTTTTGTAGCAACGGTGCCAACGGATGACTTGAAAAGTTCAAAAACGATTGCCTAATGCTGTGAGTGAAGAAGATAGACGATCGTCAACTACCACAACGGAGATTTCATAGTGTACTTAACGTGATTCTGTTACACAGACGATTGATGGAGTAGCAAATTAGTCATTGACCAAGGAGCTAAAAATGAAGGCGGTGCATGTGCGGCTCGCTGCTCAGAAAAACATTTTTTTCATGAGGGCACAGAAAAAGTTTGTGCAGTGATTAAACAAGTGCGTTTAAAAACGAGATTATATTTAGAAACGATGTTAATAGTTGACCATCTTTATTGAAATAATAAGGGCCGCGGTGGCCCGGTTGGAAGAGTAACGAACTAGCAACCGAAGGGTTGCGAGTTCGAATCCAGCCAAACACCGTCGTGTACAAAGGGGGCTGGTGCACGTTAAATCTGTCGTGGCCTCAAATGTCCTCACGTTGGCGTGGTGTGGAAGTTTGGAGAGTGGGGTGCCAGCTCAGGTGTTGCCTCGTCATCTGACCGTGGTTCAAAATTACGTGGTGTTGTCCTCGGATCTTTCCCTTTGGGATTGATCCCGGACCGTCACCAATAGCCCATTGTGTTGCTCCAGTGTGACGTTAATTGAAATACAATACAATACTTATTGAAATAAAGTTTATTGCTGCATCGTGGAAAATTTTGACTAGACCTCAATATCTTCGGGTTTGAGCAGAAACTCATTAACTGTCATTTTTCCGTAGACACTAAATTCTTATTTTCAAGTTGACGGGAATGCATTTTCATGCTGTAATCTGTTCAAAGAATATATAACGCTGCAAAATTTGTGTAATTTATATTTTTTCACCTTAAAGCTAACAATTATTCTTTAAACAGTTGTACAGTGAAAATTCCTTTAGTCAGCTAATGAATTTCGGCTGTAAGCCGACGATATAAGGTATTATAAGGATGATTCGGAAGGGATATTGCTGAGATTTTGTTTGTCACATACCATTGCCGGTGTTTGGTTCAAATACGTATGTGGAAAAAGTATATTTTTGTGATGACAGAATATCTTTATGCAGTGATTTTGTTTGTTATTTTTCTTCATTGACTTTGCCACATAAGGGATAATTAGACCACGACTGCAATTTAAAGAGGATTCCAAATATTACTAATTTACATGCCCATACCACTAAGATAAAAGGCCGGTGGCACATTATTACAAAGATTCGAACATTTTAATTTAGTACCTACTGTCACGATATTGATGCTTGATTTTAATTTAAGCTATCGTTCTTCATAATTTCATTTAAACTAGCTGTATGGCCCAGCGTTGCGGAGGACGTGTCAGTAAATATCTCCCTCTTGGATTTTTTACTCTTTTTTGGCATGCCTTCTTATAGATTCACTGTTATATAATTCTATAAATTTATCATTATAATTCGGATTTAAAAGTTTTATGGTCTAATGTGTCACGAGATATCTGATTGTTAGTAGACGACAGATTAGATTTTTCGCCGTCTCATTGCAAGTCTTCTTCATGTAAATTTCCCAATTTCACCCAGACGTTCAGCTTCGACCAGTCTTCTATTGGTAACTTGTTCCTTATATTCATTGTGACGTTTTTCACGTAGTTTATATTTAGCTGAATTGCTTGTTATGGAACGTTTTCTTTTTGGCATTGTCGTTAAAAAGAGTAATTACAACGCAAAAAAACAATCGCTACAAAAGCAGCAGTAAACAATTTGAAATTCTAAATTAAGATGGATTCAAGAGTTGAGTTGTTTGCTGTATTGGATGTGAAATAATTACAAAAATAATTCTGCTTAAAGAAGTAAAATATAAGGCTCGAAAAAGTAGTATATTAAATGTTTATTTAAAGCAGTAAAATGTAAGACACGAAAAAGTACTGTATATTGAATTTTGAACATTGTCTACGTTTTTTTATCGAATTTAACACGAATATTTAAGTCATGTCTCACAAAAAAAACATAATAAAAAAGTTGGGGCAAAAACCGCTACGGAAGCGTTACTGAATCAGCCAGTGACGTCACGACACTCTGTCCAATCAGGTAATTTTTTGAACATTTTATGTTAAAATTTAAATTTTTGAAAATTTTAAACGGGCGGAATAACTTTCCCAGTTTATTCTGTGTATTTTGACACCTCTCTCAGATCTCTACGTGCTGTGGTTGAGTCGAAGATAGATTTCCAACAGACAAACTATCACACATTAATAGTGTAGATTAATTTTATTTTACAGCAATGAAATCCTCAGTTCTCAGCTATTTGGTTCAATATCACTGAAAATCACGTGGAACTGTAACGATATAAGAACGGAGATATAGGTCTAGGACATTTGGATTTGAAATAAACTTTTATTTGAAATCGAATAGATATTTGAATAGATAAAGCAATATCATTCACGTTCTCAGAAAGCTTTTTGTTACAGTTTTTGGAAAACACGAAGCCTGGTTGATATGTCACGATTCTTTTCATTCAAAGTTCCTGATATTGGATCTGAATCACTGAATTTGAATCACTCTAGTTTGATAAGTTAGTATCCACGAATACATTTTCAAACTGCACAAATCTAAACCTGAAACTCATTCGAACACATATGTTTCGACACTTTCAGCCATTTGTATTGAAATATCGAACGAAACCTTTTGTTGTAAAGCACTATATTTTCAGTCTATGGAGTACATTTTCTACCGATTCAGTGAATCATGTTTTTAATCACGTAGAGTAATAGAAACCTCATCGACTTGCGAATTTGGTTTTAATGGTACAGGGTTATGCCGTTGACCGTAAGAGCGCTCATCCTTAATGTGTTTGTCATGGACACAATCTAAAAGCTATTTCATTTTCGGCAATCTACTCGTAACGTATACTCGAACCTCGAGCTCCTATCCTTTATACTCTGAACTGTGCCGATGTACCTTCATTACGGGAATCATGAAAAGGATGGTGCGCTTAGTGAGTCATCGCTTCGAATCGATTGTGAAAGTATACAATGGTCAGTCCTTACAGTCTATCATCACGAGCTATAATAAGGTTCCCGTCCAGGGAATTTCCAACACTATGCTGTTGTTCCCAGATAACTAATTTACGACACACCATTTTATATGTAATGTGTATGTTGTCCAGTTTATTTGAAAAGTTGATGTATAGTCTAGATTTGATGCTTTCAACCCCTATATAAGAGACTCGCAGTGTGAGAATAACATTTTCGTCCGAAAGCTGCACAGACTAAACAATTCCATTTCAGTTGTCGAGTTCGCGAAGTACCAAAACTTTGCTCTATGTACACTCTGATGAAGGGTATATTTTAAAGCTGATCCATCCATTAGGTGATTTGGGTGAAAGACGGGACTTGAATTTGTCCTAGGGAATGGTTAAATTGGAAAACGTTATCAGTGGATGCGAATTTGGTGAAACTGCTTTATGCAACTATAAGCGAGGCAATGCTTGCACTTATGATACAGTAGCGGAAAAGGTTCGAGTGCAAGACAAAATGAGGCCATATTTTGAAAATTACGAAGTTTTATCTTCATTCATTGTCATATACTCGTAGTATAACGGTTTACAAAGAAACGAAAGTATTTTTATGCAGGATTTTCACTTAGATAAATTTAACATGTTTTAAGAGGACAACGGACTTTCAAAACAAACTTTTGCAGTTATTATCCGATGGTTATAAAATTTGTAGACTGTTTTGTAGTACAAACCTGTATATAAAGTTTCGCCCAAAATTAATGTTATGCGAAAGTCATTACATAAAATGTGTTAAAAGGTTTGATAGCAAACATTGACAGGTCCCATGCGCATTAATTTCCCGTGTTATCAATATTTTATTTGACGCATTTAAATCAAATTAACTCCCATTTCGTAATAGCCCATTGCGTTGCTCTAGTGCGACGTTAATTAAAATACTTACCTACCCATTTCGTAAGCGTATCACTCAATTGTTTAGAAAAAACAATTTATATTAAAACACATAAAAATTTACAAAAAAGCATAGGTTAAGCAACATTTAAACTAAAATTTCAATATTAGAAGCATGATGAATTTCTCATTTTCACTTAGATATATACAACAGATTTCAAGGATTATCCAAAAAAATTTCAACGAAATCAATTAAAACCAGATGCTCAGGGAACATTTCGAAATCAGAAAAATGTCAAAAATCTGAATCGGAGAAATTTTTTTTTTTTTTTTTGTAGCAGACTTACTATACTTATCCACTATACGTTTTATGTTTTTCTGTAATTTCGTCAAAAGCGATCGTTAATTGAAAAATTCTTTTTCTATCTACAGTTTGAAATCAATTGATTTTAATGCTATATTTAAAATATCGATTTTGGTGATTTTGAAAGTCTACTGTCTCTTTATATAAATATACCACGTAAAATATTTAATAACACTCAATGTAGAGAAATAGAATTATTTGTTTCCACCGTCACGCATTTAAATTTTTATTTTCTTCATTTTTGTGCTTCAATCGCGTTCTACGTAATTTGAAGCAGTCTCATTGACTCAAATCTTCAAAATTTCAATTGGTTAAAATAGTTGCCTTTGGATATTTGGAAACAGTGATTGCGAAATTCGAGAATTTACAGATTTATTTCATGTCAAATATTAAGGAACCTTTCAAAATCACCAAAATCGATCAAATATTCGATATTTCAATTTTAGCGTTAAAAATTAATTGATGTCAAACTGTGGATAGCAAAGAGTTTTTCAATAGCGATAATTTTTGACGAAGTTTCATATACAAGAACACAAAACATCTAGTAAATAAGTATAGTAAGTACTCAAAAACGTTTTTCTCCGATTCAGATTTTTTTGACATTCTTTGGATTTAGTAATGTTCCTTGCCCATCAGGTGTTTAGGTATTTCTTCGAAATTTTTTTGTTTTATCCTTACAATCTGTTGTATATAACTAAATGCAAATGGAAAATGTTTTATACTTTCAAATTTTGAGAATTGGGTTTAAAATGTTGGTAAACCTATTCTTTTTTTAAATTTTTGTTTCAGTACTAAGTTTTTTGCTTTACAATTGAGAGCGACAAACGGAGTTAGTTTGATTTATATGTATGCAAACTATTTGATGAATTAAAATGTTGACAATACATGGAAAATTAATGCGCCGAGACCTATCAATTTGTACTAATTTATTAAACTTTTATATAACTTACATAATAAAGTTTTGTAATAACCCGCACAATTTTTTTGACCAAACGTTACATGTAGGGTTTTTACTAGAAAACAAAAATGGTCTTTCAAATTTTGCAACGATCGGAATACCTGCAAAAGTTTATTTTGACCTCTTCAAAGTTTCAAAAAATAACTAACAAGTTTGATAAAAGGGATAAGGTCAATACCTATTTTGTAGGAGCAAAACGTCCACCTTCGTTAAGATCAAAGTAAACCATAATAGGGAAACTTGATTTATTTCAGTTATCTGGATTCTCGAGAAAAATGGACTTCAAAGGCATAAAGGTAATCCAGATTTTCTTCTTGCTCATCATAAAACAAGTGACTATAGGTTTTATTATAAAAACGAAATTAGTATTTAACTTAGAAAGGAGTTGAACCTACTTTGAACTAGAACTGTACATAATATTTTATGAAATAATTCGTGTGTTCGACATCAAACAGTTATATTCACAGATATTATTCTCCAATAAATACATTTTGGACTTAAATTAGAGTTTACTGTGTATTAGGACGAGGTAGGTAGATATTTTAATTAACGTCACACTGGAGCAACACAACGGGTTATTGGTGACAGTCGGGGATCAATCCCAAAGGGAAAGATCCTTCGTAATATTTCGCTAATGCTACAAGGATCAATTTAGTTTTCAAGCCATTTGGTAGCAATTTTCCTGTACTTGTTACAGTAGTTGACGTTAAGAGTCGGTTTAAAAATGATTGTAGTCTCTACCCTTAGACATGTTTTATTTTGGTCCTGCCTTTTTAAATAGTCTACTCAAGTCTAATACATCTTACATGAAGTAATCCAAATCTTGTATCGATCATAATATTCCACGAAAACTATTTACATTCGGAATATCAGGATGCTGCTTGACTTTGAGTGGTAAATTCATCTTTGTAATTTATAACATATTAACAGAGAACAGAATTTGCGTAAAGAATCTTCCAGATTTCTCATGGGCCGTGGTAGCCCGGTTGGAAGAGTAACGGATTAGCAACAGGAGGGTTGCGAGTTCGAATCCAACCAAACACCGTCGTGTACAATGGGGGCTGGTACACATTATATCCGTCGTGGAATCAAATGTCGAACGAAAAACGAAAATGTTTAGCGAACTTAGAAAATTCGAAAAAAGAGAAATTACTTCCTTTGCAAAATTCCCATTTCAACCTGTAATATTAAAATCGAAGTAGAAAAAAATTCGAATGTTTCTTTTTAGAAAAAGAACGGATAACAGGGTTTTGTGAAAAGTGGGAACAGGCTGTTCTCGTTCTTTTTGAAGAACAGGTGAAAAAGAACAGGTTGTTCTTTTTTCCCCATCCCTAATCGCTTGCTTGCAAATGTAAAACTCGTCAGATAAAAATAAGCATCCCTTATTATTACATATTACAATTTTTTTCAACTGTCAGTTATAAGCGACGTCCGTTATAATGACCGTACACATATGTATGGCAAAATGAATACTCATGACACATCAAAAAAGAATCATAATAATTAATTCTGGCTCATCAATAGAAAGAAAAATAAAACAAAACAAAACGCAACAAGGAAGTTATGACTTGTCTCGGCGCATTGGCGCCCTAATGCCTGCTCTTTGCCTCTCGTTTCTTTCGATTGATTTCAAATGGAAACTACACACCTAACTTAAGAAAACTGAATTATAAAACTACTGAACGCTTGTGAGCCAAAGGATTAACAGCACTTAACAAATGATTTCACTATATATTATAAATAATAATACTGTTTAAACTCAAAACGAAACTTCAAAATTCCGTTGCTGGGCAAGTGTTGGCCAAATCGAAAGTACTGCTAGACAAGAATGATTTCAAACAAATTAAAATAAACTTATCTCATTCTTCATCACCACTTGGGGATACTAGCCTAAGGATGACCCATGGGAAGGATTTTAACCTATATTCAATAGGATACACCTGGGATGAGGCTTCCAAAAATCGTGAGTTCGACGCCCCTGCAGAACACTAAAACCCTGGCCCCACGTTTGGGGCGCTAGACTTGAAATCGAATGAACCTGGAGTAGCTTTAACCATTGACAATAGTTTAATTAAGAAGTTAAAACATATAATTTACATACACCCCCAAGTACAGACACATACATTTAAAATATCTCGGGGGAAAGATTACAGGGTGTGTTCATGACCGCAGCGGCGTGAAACTGTATTCGTTCTCACTTTTAGTACGGCAAAAGTTCTGAGGTTTATAGATACCGGCGCTGCGCCCATAGTTCACTCGTTACACGTTTCATTTTGGCCATACAGTCTATATAATACAAGAAAGCAGGGAAACAACTCCGATAAATCTCAGAACAAGCTATCTAAACTTTGTACGATCATCCATATAAAACTCTTGGAAAATCGGTAACGCTGGCGTCGCTTAGTGTTGAATTTTAGGCGTTCAAAACCGCTTGATAAAATGACATTTCATTCCGTAATTCACAACATATGCGTTCTGAAACAGTCAAAGCAATAAAAAGAAAAGGTTGTTTCTAGTTTGCACGAGCGTTTGGGTTCATTGTTCAAACCCAAACAGAGGCGGACATTTTAAACGATCCTTAACAGCTATGCCACTCCACCGCGTTTTATGTCGGCAATACTGGAGGCGAAAGAGCTTCCTGTATCCACATATTTCACCCTTTTCTAATTCAAAACCTGCATCTCTCTCATACCGTTATGATTTAATAATTCACCCTCCGCTTTTATCATGTTCTAAGTGTTATTGTTTCCCCCACCGTGGCATCATCACCTAACGACCGTTGCCAGTAAGCGTATTCAAATGTTTTCCGGCGTCCATCACGTTTTCTGTAATAGTTCCCCGAACAATAGCATTAAGAGCCGCCGAATAACGACGCAATAACCATTGCCGAAGAATACGTAGAGTCATTCAATCGTTTATAGCTTTAACAATTCTGTTACTGGTCTTTGGGCTGGTAAGCTTTTCGGTCTTTAACTAGAAGAATAGGTTACAGGGGATTTTTGTTTCCCCTTTTATCTAAACAAATGGAGCGAGTTAAAAGTGCCTATAGAAAGAAAAGTGTTTAGAGTTGTTTTTCGCCCCTTCCTGTTTAAGGAAAGCCATGTACTTTCTCATTTCGAATTAGGATCCGACCGGATTGTTTAGTATGACTTTTATGGGATGTTATTGGTATATGTTAAGTTCCATTCCCTTTATCTCGAGATAGTTAGAATAGTCTGGTGTATGTAAGAGTATGTCTTTTGCTTCATTTCTTAGAAATAAACCGTTACTAAGTGCTACAAGTATTATTCACTTTTCCGGTGGGTTTGCTATTCCTGGAATCATTGCATTTAAAATCCTTGTTGGTAGCTTGTACGATGCTAATGCATAGATGCATGCATCTGGATCGTAAAAATAATGGGATTTATCGTTGTTTTTAGAAAACGGTTTTAAATTTCCAAATTTCCTGAACTTAAATGTATCCGAGATTTTAGAAAATTATGTATTAACCTTTAGGTGGTTTATCTTTGCACCGAAAACTGCCTATAATGCTCTAGTGCAAAAATCTGTTCCAGAATATCACCAGTTCTGGGTAATGCTTTTTCTACTTCGATCTTCATTCCCTTTTGGAATAATAGGGCAGTTTTGCCCCAACAAGATATCTCGTTATTAGCAAAATTGACCAGATCTTGGAAGTGATACCTCGTCGAAATACTTGGAGAGTTAAGTATCTCTAAAAAATAATGGGAATTGTTTTAGAGGAAAACTTTTTAAATTTTGAATCACATTTTCTGAACTTAACTACATCAGCGATTTTGGAAAATTACATATTAAGTATCATTAATTTCTATATAAAATGGACAGCAATTTAAATGAATAAATTAAGACAACTGTCTAATTTAATATAAAAAATTTATTTTTTCAATTAGTATAAATGCGTTCGTCATAACCATCATCATTTTATAATTGTAGATTTTATTTTGTAGAATCAAATTTTTTAAAAATAAAGGCTTATCTTTAGTTGTTGGTAGGTAGTTGAATTTACGTCGCATTGGAGCAACACAACGGGCTATTATTGGTATATAAGTCTTAGTTGACGGAAAGTTCTAAGACTTATATACTTAAAGGATTTGACGGACATTCCTCTGGCAAGTGGCGATTTTGCTGGAATTGCCATAAATCCTCGATAGTGCTGCGTTGCACTTGAGCATACGTTTGTCCCTGCTAAGCCAACCATGGAGGGTTTTCGCTGGTTTCCCCTCCATGTAATGCAAATGCAGGTTGGATTAAAAGTCCTTCCAGCAGAGGCACCAGACCCTAGGAGATGACTCTTTAGTCTCAAATCTCATTAAATCTTTACACAGCCAGTACGCATGATTATGCACGTTAGCTAAACGAGCATATTTGCTTGCCCTCCCTCTACCTCTTGGTACCACTAAGTGTCGAACGTTGGGCGACCACCGTGTGAGCCATATTGCATCAAAGTCTTGTTTTGGAGGAAAATCTACCAAGGTACCATTGACCCTCCCGTCGTAACTTGATAAGGATGCAATAATACTCCTCCGCCCATGTGGAGGAACCACCGTTGACTGTCTTTAAGACCTATTGACTCACGAGTTTCGTCCTTGCTTTGAGAGACCACTAGACTATAATTTCCTGGGGCCGCCTCCGCAAATCTGTAGTGGCAATTGTCGGGGCAGAGGGGGCTGCGCCCCCAACTTTGTTGTTGGGCTATTATTGGTGATTGTCCGGGATCAACTCTGATCCGAGGGCAACACTTCGTAATTTCGAATTACGATCAGATGATGAGGTCAACAACTAAGCTGGCGCCCCACTCTCCAAACTTCAGCACAACGTAAGGACATTCGAAGTCACGACAGATTTAACATGCACCCGCCCCCACGTGCACGATTGTCTTTGGTTGGATCCAGTTTCAAACTCGCAACCCTCCGTTTGATAAATCCGTGACTATCTAGCTTCAGTTGTAAGATTTGAATTTAGAACATTGATTATTAACTGTGTAAGTAAAATTATTTAAAAACTAGCATCATATAGTGTTTAGACGAGATATCTCGTCGATACGATCATCTATACTCAGGACGAGATATTCCGTCGGGACAAAACAACGTTATTACTCCAAGGGCGAATGGAGATCCTAGTAAGAAAAACAAATTGTCCCTTGCCAAGAATTGGTGACAGTTTGGAACAGGTTTTGACACCACATGATGGTCACCACTGGGAAGTTTCCAACGCAAAGATAAACCACTAGGAGAGTTAATTTCTAATATCTATTGAAGGCAATGTCACCACTCACATTTCATACCGTATTTAAATCCATTTATAATGAATAAAACTATCAATATTTGATAACCATCAACCACCTAAAACCTTTTGAGAGCATATATCCTATCTGAAACCTTCAGTTTTCCCAGTATAACTTCTACCAGAGAGTTGCGAGTTCGAATCCAACCACAGACCATCATGTACAAAGGGGTCTGGTGCACGTTAAATCTGTCGTGGCCTCAAAGGTCCTCACGTTCGTGTGGTGTGGAAATTTGGAGAGGGGGTGTCAGCTCAGGCGTGACCTTGTCATCCGACCGTGGTTCAAAATTACGTAGTGTTGTCCTCGGATCTTTCTCTTCCAGAGGTTGATCCCGGATCTTCGCCAATAGCCCTTTCTGTTATTCCAGTGCGACGTTAATTAAATACCTACCCCGTATAACTTCTATCAGTTTTGACCTTCTAGGTCAATAGAACCTTTCTTAGGATTCTTACAACCAATAAAGATGATTACTTAGTCATTATGAGATAAAATTATTCCACTTGAAAATCTCGTGATCCTCAGAGGGTTAAAAACAAATAAATGTAATGTTATTATATTGTGAAGTACACAAAAAACAGCACATTACACTTTAAGGAACCACTTGACTAGCGGTTTCTTGAAGATGAAAAATAATTTAGATTCAAAAAGAAACTTTTGTTCTTACATACTCCAACAGATTTTTTTTATTGAACAGTTTGAATCAGAAAAATTTTCGACAATGCTTTTATAAGTATTATTGTGTGTGTTATGTATAAATGTACAAGAAAAATCAGCTGCACACTAATAAAAAACTTTCGGAAATAAGAAAAATAAATTTTACTAAATCAATGTTTATGTAACAATGCAAAGGCAAGAATAAGTATCTTATTTGTAAAATATCTTTTGATAACGGGTCTTGATTCGAGATCATTGACTGCTCTATTTTAAGATGAATTCATTGTTAAGATAAAGCATTTTACGCATTCCGAAATGAAGATTTTTAATTAACCTAGAGATTTGACATACATTATGTAAAATTTCAAGGGTTTTATTTAATGTTTGTTATCGCTAAAAATAAAAGTGTTACTTCAACTATACTTATTCAGCATTATAATTAATCTTAAAACCATGCTTCAGTAATCTGACTTTGGGGGGTATTTCAATTAACGTCACACTGGGCAACACAACGGTCTATTGGTGACGGTCCGGGATCAATCCCAAAGGGAAAGATCCGAGGACAGCACCACGTAATTTTGAACCACGGTCAGATGACGATAATCTGACTTTGGATATCTGCAATTCTTATTGATAATAAATTTTAATCTATCAATATAAATAATATATTTTCTTAAAGTTATGGGTATCTTCGATCATCTGACCGTTGTTCAAAATTACGAGGTGTTGTCCTCGGATCTTTCCTTTTTGGGATAGATCCCGAACCGTCGCCAATAGACAGTTGTGTTGTTCCAATGCGACGCTAATTAACTACCCATCTACCTACCTTAAAGTTATGTTTTTGTCAATGAATGGAAACTTCGATTGTAATTCATTAATGAAAAAAGTCGTTCAGAAACGTTTTGCTCATACGAAACCCTATGGAATGATTTCTAAAATTGTAATCCTTTATAAGAATCTGCTAAATTTATTTTACAAAATTCAGGTCATCAATACAAAACTACGCCTATCCCATACTTTCAATGCTTTCTTGAAAGCTTTTTACAAACCTCCATCACTCTTTTTGCTGAAAGCGATTGAAATTTATGAGCCTGATAATACCCTATACTGCTTGTACTCCCTCCTTCAAAAGTACAAAGCCTCGGCTATGTCCATTTATTCCCATTACGGTGATACTCTGTCAATGTCGACATCTTACAATGAATCCGGCCGTCATCTGGGCTTCATTAATCTGTCCCTACAGGGCTCCTAATGAATCGAAAAGCAGCCCCTCTTTAGAGGAAATAATTGAAAATGATGTGCAGCACCTGAAGGACACGCGGACTACAAAGCACCAGGACAATTTGTGGGAAGGAAAATCGATCAATCTGCGATCCGGCAGACGTATGTTAGGCTTCCATTGACGCGCCGACAGAGCTGGGAATTTTAAGACGTTTTAAAATCTCGTTTGGATGGGAATCGTAATTGCCAAGATGTGGGGTGTAGAGGGTTAATGATGGCAAATGAACATAAGTATATCTCCAATGAAAGGGATTTTCAGTGAAAACAGACCAGATGATATGCGAAGATTTTGCTTCCGCTACCCAGATGCTCTAGCATTACACACATCGGGGTTGCCTTAAAGTGTAATTTATCACCGCTTGGCGCTTAATCTAATTATCCTGGCTAGAGTAACGGACTAGCAACCGGAGGGTTGCGATTTCGAATCCAACCAAAGACCGCGCACTTAAATCGTGGCCTCAAATGTCCTTTCGTTGGCGTGGTGTGGAAATTGAGAGTGGGGTGCCAGCTCAGGTGTGACCTCGTATTCTGACCGTGGTTCAAAATTACGGGGTGTTGTCCTCGGTTTTTCCCTTCGGATTTGATTCCGGACCGTCGCCAATAGCCCGGTGTGTTGCTCCAATGCGACATTAATTAAATACCTATCTAATCTAATTATCAGCAATCATACATTCGGAATATATCCTTTGGAACTTTTACTGGCGGAGTGCTAAAATCGTATTCGAAAAAACAGAAAGTTAAGTGATGTCACATTCGGAATTGGTTCAGGAAACACGTTTCTCAGCAGAAAAACTTTTAGCTCTACAGGTAGGTAGATAGTTGAATTAACGTCGCACTGATTAGCTTTTCAGAAAATGACATACATTCAGAGGACTAACTTATTAAAGCTCATAGGGCTAGCATGTTGACTACCCATATAAATCAAACATTCTCTTAAAACTATTACTTTGGAATTTGAAAGCTGTTACTTTGTCCCTGGTACGCCTACAACACCTACTGGACTGTGGATACCGTTGAGTAATTCCTTACGAAGACCTCCTTGTTACCTTTGAGTAGATTACTAATGCGATACATATGTCTATTGGCTCCTCTCAACTTTCACAAACTTTTCTGTACAAAATCCAGTTTCTTATAAATTGGTTAAATTACAAAAAAGTTGCTGCAAAAAGGATTCTTGATCTTTTTATGAATTAACACAAGGCAAATCGTGTGCTTCCAGCTATTCCGTGAAGCAAATAGTTTCATATACTCCAATCACTGAATTGAATAACTCTAGGGAAGGTATTCAGATTATGTCACATATAAGCTTTGAACACCTTTTTAGATTGGTTGGTTTTATCGGCGCAACGATCACATTTGGCCAAGCTGGACCAAACGACATCTACATACGCAGAAGGAAAGTTTCACTGGCACGGAAGAGAAAAATACACACATGGAGAATAACCTTTTGGAAATGAATAGAAAGATAGGGCCAGCGTATTTAGGTAGGTAGGTATTTTAATTAACGTCACACTGGAGCAACACAACGGGCTATTGGCCAGCGCATTCAGATCGAGAGAGAATAGTTTAGAAAACAAGTAGAATATAAGTGTAAATATATATATATTTATATATACTGTTATTATATATATAAGACTGCAGTCGTGACGAAAGTGGTGTAAGTCAACCGGAGAGAATGATCCATTTGTATTGAATAATGATGGTTCTGCAAATGGAGAGGTAGAAAGTTCTATAACAATCTTTTATTAATTCAATAGACGAGTAGTTACATCATAAGACGTGGAGATTGTTGAGGGTTTGGAGCAGCTCTGAGGGCTCCTTAGCCCAAGAGGCTCGTGAAAGAATGAATAATCAGTGATCAATGATCAATAGAATAATCAATGATCTCGTTAAAGGGATTAGGATTAAGGGAAATATATTGGACCAGGAGATCTAACAACATTGGTAGAAATCGGTGGTTTAAAGAAGGAGGAATGTGATTTTACATATGCGATTTGAAAGCAGGAGAGTCCGTGGGAGGTTTAAGTTAACGAGACGGCTTGAGTTCAAAGGTGAAAGGGGGTGGCAAGATATGTTGACCACTTAGATAGGGAGGCAAAGACTGGAAGAAAAGGGAACCGCTAAGGTAGTGATAATTGTAGGGGGTCAGTTGGAGGTATCGTTTCATATATATATGAAATCACTATTTGAACCCATCACTATTTTGATACCTGGAACTTATATTTTATTATTTATGTTTAGTGCCCAACCATGAACATCTTCGGCCTTCGACACTCCAAGGGGTGAATTTGCGGTTACTTTTGGAGCCCAGTAGGTGAGCTGCCGCCACTCATAACAGGGGCAATCACCAACATCCATGCTCTTACAAACCTAGATTAGAACTCGGGACTTCTGAATGGCATACAAACATTCCGACACCACTATATCAATTAGGCGGCTACATTGCTTAAACTTTGAGAAGTGATAAATCAAAACTACTTTCTTGTATTGTTCATAAAATGCAAAATACGTCAAAGGTTTCCTAGGAATTTCTCACTCAACAGGTATCAAGTCTATCAACTAATTAGACTTGAGATTTTAACAAAAACTTAATGTTAACCAGTCTATTTTTCATGCGGCTGACGATAAAATACATTATGGATATGATCTATTACGTCGCCCCAAGCAGGATCTACTTTCATTTAAAAAAGAAATTTATTCTTTTAGCAACAAAATATTTTGAGTACGCAGCTTGCCTAAACTCCCCTCCGATACTGAGTATCTCTCTGATGAAGTATCGATTGCTTTGAAAAAATATGTAAGTAGCAGAGTGAAAAATACCTCCCTATTTGAAGATAATGAAACAAATACCTGGCTTTGCTGAGACCATCGTATTGATCCATTGCGTTAATTACTTCCATCATTAATCATTTCAACGCCTAACGAGGAATCATTTTGGAGTACGTAACCGACGTGCATTTTAAATACTCAAACAGTCAAGTAGCTTAACGAACAAGCCTCGGTGTCGTTAACCCTCTATTTTTCACTTCCACCTTTTTCAAAAAAAGCTTTTTTTCTCGCTCTCCGGTTTGCAGTGGGAGTTCAATTTTGTTTTGGAGATTTTTCGTCCTAAACATTTTTCTGTTTTGCGCTTCCTAAAACGTGCTGAGATGAGTGTGGGCGTTGCGAAACTGCCGCCGTGTTTGCAAATGACATTTCTGCATTTTTTTTAACAGAACGGTGCTAGTGTAATTTATAATAAAGGTGTGTGTTGAACTTAATAAAAGTGTCGCTAATGGGCAGGTTGATGTTTGGGAAAGAGTGCCACTTTTTAGCATGCGTTGTTGTCTTGGAGAAGTGATACTGGGAATTAGTTTTTGGGATTTCGTCCAAGACGTTTCAGTTTTATGCTATCTATTCCTTGCAAGGTTGAGTGTGAATGCAAAACTGCGCTATGTTTGCAAATGATGTTTCTGTGTTTTGAGCAGAACGTTGATGGTGTGATTTATAAAGAGGGGTGTGTAGAACTTAAAAGTGGCCAGTAATCGGGAGGTTTGTTGTTTAGGAAGCTGGTTAACTAAATGTGCCAGTTTTTAGCGAGCGTTGTTATCTTGCAGTGTGATATTGTGAATTACCAGGTGTGTGAACTGTAATATGAAAAGTTCGTTGGAAAGATATCTACATTTAATACTTCGCATAATATACAACATGATAAACATAGTGAGTGCTTCATACAGATACAAATTATAATGTGTGCATCATGTAAACAGCCATCCTAATTGGTATAATGGTCATAGCGTTTATCTGTTACCAATATGGTCCCGGGATCGAATACCGATGATAATGGATGATTGTCCATGTTAGGATTAGCGGTGGCTATTATCTTCCTCATTGGATGTTCCCTCACAAATAACCGTCATTTCGCCCTAGTGCTGAAGGTCAAGGAGGTCTGTGGTCATGCATCAGAAATAAAAGAAATCATTACCATAAAATGGTAAGAAACCGTATACTATTATGAACTTGCTTTAATACAATCAATTCAACCCCACTCAGATTATTATATTAGCTATTCACAGATTTGGATTCTGCTGGGATGATTCAAGTTTACAAGACTTATGTTCTAATATCGACTACATCCCTTCACTAGAATTGGTATAGTACGATGACGCAATGAAGCTCATAAAAAAGCTTAAAATGTTTTTCCATCAATTTGAGAAATAATTTTTAATATTCTGATCAATAAATGAAATATTTTTCTATTCAAACTCTTATTTATGTGAAACCTTATTTGGAATCACCGGATGATAATCAGTTCTCCAAAAAAGCGCATTTGTTACGATATTTCCTCTGAAGGAACTCCACAAGGTAAAGTAAGTTTTATAACATCATCACTGCATGCACTGTTTTATGCATCGCTGAACCAGCTGAAAAGTATAATAATGAAATAAATTGTAAAATAAAGCAAAACAAACGATTTGTTACATCACACTCAAAAATCCAATCATGTTTTCATGCATTTCAAAATTATTCTTTCCAAATCTGGATTTAAATATGGTAATACATACAAATCGAAAAATCGATTTAAGCTGCGATTGATTATACGTGTGTGTAAAGTAGACACACAAAATCATTCGAGTCATTAGCCTCCTTCAATAAAATCAAGTTCAATTTTCTTCATTGCAGCACCTAAGCTGCTATCAGCTCGGCACTGTTTCTGTTCATGTTTATAAAAAATAACATCGTAAGTAACAGTAACAAAAGACTGCCAGCTCCTCTTCAGCCAAATAAATCTTTGTGTTAAGAAATACACAATTGCGCGATTCTGTATATTCAGTGCGTATGCAGTCATATTCACATATGTATCGAATAAAAACATAAACTAAATTTTATTTTCATTATAACTGATGTTACTTCAATCAAGTACCCATAATACTCAATGATAACTCTGAGAAACTCAATCAGGTTTTCATATCTGTAACAAAATAGATGGGTATGAAAATAGCCCTAACTCTCTCTGATCGCAGGTTTCCGTTTCTATCATTCATGGTTGAGAAAATCCAATTTAAAAGTAATCTCAAGCAGTTTATGCTATCGCCTGAGGATGTATAAAATAGAGGAAAGTAATGTAAAATTGAAAGCAACAGTGACTGTAAAATGTGAGTGGTAGTTGGTCAAATAGCTAAATCTCTATATCTCATAACATACGGGACCCAGAAGTTGGAATTATTTGTATATTGGTGAATTGCAATAAACGGATAATATATCAACAGACAATATATAATATATGAATGGATATAAATCAGCCGCAATAGGATTTATTTATGCAATTCTTTTCACTCAGTTGATATATGTTTGATTTTACTACGGAGATGCATGGTATGCTAAAACTACACATGAGATATTCACTCTAATAAAATTGTTCAGCAGTCTCATTACAGAATGCAATAAGAAATCTGGAAGTCATCGTAGAAAAGAAAATGTGAGTTAACGTAGAAGTAGGTTTTGACGTCAAAAATACCTAATCGCTTTTAGCAAGTAAATAGGATGCTATTGAAGCAGATATTCAGGATCTTGTTGCAGCAAGTGACTGAGGTATCGTTTTTTGCCATGAACTGTAATCACATGCAATAAGAATTAACACCAGTAAGTATACAAATAATGCTTTATATTTGTGAATAATTTAATTTTGAGGGATGAAATGTGCGCATCGATGCTTATATTCATTATAAATGGATTTAAATAAGGTATGAAATGAGAGTAACGACACTCCCATTAATAGGTATACTGTATGAATGGATTTAAATAAAGTATGAAATGTGAGTAACGACATTGCTATCAATTGGTTTACTGTGCGAATGGATTTAAATAAGGTATCAAATGTGAATAAGAGACTGACTAACGTTCATACCTCTAAACCAGAGATTCATATTCTCCAATCGGTAACCCTAAATTTCGGAAACAATTAACCCAATCCGATTAGTTCTCATATGCTAACATACGTGGAGACACTGTTTGGGGTTAAGTTGGTGCCAAATTGGAGATGGAGCATTATGTGCCATCAAACGTGAATGCGTGCTGGTTACAGGTTCCTCTAGGAAGGACACACCTCATTGTGCTAATTAGACTATTAGCCAGTGACATATTTGCCATAGTTAGTTAAACGTTAAAATTTTCAGGAAGCACTTTTCATGCGTTGTGATTGTCGTTTTTTTATTATTTTGTTCTGCATTTATTACGTAGTGCATTTTTTCTTTATCTAGGTTATACGAAATGGGGAGGTGGTCATGTGGGGGGAGAGATCAAGGAAGACATTTTTAAAGAGGGACTTTTGGAATGACCCCTGAAGGGAGAGAGGATGAGTTGGGATTTAAAGAGAGGACAGAGGGTATGCTGGAAAACGAGAGGAATTCCCTGAAGTGCTGCGGACCAGACATATTGCCTGAAATGAGTTGAGAATAATGGATAAATCCTGCCCGAATCTCCTATTATTCCGTGAACCGGTTAACCTGAATAGAGAAAGAAGTATCTACGATTGGAACTCCTTCGATCTCTTGTTCTTTTTATTTTCTTCAAGGTAGAAGGGATCACCCCATTCGATCCTCTTCTAAATTTTTTCTTCAATAATTTATGCATATAAATATAGGTCAGTATCCTTAAATTAAAAGTTGATGTAGTCTTTGAAATCTCCAACACAGTGCAATTCAAATTTGAACTCATCTTCAGCGAATTGAGTTCCTGAATCAGCGGAATAGTTGCCCACCTTATGATCGCCCAAATTATGGCACGAGGCCCTGCGTCAGTGCCGCGATGGAGAGATCGCCTTACTCGCACAACTATTACTAACCTGGGGACTTCCCCTCATATCCGTAATGACTTTGATTAGTCGAGCCTGAGGGACTGCTCCCCAATTAAGAAGTACACACTATGCTCTCAATATGCCCTGTATTGTTTGATAATATCTTCCTGTCCAGTGTTGTGATTAAGTGTCGCAGGGATAATTTGTCAGTGTGGAGAGCAAATCCTAACCAGTTCAAGCCTGCAGACAAGCATGACCTTTATCCAATGTACATATATCACCCTTCCATCCAGTTTAACCCTCTGAAAGGTACCAGCACACAATATACCCATCCTGCAACCTGCATTCTTCCCTGCATGACTTCTAACCCCCCATTTGACCTTGGTCAATACAATCCTTCCTACGATTGTTTCATTCAATAGATGTGATTATTTAGTCATCATGTGTGTTGGGAAAAGCAACACTACATTACTTGGAAATCTCGAGAGGCTCAGAGGGTTAGACGTTTGTAAAGTCATCAATTGCTTGCACTCTTATCTGTACCCTTCTTCATGAAAGCTATAAGATTATCAGTTGTTTAGCTGGTTATTCTCTCTTTTAACCTTTCTCCTGAGTGAAGCTATAAATTTGTCTTCCACTTAACTCATTTCAACAGAAAAACGCTGTTCTTTGAAGATGCTGGAGTATCCGAATGCTTCTGAAATCGTCTGCTCTAAATACTTTCACGTCTGTATAAAAGATGAAACCTATTTCACACTTACAAAAGTTCACATTCTTGATTAGGATTGTCAGCCTTTTCTTGGTATCTCTCCTGATTTTACTGTAATCAAATACAAATGTCTTTTCAGTGATCATGCCAACATAAAAAGTAATAAAAGCAGTACAGAACCATACAATATAGTATAATGCTCTCTGTATGTCAACAATCTGTATTGGTAATGGGTTGTTTGACTTTTTATTGGAAGTGGAAGTCAAACTCTTTTTTCTAACGTCAGTTTGTGATTTACACAATTTACACCTTTGGAAGTATCTACTTGTTCATTTTCATCATCACTGCAAGTTATTTAGTTTGTTATCTAATGATACATCTTACTTAATTTTATTTCACATTCATTAAACCTTTCGTATTCGACTCTCTGCTTTTTGACTTGCCTGTTCACAGATATCTGGCAAACCGATTTAATGTAGTCAAATAGAACTAGTTTAGATGTGTGGGTATCTAACAAAACTGTTTTTATAACTTGTTTCTTATTGTTTACAAAACATACTCTCGATTACCTTCACCACCACAATTGCTATCACTACTGAAACAGTACAACAAATATATTGCCACTAATTTTTAAAACAAAATTCCCTCCTGACATAACTGCGAACAATATTTAAGAATCTATTTTAAGGATTTTCAGTCACGTTTACTCACATTTATTGATAAGTTTTCAATAGAACAATTCTTAAAATTAGTAGAAATTTCACAAAAACGTGAAATAATCACCAAATTTATTTGTTAATATACCGATCAGAACTAAATCACATTAAGATTATAAAAGTAACTTTTGAATAACCAAATCATTTTACAAGTTTTTAAAACCCTAATTTTTGAAATTTCAAAGTTGAGAAAAATCGACATGCCATACTGAAATCCTCATTTTCTCATTTTAATATTTTTGCTTATCTTTTCCTTTTTCCTTCCTATACTTCTTACATGTTTTCTTTATGTACCTCACTCTCTTTGAGGAACGATCCTTTTCTTTATATTGCTTGACTAATATTTGTTCGATCTGTGTGTATTTCATTTTGTTTTATTTTCGATTCATTTTTATTTTATCTTTCTCTCTATATGTCATATCTCTCACACACTCTTACTTTCTCTCTATATACATCTACATTTTTATACTTCCATTTTTCTCTTTTAGTGTTTTTAAATTTGATGTATTGTAATACATTAAAATAAAAAAATGCCATTGATTATCACAATAAATTTCCTGTATTTTCATATATGAATCGGTTTTCCATAAACTACGTATTTTAGAAAACTTACTACTTTTAAAATATTTATGGATTTAAATTACATGAAATGAATAAAGGAATTATGCGAGTAGTTATGCATATTAAGAACTATAAAAATTATTAAAAATGATGCAATGAAATAATATGAGCGGTTGTGCATTAAATAATATAATAAATAAACTAAGTACATATGCTTGTCACTTTTAAAATCATATAACTTTTATATCCACTATTTTGTAAGTGTTTTAAGTATTAAAATGAAGTGCTTTGTGCTCAAAAATTGAACTATTATCTTTATACTTTCAAGGAAACTTAAATTGTTATAGTGTATCAATGAGTAATTGACTAAATTGTACAACGAACATAAATTAGCAATAGGAATGCAATTTTTAAGACGTCATCTCATTGCTTGACTAATAACAAGTCAGATGAATTCATTCTCCTTATCAACTAACCCATCTATTACACAAAGCTTATTTATAGCTCATGAATAGTTAAATTTACCCTCTGACAAGAAGTCTGCGGGAAATAGTCAAAGAAAACCCAGAGACAAACCTTACTTTCAATGGCTTGGACAAAACTCTTCAACCTAATCCCAATGGATCCAAACAAACTGTCGGATTCTTGGACTAAGCGAATTTCCCCTACTTTTGTCTGCTATCAATTCTCGACAACAGCCTGACACCTCCAAGACTCTTCGAGTTTGTGAGTTTATCTCTTAGTTTCCGCTGCGTGTTTCTTCGTGAGATATTTGTGTTCCCATCTTCTTTAATTACGGAAATTGTGCTATACTTCAGGACTTTGAATGAACCTCGAAGATTGTTTTGCATGTTAAATTGTAGAATGGAGAAACATTTACAATACTCGAAGTTTGGGTGAATTATGCAAAAAAGGTTTTAAATAATATTCTAAATCGATGAATTTTGTGTATTTTTCTAATTTAGCCTCATTTTGGAGTAACGTAAAAGAAACTATTTAAACTGTAGTAAAAGTCTAAAAGTTTCTTAAAATGACGAATACAGATAAAAACATGATAATAAAACTGGTTTAAACTACTTCGGTGGAAAAAGGTGGACCATCTTCAAAGCTAAAATAAACCAGAGAAAAAGCTTGAACTAAAATGACATTTTGGAGCAAACAGTATTGACATCACTTACTTTGCAAATTAATCTACGTGTAAAGACGGAAAAGTACTTGTACGCATCCTTCATTACTGTATCAGATAAGATAAAAACAGATAAAGTTTCTCTACTTTTATTTATGTAACATGTTTACCGAAATAGCTTCTCTAATTTCTCATTTTTCCACCGAAATAGTTTGTTCTTTCGTTGTTCCACCAAAATAGCTTTTCTAATAATTATTTGTGCCACTTAAGTAGCTAAGATAAATCTCATAATCTTGTTTTTTACCTTTATTGGTCATTTTATGAACCTTCAGACCGAAACCAAAATGGAATGACTCGAAAACCTAAATGGACTAAAAATATTTTTTTTTTAAGTTTACAAACCCCGAAAAAGTAGTATGAATAAAAGTCTACGACACCACAAAAAAATTTCAAATATTTTTTGCAAAACAGAAATGTTTGTTTCTGATGAAAGTGGCCCTAATTAAATCGAAACGAATGTTTAATAGTTCATTAGCTTTAAGAAGCTTAAATGATATATTTGATTAGATAAATAACATTTACTAATTTTATACACTTGAGTTTTGAACACACATTTTGTTACCAACATTTGTCACATATTTTGTAGTTTTGTTTGTTATTTACACACATTTCCTCGTCTCACCTTCTCAATTGAGCTGTGTTCATAGAGTATCTACTTCCAGAAGATGGTTAAGATTGGTACATGTTCTTCCTTTAGAGTCCCTATATCAAAAGAATCACTTTATCATTCTTCAAAACAGTTTTCTCTCCTTTAGGTAAGAAAATTTTGTAGTCGTCTTGAAGTAATCAATTCAAAAATAACTTACACGACATTATATTTCGATTAAACATCCCATTGACCATTTGAGTTTGTACATATTTGTTGTCGTTAAGTAGAGAAACTTCTGTCTATTTCAAAGCATTTTGACTTTCGAAGTTTTAAGTTGAAGCTGTACTTTCCTATTCACGATAGAAATATTAGAACCGCTTTCAGAAGTTAAACACCTATTTCAAATAACATCTAAGAAATCCTCTTGGAAAATTTTCGATTAAGAACGTACACCACGCGAACCACCCTTTGCCTATAAATAACAGCAGCACCAAACTCTTCTCAATTAAGCCGCCCTTTCACATAACCACCTAGTAGAAGATGGAACGGTTGGTACCCCCTTTCTACTTAAGAGTCCCGGAGCCCCAAACGAAGCCCTTAGCCTAATAGTTCCCCCTTGACTGAGAAAATCTCAACCTCTAAAAACGATCAACTTAAAAATAGCTTGCGTAACGTTATATTTCGATTAAAAATCCCATTGTGTATTTATTTTCTTCGTAAAAAAGTGTTGAGATGTAAGCAACTTCAGATTAGTCTCGATTTTCAGAAGAAACCCACGGTAGCAAAACCCCTCTAGAAGCTCCTTCTACGAAGGTCTTCAACTGAGAACATAACCCACCCCCCTGAACACCCCTTATCTATAAATAACACGAGTTCGGATCTATTACTCGTTTCACCTTCTCTACTAAGCTCATATAAAACCACCTTGCAGGACAAAAAAGATTGGTATCTCGTTCCTCATAGAGCCCCATGCATCGGAAGAAGCACTTAGCCATTCTTCCAAATAGTTTTTCTCCTTCTTATCTGAGAAAATCACGACCTCTTAAAATTATTTGCTTACACTTGATTAAAAAGATCTCACTAATTTACATTTCATCTTATAAAAATGTGAAATAAGCAACTTCAGATTACAGCCCCGATTTTCAGAAGAAGCCGACGACCGAAAAAAAACCCCTCTAGAAACTCCTCTACGAACATCTTCAATTGAGAACGTAACACACGGCACCCGAACACCCCTTATCTATAAATAACACCAGATCCAGACCCCTCGTTTCACCTTCTCTACTAAGCCATACTCATATAAAACCACCTTGCAATACAAAAAAGATTGGTACCTCGTTCCTCATGCATCGGAAGAAGCACAGCCATTCTTCCAAATATTTTTTCTCCTCCTTATCTATGAAAATCACGACCTCTTAAAATTATTTGCTTACACTTGATTAAAAAGATCTCACTAATTTACATTTCATCTTATAAAAATGTGAAATAAGCAACTTCAGATTACAGCCCCGATTTTCAGAAGAAGCCGACGACCGAAAAATACCCCTCTAGAAACTCCTCTACGAACATCTTCAATTGAGAACGTAACACACGGCACCCGAACACCCCTTATCTATAAATAACACCAGATCCAGACCCCTCGTTTCACCTTCTCTACTAAGCCATACTCATATAAAACCACCTTGCAATACAAAAAAGATTGGTACCTCGTTCCTCATGCATCGGAAGAAGCACAGCCATTCTTCCAAATATTTTTTCTCCTCCTTATCTATGAAAATCACGACCTCTTAAAATTATTTGCTTACACTTGATTAAAAAGATCTCACTAATTTACATTTCATCTTATAAAAATGTGAAATAAGCAACTTCAGATTACAGCCCCGATTTTCAGAAGAAGCCGACGACCGCAAAACCCCTCTAGAAACTCCACTACGAACATCTTCAATTGAGAACGTAACACACGGCACCCGAACACCCCTTATCTATAAATAACACCAGATCCAGACCCCTCGTTTCACCTTCTCTACTAAGCCATACTCATATAAAACCACCTTGCAATACAAAAAAGATTGGTACCTCGTTCCTCATGCATCGGAAGAAGCACAGCCATTCTTCCAAATATTTTTTCTCCTCCTTATCTATGAAAATCACGACCTCTTAAAATTATTTGCTTACACTTGATTAAAAAGATCTCACTAATTTACATTTCATCTTATAAAAATATGAAATAAGCAACTTCAGATTACAGCCCCGATTTTCAGAAGAAGCCGACGACCGCAAAACCCCTCTAGAAACTCCACTACGAACATCTTCAATTGAGAACGTAACACACGGCACCCGAACACCCCTTATCTATAAATAACACCAGATCCAGACCCCTCGTTTCACCTTCTCTACTAAGCCATACTCATATAAAACCACCTTGCAATACAAAAAAGATTGGTACCTCGTTCCTCATGCATCGGAAGAAGCACAGCCATTCTTCCAAATATTTTTTCTCCTCCTTATCTATGAAAATCACGACCTCTTAAAATTATTTGCTTACACTTGATTAAAAAGATCTCACTAATTTACATTTCATCTTATAAAAATGTGAAATAAGCAACTTCAGATTACAGCCCCGATTTTCAGAAGAAGCCGACGACCGCAAAACCCCTCTAGAAACTCCACTACGAACATCTTCAATTGAGAACGTAACACACGGCACCCGAACACCCCTTATCTATAAATAACACCAGATCCAGACCCCTCGTTTCACCTTCTCTACTAAGCCATACTCATATAAAACCACCTTGCAATACAAAAAAGATTGGTACCTCGTTCCTCATGCATCGGAAGAAGCACAGCCATTCTTCCAAATATTTTTTCTCCTCCTTATCTATGAAAATCACGACCTCTTAAAATTATTTGCTTACACTTGATTAAAAAGATCTCACTAATTTACATTTCATCTTATAAAAATATGAAATAAGCAACTTCAGATTACAGCCCCGATTTTCAGAAGAAGCCGACGACCGCAAAACCCCTCTAGAAACTCCACTACGAACATCTTCAATTGAGAACGTAACACACGGCACCCGAACACCCCTTATCTATAAATAACACCAGATCCAGACCTATTCCTCGTCTCACCTTCCCAACTAAGCCATGCTCACACAGAACCACCTCGCAGAAGACGGAAAAGATTGGTACCCCGTTCCCCCTTAAGAGTCCCGGTGTATCAAAAGAAGCACTTAGCCATTCTTCCAAATAGTTTCCTCCCCTTTAACTAAGAAAATCTCACCCTCTCAGTGGGGACGCGTGCCTGTGAATTATTTACCAGGACTAAGTGGACCAGAGTGTGCCAGGTGGTCTTCAGGGGAAGAGGGTGGAGTAGATGGATTCTCAGTGCCATGCCAGAGCGATTAATGACCCGATGGCCCTTTCTCTCACTCAGAGTGATTTATACTCTACCTCTCAGAAAGCTCTTGCTCAGAGGTAGTTAGTATTTTACAAAACACAAGCGAGACAATTAACAGTGACGTTCTCATTTTCAACTGCTCAGAAGTAATTCTCGGATCTGTGTGCATTTATTTTTAGGACACGACCTTTGTTGGGGGATCGTAAATTAGTTGGGTGTTTTCCAAAATGACTATATATGAAAACAGCGTTTTAATAATGTTCCTGACACATAATCACAGATGTATATATTACTAATCAACGTATATTCATCTGTAGTCACAAATCGCAATTGTTCGAAAGAAAGCGTCCTGTGAGCTTGAAGATTTGTGATGCAGTTGGATGTTTTACTAAATGACTTTAGAGCAATTGTGTTTTAATAATGTGGACCGTCGTGGCTTAGTGGACACCCACTGCGCTAGCAACCCGTGAGTTTCACTGTATTTCTCTCTTTCCAGTGTCATTAAAATTTTGTAGCGTGTGATTATTGCTTGAAGTCATCTGCCTTGTGTCTGGCGCGTCTTAGCCAAATATGGTCCTGCGATATAAAAACCCAAATCAAGCAACCGAACTGGCACTTACATGAACAATCACATGTATATTACTGATCAACGTATTTGCATTTGTAGTTACAAATTGTAATACTTCGAAAACAAGCGTTCTGTGAGCTTCAAGATTTGTAACGTAATCGGGTATTTTCCGAAATGGCTACATAAAAAATTGTGTTTTAATAATATTCCTGACATGCATACAAGATATTACAGATGTATGTTGTTGATGACATACATACATTCATTAAAATCAGCAATTGCAATTCCTCGAAAACAAGTTTGCTGAACCGAGTACTAATTTCTACTGTTTCCTTTTAAAAATCAGTAAATTATAATACCAAATGAAGTATTTTCATTAAGAAATCAGTCAAATCCACATTTCAAACTGACCAAATATGGCTCTTCCGCCATAAAACCCAACCCAACCAACCACATCTTAAACAATCCTAGATATCGCTATTGACTATTGAAGAAAGTTGTATTGCTTGTCTTAGAAAATACTTTAAGCAAGAATTTTTAGATGCCGTTCATCAGTAGCATTGATATACCTAGTTTCAGACAAACGCAGACAGAAAAAGTGATTATATTTTCTGAAATTTTACAAAAGATGAAATTATTGGAGAGTGAAAAGTATGTGTGAGGGTAATGGTAACGTTAATTAATTAACGTCGCACTGAAGCAACACAACGAGATTTCGGCTGGCCCGGGATCCCCCATGGGAAAATTCCGAGGACAACACCACGTAATTTTGAACCACGGTCAGATGACACTAACACCTGAGCTGGCACCCCAAAAGTGAGGGTATTTATTTGCAACTCACCAAGTATACTCTCGATTTTCTCACATTATCACCTAGTTTCAATTAAGAATACTGATATTCGACTGAATTTCTGCGTATCGATATACATACAAGCGGGGCACTGAAATCAGCATTATTTGTGTATTGGAGAAAGGCAACAAAATGGGATATAAGCAATGTAAAATTTACCGATCTGGAATTCCATCGTCAATTTTGCCGCTTAATTTAAGAATGCTTGATTTGAGCTATGGAGTAGCATAATATTGCTAATACTAAACGGAAGAACTCGACATTCTAATACATTTCTTTAGAAATCTGGCGGACAGAAACCAGAGCAGAAAAGAAAATGTGTGAGTGAGAAAGAAAATAGGCTTAGACACCAAACAATAACCAGTCTTCTACAAGTGAATGGAATGCAATTGAAGTGAACATTCAAAAGATAATGAAAAAGATGGTACCGTGTTCTTGAGTCTAACCGAAGATAATCGTGGTAACACAACTAAAATGTGCAATGCACTAATAGAAATGAAAATTAAACCAGGAAGATGAAGTGTTGCTTTATATTTTTTGATTAATGTTATTTCTTTTGGATATGATATGAATATGAATGCTTATATTCACTATAAATAGATATAACTAAGATATCAAACATAACTAAAGACCGTACCATCCAGAGATACAAATGATTAAGAAACTTTAGAGCAGATGTAATAACGTGGGTCTTCTAGTATGTAAATATAATAATTTCTTCTGCATTGAAGTTTCTATCTTAGATGTTTGGAGCCTTTTATTCGAAAATATAAAGTAGACAGGATTAAACATTTATTTGGTTTTGCTTTGCAACTCCAGTAATTTTTTTGCTGCACGAAGGGTAATTAGATCATATTTGATGTTTAAAGGAAATAAGGTTGGTTGTTGAATTAACGTCGCATTGGTGCAACACAACGGGCTTTAAAGGAAATAAGGATAATTAAGCTTAAGATGCTGTTCCATACAATTGCGCATTTAAAAATTATTATAAGTACACTTGTGAAAAGGATCATCATACCTATTAAAAACGTAATAATTCATTCAACTATTAATTATTTTTCATTAATTAATTAACTTTTCCCAGAATATAACTATTCGTGTTTTTGGCATTGCATTTAAGCAATTTAGAGAAAATGTTAATTACAGACTCGCGTTATTTAAATATAACTAAAACACAGAGCGTTGTCTCATTTCCAATAAGATGAAGCAGTGAGTTTCAATGAATAGAACTATTTCTGCAAAACTCCCCGTTCTATCATTAATCCACGTCTTGGACTGTTGATAATTAAAGGGAAATTCAAGCGCATCTTCGTGAAATATTACGTAATAAATCACAAAATGAAAGCGATGGAAAAATTCCCGAAATTTCAAGCAAATAAAACTTCTATTTCATTTCCGTTCACATAGAAATGCTTCGAATACTTCCAGATACTCAAACGGGTGGGGAGGGGATGCTCCACCAGTTTCACGTATTCTAACGAGATCCTGCAATTAAATAGTTTATTCTCTTCCCCTGGAATTGTGCCCGGTATGCAACAAAACTTGCTTCCACCCTCTTCCAAGTCCTAATCATAGCCCCTCTTAGCAGTGAACTGGTATTAAAACTCATTCCAACCAGAAACATCTGCATGCACAGAAACTCCTGAAGTAACTTTCGGCCCTCGTGAAAGCGATAACTTTTCGAAAACTCTAGTGTTTTCCTACTCCTCGAACGGCCCCAGATAACTGCAGGATATTAAGCAGCCTCTCCCCAAACTTCTTAGTTTACGGTGTAGCGATTTCTTGGAGTGGTTTATCTCTGTCTATCTGCTGCGACCCTCCACACTCGGGTTGGGCACAATGAGGACGATGCAGAAAGTTGAAGTTTCGAGAGTTCTTTGTCCATCTATGCCTACTCTTAATATTCTTCGCGCGATGTTGGAGAAAGTGAGAGGGGTGCCGTTTTTGACATTTGGAGCTGTTTCTCGTTTGGTTAAGTTGAGCTAAATTTTCCCTGTTGTCACGTTTGGTGTGTGTGTTGAGGATTTCAAAAAGGATATCTATTGTCGATGCTTTGGAAAACATTAAAAGTCCGTTTTCATAGGGATAGTTATCGAGCTGGAAAGCATGTAACCGGGTAATTTTATATATTGCCTTTTAGATTTTTAGATTTTAATTTTGATTGTGGATCTTACGGGGTCAATTACCGGGAAATAGAATAGTCATTGGTATGCATTCGGACCAATGTTGAAAAAAGATGTTGATGAAGTTGGTGGTGCTTCCATTTTTGTTTTCAATAAAGATCTTAGAGAAATAGTGGTTGCCATAGGTAACTCTCCCTCAAGTTCTTAGTTTATATTGTAGTGATATCTTGGAGTGGTTTATCTGTCCATCTGCTGCGATCCTCCACACGCTGCATTCGGTTGGGCATAATAAGGCAAAAAGTTGAAGCTTCGAGAGTTCGTTGTACATCTATGCCTACTCTTAATACTCTTCCCGCGATGTTAGAGAGTGAGAGTGTATCATTTTTGACACTTAGAGTTGTTTCGCGTTTGGTTAAGTTAACTAAATTTTCACTGCTGTCGCGTTTTGTGCGGGTGTTGAGAACTTGAAAAATGATATCTATTGTCGACGTTTCGGAAAACATTAGAGGTCCGTTTTCATAGGTATAGTTATCAAGCTGGAAAGTATGTAACTGGGTAATTTTATACTGCCTTTAGTATTGGAACTTACTGGATCAGTTACCGGGAAATAGGCACTGATGTGCATTCGGATCAATGTGGAAAAACGCTGTTAGTGAAGTTGTTGATGCTTCCAGTTTCGACTTCAGTGAAAACCTTAGATAGACAGCGATTGTTATAGGTGACTCTCCCCAACTTCTTAGTTTTCAGTGTAGTAATTTCTTGCAGTGGTTTATCTCTATCTGAGATCCTCTGCTCTCTGCACTCGGGTTAGGCACAATAAGAACGATGCAAAAAAGTTAAAGTTTAGAGAATTCTTTGTCCATTTATACCCGCTCATAATATTCTTGTCGCGGTGTTGCAGTAAGTGAGAGGAGTACCGTTTTTGACATTTGTAGATATTTCACATTTGGTTAAGTTTAGCTAAAGTTTCACCGTTGTCACATTTGGTGCGGGTGATGAAATTTGAAAAATAACATCTGGTGTCAATGCTTTGAAAGACATTAAAGGTATGTTTCCATGGGGACAGTTTACGAGCTGGAAAGTAGGCTACAAGGTACGTTTGTGTTGACATTAGGATTGGAAATTACCAGGACAGTTACCGGAAAGTAATACTGCTATGCTTTCGGACGAATGCGTAAAAAGCTGCTGATGAAGTTGTTGATGCTTCGATTTTAGCGTTCAGCGAAGAACTTTGGGAGAAACAGTGAATCTTGCAGACGAAATAAATATGAATTTTGAGAATGTAATGAAATATAATAATGGGTGAAATGGGATAGCGACAAACACATTTTCGTAACTTTACTAATTGGATAGAGATCACATATCAAACATAAAATCTGCTTCGAAATTGTTGAAGATATTTCAATTACAACAGACACCCGAGACAAGAAAATAAATAATCACAAATACACTAACTAGATGAAGTTGAACCGAGTTACGAAATAATCGAATCGAATTAAGCTTTTATAGTTTGGCATCTACTCACTTTTCTATTGTCAAAATAGGTTTCCCAGTCCCGAGCTTGCGTAATGTCTGTTCGGAAATCGTGTAACCGGTAACAAGACAGTAAAGTAACTCAGTCGCGAACTCGAGGTGGCGCTCTCCGGATAAGTAGGCAATGCGGCTGTAGCAACACGGCAACAACTTACTCCTAGCACTAGCGGCTTGTAAACTATCCCCACGAAAAATGCATCTTCACCCTCCAAGTGATTTCAACTAGATATTTCGTCCAAGATCCAGTCAATTTTGCTAATACCGAGATATCTCGTTCGAAAACTGGTCAGTTTTGTTAATGACGAGATACTTCGTCGGGACAGAACTACCATGTTACGCAGTTCAAAGAGGAACGAAGATCTAAGGAGGAAAAACAAATTGTTCTTTGCCCAGAACTGGTGAGAGTTTGTAACAGGTTTTTGCATCAGAGATTGGTCACTACAGGTCATTTTTCGACACGAAGACAAACCACCAGAAGGTTTAAATAAAAAAGTTCAGAGGGAGGACAGGAATTTAATAACGTAATTCTACGCCTACCATTCGACATCACATCAGTGACATCATGGTACAGCAGGGGGGCGGCGAAAAAAATCGAACTTCGCCGGAACAAATTCTTAATAATGAAAAAAATGTGGTACCCTAGTAACTTTGGTACCTACCTTTTCACCTTAGATGGGTTTTTTCCAAAATTAAATATCTCAGTTAAAAAACTGACCGTTGAAATTCCCATATTCTGGAATTTTGACTTTTCCGCACGATCCCCATCTGAACTCACGCAAGCCCAAAATAGTTTTTTGTACACAAGCAATGTTACGGTAACCACCATGCGAAGATAAACCACTAGGAGGGTTAAGGATGTGTCTCAGCTATTACATTCGTATTAAGTTTTTTATTTAATTTAACTCATATATTTAAAATTAAGATGCCCATATCAAAGAATTTAACATTTCTGTAGGAACTGTCTAAATATATATCACATACATAGATGGGAAGTATCTCTGAGATAATAGTCGCTTTTGGTGCGATTGCTAGGTAGTCATAAAAAGGGAGAAACGAACTCTGATTTATCATATTTTAATAACTTAATTATTTACGCAATGAAGTTTTAGACGTAATGAATGTGAAACTTGTACGAGAAGGCGTGGTGTAGGAACGCATAAAGAAGACACATTTATTTGATTTCGAAACAACTTCAAAATCATCGCACTTCTTGGAGTGGTTAATCTCTGTCTATCTGCGACCCTCTGTTCGCTGCACTCGGGTTAGACACGATGTGAGTGCCAAAAGTTTCCAGAGTTCTTTGTCTTATTCTTCGCACGGCATTGTATAGAGTAAAAGAGGAAGTTTTTGACATTTGGAGTTGTTTCGCATTTGGTTATTTTAGCATAATCTTCACTGTAGTCCCATTTGGTGGAGGGTGTTGAGAATTTGAAACGCGCCACCTATTATCATATTGTATTAGGTGACTTTAAGAGGAGGGATGTGTCTCGCAACTCTTCTCTCTCTTCTATCTATTAAATTCGTGTTAAGACTATTGCCATGTTAACTGTACAGACGATAAATAACTGCAAGAAAACAAGAATAGTTTCAGGTTCAAAAAGCTTCTAAACTTGGATGGCAGATGATATTTTTCCGAAAGTATTTTTTCATTAAATTTGTATTTTTGATAATCACATCGTGGAACAGTAAAGAGCATCTTGTAACGAATCATAAATAACGATTTCTATTCTACATAAACTTTGATTATTTATTTTTCATTCCATTACACTTCTTTTTTATACTTCGCCGTGTTTCCCTTTTCTCCAAATAAACTGTTAAATATTCTTCTTTCGAATTTTTAATTATTTCCACGCGATACTGTTATATCAGACTGCTTATGTTGAAAATTGGAAAGGACTTCTGAGAGAGGCAGAGAATGAAATTATGCGTATATATACTATATATACACATATGTACACATATATAACTTCTAACTTTAGATGTTTGGAAATACATGCATTGTTTTATCAAATTTCGTAATAACAGTATACTGAGACTAAAGAGACCAACATGCAGTTGACTATGCTAATTGACAAAAGCTACAATATTAATGCAACAATAGAGTAATCTACAAATGTTGTATTGGTGGAACTACATGAGTTATCGTGCCTCCTATTAGTCCCTCTGGTTGGACTTAATCATCACAAAGTACTATTAGAATAAGCTGTCATCCAGTCTATCCCAGAATGGGTCCCCGATGAGTGTGATAGTTCTAATCCTCCGTTTTCACACTAAATATGGTCTTACAATGTCAATTCTTTAATTGTTAATTTGAACTTCGGTCTTGGTTTTAATGGTTTTCTTTCTTTTGATTTGTCGAATCCCTTTAACATATCTTCTAGAAAGACATATACCCCTGTCTTGGCTCTTATATGATGATTGAATAAATTGAATATACCGAATGTAAACAAAGGCAAATAACAAATGAGAACAAAATAATAGGGGGAATTAGTGTAATTAGTTTGCACTTTTGAGTATTTCTAAGTAAGTTCTCAGTAAGATATTTAAAGTTTAAGCTACATTTTTATAGTAGAATTTCTACAAATCTCATTCAGTTTCTATGACTAGTCTAGTCTATATCAAACTATATGTGTAGTATAGCTGCAGAGTAAAAGAATCAAACCCCCTCTCGGTTTATTCACTGTACTAAATTTAATATTCGCTGCTTTTAGCCATTTTTTTAAAAGAAGGAATGATTTCCTTCCACTTGGAGGAAAGAGATTCAATTTTGCATGGTCATATGATAAGGTTCTTTTAAATTGCTTTTCATCAAAATAAATCGGTTAATGTTCATAATTTCATAAAATATTGATTTCGTAATTAATATAGCTTGTTAAAAATTAACCTAAAAAAGAAGGATCATATAAATTTTGTCTGGGTTATTTAAAGTTAAGAGATAAAAAAGTTTAGTACGATAGGGAAAGTTTATTTCGGAAGATATGAATAAAAGTCTGGGAAAAGCTACATTAGGCGCTCCAAATTACCCATACTCATGATCCAGAAATGGCAGGGTGAATTCGCTTAAAACTTAGTATCCTAGGTTAAATTTTCATAGATTCGAAAGTTGGCTTCAGACTTGGGTGCTGTGTACATTCTCCCATGAAGATGGACCTTTATGCATTACATTTATAAAAGACCCTATCGAATGATAAGTCTGAATTAGCTTTACTGTGAACGAGCAGTAAATAAAGGGACATGGTTCGATTCATTCGCTCTCGGTTATTCAAAAGTAAAACAGCGCAGTACATGGTAATATTGAAAGAGTAAAACGACTAAACGGTCATTCTCTGGTTGATCTGAACAATCATCATCAACCAGGGGGGGCCCACCATGGCTAAATTATTATGCCCACTGAGCTAGGAATCTGCGAGTTGTAACCGGTGGAGGTTCGATTCATCCCTGGATGAATTTATTACTTCTGTGTTAGTACAACTTTCCTTGTGTTTGCATGTCTACTACTTGATGTCTATATAGTGTTTGGCGCAGCATGGACAAATATGGCTTTTGTGCAACAAAACCCAACCAACCATCATTCAATACCAACATCAAACCTGCGGAAAACTCGAGTTTATGAATAAGAAAGGTTTCACTTGATGTTGCAATCACCCGCACTTCTGATGAAGCCTTTCAAAGCATCGTATGAAGCCGCAGTCAGTGTCAAAATATTAAGGATGATATGGCTTCAAAACATTTAATTCAAAAATTGCCGTCGGGTGTGATAATCTATTTCAGTATATTTAAAACAAAACTATGGTATATTCTCAAAAGTCTCAGGCAATACCAGATTTGTTAGTTTATTTTTATCATAACTATACCACTCCAGAAAATACATTCAATATATCCTACATCTAGATATTTTCCCTTAAATAATTTCGCTTTCATACATAATTCTACGTTTATTAATATAAACATATATGTCATGCATAAAACATTTCCCTTTTGATTCAGCTTCAATACTTTAACATTATATCCATTTTCGCTTTTCATTTCCTCTTTCCCACACTCCGTTTCAACCGCCTCATTTAAATGTTATTGTCTCAACAGTAAATTGTCACTTCGCCATTGCCAAATGAGGCCCTATGGCGATATCAAATTCGTACCACAATTGTTTTCTAGGCTCTCTTCAATAACACCCTCAGACATATCGTACGAAGATACATTCTTCCTTGCCATGACCATCATACCACAGGAGCAGAATAATCAATTTATTTAATAAATTGCTATATTTATAACCAATTCACGTCTTTTCTGTTTATGCATGATTTAAGTAAATCAAATTGAATAGAAAAGGTATAAAATAAACATTATAAACATAAAATAAACAAGTATCGTTAAATAAAGAACGGTTGAATTATTTGTATTCATCAGTATACATATTATAAAAAATTATCTTATAAAAATCCAGAAATGAGAAGAGAAATATCAATTTGCTTGCTTAAAATAGTTACTACGTATAATTAGTGAAATTGTCTTCCGACTTTGACCCTCTGAAGGGTTCATACGCATAATTCAACCTTGTAACTTGCTGCTTACCCAGAAATCTAAACCAATTGAATCTTTCTAAGGAATTATATATATATATATATATATATATATATATATATATATATATATATATATATATATATATATATATATATATATATATATATATATATATATATATATATATATAATATATATATATATTATATATATAAGAAGAAATTAGCAATAAAATCTTTTCAAATGATTCTATTCTAATGAAAAAGGGGCTCGGAACTTTCCCTTCAGGAATGATCCAAAGGGTTCCATTGCAAGGAAAAATCAATAAATCTTTCCAAAGGATTCTTTTCTTATAATTTTTGCAAAGGATTATATTCCAAGGAAAGGAATAAAATAATTTTTCCAAAGGGTTGTAGTCAAAGGAAAGGAGCAATATAATCTTTCTAAAGGATTACATTGTAAGTAGAAAAGCAGTAATACATTTTTAAAAGATTATATTTCTAAAGAAATGTCCAATAGAATCGCACCAAAGGATTCTATTCCAAAGGAAAGAAGCAATAGAATAGTTCAATTATAAGGAGAGGACCAATAGAATGTTTCTAAAGGTTGAAAAAAATCTATGGATTCCTTCAACCAATAACTGTGGTTATTTAGTAATTAAGTGTATTGTGGAGTAAAAGCAACAGTATACCATTCGGATATCTCGTCACGCTGAGAGATTTGTATACATGGAAACTATCATTAAAATCTATTTTTACCCTACTTCAGATTTTAAGAAGTTCTGGAAAATATTTTGCTAATATTTCCAACCCAGTAATTGTACAGAATTATTCAATTCCGATTTCTCCACTTTCTAATTTCACTATGCGAATTTTTTCGAGATGTGTACTCTTCATTTCTCAATTCCAGCACATTCACAGCATCAATAACGTTAAGTATTGCATTCCTTTCAATTTACAAAAATAATGAAAATAAAATTATCAGAAACATAGTATCTGTTCAAATACTCTTTCGATTTTTTGGGTGACATCTAAATAGTCTCAATTCTTATCTTTAGAATGAGGCTGTAGCGGATATCTCCACTTGAGGTCACTATAAAACCATAAAATTCGTCAGTCGGAACATTTTTGTGATATATTTTGTGATATATAACTAATATATTTAATACTGTTATTTATGATATACAGAGGCTGTTCGGACATTTTTTGAACGATTTTAATAAACTGAAGCTCAATTTTTTTACATGAAATTTTTGTGTTTTAAATGTTCCATTCGATAGCCCTTATTGTTAACTATCTTTCAACACCTTAATTTTCATGATAATAATGACTTTTGTAGTATCGACAGTGGTATTTTGTCCCATTCTTGTTCCACAGTTTTCCAGTCCTTGAATGGTTTTCGGTCGACGTTTCGATAATGCCCTTTTTAAAAGTCCAAAAACACAAAAGTCCATGGGTGAAACATCTGGAGATTTAGCAGGAATATCAGTAAAGGGTATTGACTTGATACCAGTTTCTTGTTCCATTTTTCCAAGAATTTGATAGTCGATTTAGATGTGTGGCTGCTTGCTTTACCCTGATGCAGTTCTACTGATTGTTGGCACTGTGGGTAAAGATATGGTATTTCTTTTTTGAATATTGGGATAAAAGAGGGTCTTGATAATATGTGGGAGTTGATTTTTACATTTCCCCCCCTCTTTTTACTTTTCATTTTCCATTATATGCAAAACAGGCAACAATCATAAATCTCTTAGAGAAAGTTCTCACGTTCACTTTGCTATAGTCCTCTGACTTGGCGGATTCTCTTTTAAAATTAAAGATCTTACCTTACAAATATTCTCAGAATTTTTTCTTTTTTGGATACTTTTTTGGAAGTATTTTTCTACTTTTACGTTTTTTTCCTTTCTCATTAATAATATTACTTATCGTACCTTTAGATATCGAAAAACCATGACTTTTATAGCGTTTTTGAATTGAATAAGCATAATTCTCTTCGGAAAGAGCGGAAACATAGCCTTCCATCCATTGCTTAGTTAAAAGCGCCATTTTGAAAGTAAACAAAACTCTGAGTTAGCAGACGATAAGCTATACTTTAACTATTTAACTGCTGTGAAAATAAAATTTTTTCGTAGCATACAATTTTTTTACAGCTCATCAAAATCGTTCAAAAAATGTCCGAACAGCCCCTGTATTAGTTATAATTGCATGTACACAAACGTTACTGATTTTCTCTTAGAATACTATAAATATGGCAAGATATTTCTGAAATAGTAAGAGAACGATAAAGAATATTCGTGAACGTTAATTATCCTGACAGGTTAATTTGACGTTTGTAACAGAGTTTTCACCATTTCAAAATAAAGCTAGCATTACAGAAAATGCGTCTTGCCTGCTTTGCAGCGTCATTCAGTTGCTATAATCTTATAATTTTCAGTCGAGAGCCAAGATCTGTTGCACTTAAATTCGTGTTGTTCTTTCGTGTTTTCCTTTCCGGAACTTTGGTATTTGTCGTGACTCCCTCCGCCTTAGAGACTGAAACCCCTTTATTGACTGGTTGGTAAAGCTCTAACATAACACAAAAATTGAATCATCGTTTGAGAAACATAACATTCTGAACTTATGGCAAGGTAATCATGCAACAACTTCTCCGCAACTTAAAGTTCTTACATTTATTTGAACTCTTATCTGGTACCGTTGAGACCACCCCGAAGCCCAGTTTAAATACACGGGAGACAAAATGTCAGACTGCCTTTTCTGGACTTCTGAGTGAGCACATCCAACCTCTACCCTTCGGTTATCACCAAAAGTTATTGTCAACCATTGAGGAAATAAGAGAGATGGTAACCTTTTTATTTTCTGTGTCCAGGATCATGTGACCCAAACTAGTATTACGTTACCCTTAGACTATTTACGTCTGTCGAGTGGAAACGAACATTAATCTGTTTGGTAGACTGGACAGGAGAAGAAGCCCATCTACTAATTCATCATATGATTGATCCAAACCATATACAGGTAGCTGTAGACTTTGGCGATTTCACTAGTTTTGTGGAAACTATAGAAATGTACATTCACACACCCCCTGTCATAAGATTTTATATCGCCAAGTCAGGCGATAAGATGCTAAATCGGTCAACCAAGTTAATTTTTCACAGAGCAGTCACGTGGCTACTGGGCCACATGTTGGTCACATTTTTTCGAAGAGCCTCTCAATAAAATTCTGCTCAGTCTACTTACATTGCACGTTCTGTTTCCAACTAGCCACAGATTCAACACTGAACAAGTCTCTCCAAGTCATCTTCGGGCTCGGCAAGAGAGGATCTCTGTGGAAGTGATCTAGCGTTGGACACTTGATTTAGTGTTGTGCTTTTTGGGCGTGTTAGGACTCATGGACATGGTCTAACTGCTTAGCTAGACCTAGGAGTAATTGACAACTACAACATTATACCTTTAAATTATACCTTTGGGCGTGTATGATTTAAAAACGGATAATTTTGTCGTAGCTTAATTAGTCCTCCAAGAGATCAACTTTATCACTGATCCTCTGTGTGCAAGTGAAACAAATCAACATTTTCAAGATATGACTTTTTTAGCTTTCTAGACCAGAATATGGTGATCTTTAGACTGGTGAAGTGTGTGCGTCCTCTAAATTATTTTTTCTTCGTATGATGGCAGATTTCTTCTTGAGAAACAGAGTAAAGCTTAGGAAGTAGAGTCCTCTTGTGTCAGAACTATGTTTTTGATTTAGTGTGTTCCACTTTTAATCGACGATTTATGTATGCTAAAATCTGTTTTCAAACGTATTTGCCTATCGCATTTAACCCTCCAAGTGGTTTCGACGAGATATCTCGTCCATGTAGGTCTGATGGAATTTGCAAATGGCGATATCTCCTCATCAAGATATTGTTGAATTTTTTATGATGACGAGATCAAGATGTGGTTAGTTTTCGTCCAATGACGAGATATCTCGTCTATCAATATATGGTTAGGTTTGCTAAAGACGAGATACCTCTTCGATACATACACCAGAAGGATAGTCTAGTAAGAAGGTAGCACCAGTAAGGTAATATCTTACTTATGAGTTTCCATGAAAATGATCGTGTTTCTTTGAATGCTAATGCTAGAGAACAAATAGACGCAATAAATATTGTTTTCTTGTAAAAGTAAAATTACTATTCTGTGACCGAAACCATTAAGGGGACTCTGACTACATTTGAGACACTGAGAGCAAAGACAACCTAACCAATAACTGTGACAAAAGTAAGGTATTTGGCATTACGATGTTATTAATGAAATCAAAACAGCCTAAATGTGTTAAAAGATGACAGAGATGGTGACACATTAACCGTTTCTTGTAGCATATATTACCTGTCATATATTAAACATTATATTATATATATATTACACATCATATGTCACTTTTATCTTAGCTGAGGCATGAACAATCCAATATACCCCATTTTTGAAAGTAGGCTGTTCTTAGTCTCAACGCCTCATTTGCTTAATTCAAGGAGACTTGGAAGTGAAATATTTGAAAACCGCTGATTCGGACAAATATAAAAACGCGTGTTTTTATTATTACATTCATTCTTATTTTCATGCCTTTAGAAATTCGCCGAATGTTTCCGAGCTTGGAATATTGTCGAGCACTTTTACTTACCATTCAAGTAGGGAGTATCGAGAAAAGCTAGCCCCTTTCTTTCCCAGTACCCATATTTCTTCCAAGGCTGTTAAGGTAAAGACTCCAAGGACTTATGCTGCGATATTTCCGAAATTCGGCAAAAGCTTTGTATAGAGAGGGTGGGAAATGTTGAAAATTTATATACCTCTTCGAAGAAAATAAAACTGCGTAGTAGAAAGCTGATTCGTTTACAAATCCTTCTTTTACTGTTGAGATACTCTTAGATTTTCTTTTATTTGGTAGCTTGGAAATTTCACTAGTCTTACATTGGGCTCGAGATTGTCGAATTTATACGTAGGTAAATAGAATAGTCAGGGCAATGAAATAGATATTTTGGTGTTTTCACTTAAACTTTTTTAGTGATGTTGCAAGGCTTGTAGAGAATCAAATATTGAGGTTAGCTGATTTCCAAGCAATATTTCTAGTGAATTTAAAACTCGCGTGAATTAGAATCGTACGAGAAATAAAAATAAAATTGTGCGGGGAGAAATCTTTACGGGGTACACTTTTGAAGTCTTACAAAGATTATAGTAGCATGTTTTTCAGTGATTCTATGTTCACTTATGTATCTCTAAAACTTGTGGAGGAAAAATGCTAGTATATATTAAAGCAAAGTTTTATCTACAGGACATTTTAACGTTAGTGTCGTTGATTTAATCAATTTGCATTTACTTGATACAAAGCAGAATTTTCAGATTATTGAGACGACATGAGGATTACCATAAATATATCCTGAAGCATCACACTATAATTAGCCCTCGTGTTGCAAAAATAACCGCAAAGCGATGAACCAAAACTAAGTCTACGTGTTAAGTAATATAAGGTTTTTTTCTAATTCTATTCTTTGCTCTGAATCGTGAAACTGGTACCAGTCGGCGCTCTTTAATCCGGCATTCTTCTGTTCGGCACATTCTGTAATCCGGCACCGATCGAGTCGCTCGCGTTCGGATTTTTTCGGGTGGATTCGGGCGTTTGTTGACCCCAATCGCCAAGTCGCGCCACTGCGATGTGATGTAAAAGACTCCCAAAAACAGTTTAATGTCAAAGATGCAATTTTCGCAATTGCCTTAGCGTGGAGTCAGGTGAAAGAAGGGACTCTACAGCGGTGCTGGCGCAAACTTTGGCCTAGTGATGAAGATGCGGATCAAGATCCAAACGTTACCAGTAATGGTCAAAGTATGGTGCTAGATTTCGTAGAAGCTGTGCCAAACAACCCTTTCCCAGATGTATCCTGTGAGGAAGTTATAGACTGGATTGAAAATTACAAAAGTGTGCCAGTGGTCGAAGAACTGAGTGACAAACAGATTATACAAAGTGTTGTGAACCCACAAGAAGCCCGTTCAGGAGGTGGAATTGAATGAAGAAGGAGTCATGGCAGATCTCGTGGAAACAGGCTTGCGATGCATTAAATACATTTATAAAATTTGACGAATCCAACAAAAGCTATAACTCTGCAGAACTCATAAATTTATGTATAATCCGTAATGATTTTTTGTAGAGATCGGAATCATGGATGCAACGTGATATCAGAGATTTTTTAAACAGTAACGCTCATGTGTATTTTTTTTTGCCATAGAGCAGCTTATTACAACTTGTTTTAAATCTCATTGTACTGTATTAATTTTTCTTTGGTATTCCCGTTAAAACTATATTGGCGTTCGATAATCCGTCAAAATCGCTAATCCGGCACGGCCGTGGTCCCGAAAGTGCCGGAAAAAAGAGCGCCTACTGTATTAGGTAGTTGAATTTATGTTGCATTGAAGCATTCGCTATTTGCGACGGTACGGGATCAATCCCGAAGAGAAAAGAACCGGGGACAACAGCTCGTAATTTTAAACCACAGTCAAATGACGGGATCAACACCTGAGCTGGCACCCCTCTCTCCAAATTTCCACACCACACCAACGTGAGGACATATGAGGCCATGAAATATTTATCGTACACCAGGCTCCATGTACACGGCAATCTTTGGTTGGATCGAGTTTCGAACTATCAATCCTCCGATTGATAATCCGCCAGTCTACCAACACTAAATGGGCTACAGAGGCTCCGAATAATAAAACAGAGTAGGTAGCAAAGGTTTCATAAGGTGAAAGTGAAAGATCAAAGAAAAGTTCATTCACAGCTGTAGCAGTACCTGACTTAGCTCTCTAAATGGTTTCAACGAGATACTAGTTCATTATGGTCTAGCCGTTTATCAATGACGAGATCTTGTCCGTCAAGATCTAGTCAGTTTTGTTAATGACGATATACAACGTCGCGACAGAACTCCAGAGGGAATTAGGATCCAAATAGGAAAGGGTTTTGTATCACAGAGACTGGCAGTTTTACAAGGCAGTTTTGGACGCGAAGTTAAACCATCAGAAGGGTTAAACCTCTTTCGATTTCCCTTCATGGTAATTAAAAACCCATTTTAATTCCTTCAGAATTTATGAAATGAGTAAAATCAAATTTATAATTTTGAATGACGGATGTGAAACTGTATTACTGAAATCATTAAGTAACGAGTAAGAATGAGGAATGATGCACATTTTAATACATTTGCTGTAATAACTAATGTAAATGTTTGGGGCTTCGTAAATTGATGGAAGAGCTATTTCCTTCACTCGATGCTACATGCTTGACGACAAGTTCCACTGATCAATCTCGTTGGTCGCGCTGACCTAGTTCGATCCACGCACAGTAGTAATCAATCCACAAAAATAAACCAGTTCCAGATCAATCCATTTTGACTAAATAATTAATTTTTATATATTAACTAAAAAGACCTTAACTATATATTTACAAAGCTTTAGTTTACACAAACGTTGCCATTATTATTCGAAAACCAAATTATATTAATCAACGGAACCGAGTGTCTTGCTCGTGCGCGTGAGTGGTAGGTAGGTGGGTATTAACGTCGCACTGGAGCAACACAACGGGCTCTTGACGACGGTCCGGGATCAAACCCAAAGGGAAAGATCGAGGACAACCCCGCTTAATTTTGAACCACGGTCAAATGACGAGTGAGTGGGGGATCAAAAAGTAAAGGGTAAAAAAGGTGAGGCTCGTAAGGTAGCTCGAAAATGGTACTAGTGATAAAAAGAGTGGGACACCAACATAGCCGTCGTCAGCTCTACGAGAGTTTAGTGGACAAATAGAAGGCGCTACAAAATCCACCACTCATTGGGCTCGTTCGTAAACGCGAATAAATCGTACCTGTTGTACGAGTTATTCGAACCGAGCGTTTCAAAAGTCTCAGATTTTCTAATGTGGAAAACAAGCCGCGTTTCATAGTCACTGGAAACGAAAAAAAAATCGCCTGAAACGAACTGAGATTGTGCTAGGTTTTGTCGGTTCAGAAGTTGGCGTCCGAGGACATGTGAATGTTGTAATGCATCTTGACTCGTGTGGTTTAGGCTCATTTTGAGATTGTGTTTACCAAAAAAAGTGCCAATTGCATGGCGAAACGAAGTAAAACATTTGCGATGAGACTAAAAAACTTAATTGTTCGTTAAATGCAACTTCAGAACTGGTGAAACGGAGGTCACGCGACGAATTATTTTCTGGTTTATTTGCCGTTGATAACTCAAGTCTATTCGCTCGGTTTTTCACACCGGAACACCACTGATACTCGTTACTTTCCCACGCAGAGGAATCATCCTATGAATCATGCGGGAAGAAATATCCGAACTTCACAACTAGGATATAATAAAATGGTCTTTCTGTTGCAACAAAAATGGGGAATCAATAGTTCCATGAGATGTTATTTTTCCAATGACAGATTATGGATCGTATAACCTGTATGTGCAAAAGTTATCGTATAACCTTAAAGCTGTAATTGGAGAGAACGTGATACTCCCTGCTTTACCGCAGGGCACCATGGGAAGTATTGCTACCTTTTACCACCTGTCACTACATTTTACGACTAAAAGTCTCATATTTATTTCATTAAAGTATTCAGTTTAAAAGTTAAGGTCGTCACAATATCTTTGGAGAATATTATTGGATGACATTAACTGTGAGTGAATGTCATTCACCACATTGAATGTCATTTACTACAGTGAATGCTATTGAATGTCATTTACTACAGTGAATTTCATTGAATGTTACTTGCTACAGTGAATACCATTCACTGTGAACAATGTCAGACTATCACTGACTGCATGAACTCATAGTTCTTAAAAGTTACCTTCCGTTTCTATTAAACATATAATTCAAATAAAAGCGGCTATTAGTTCATTTCTGCATATTATTGGGGCCGTCGTGTCTCAGTGGGTTTCACACTGCCCTAGGCGGCGCAGGTTCGATACCTCTCTGTCTGTATCTCTATCTTCTGCGTTAGTAAATTTTTCTATGTGTGAGTGATGACTAGGTAGCTGAATTAACGTCGCACTAGAGCAACACAACGGGCTATTGGCGACGTTCAGGGATCAATTCCGAAGCTTTGTGTGTGTATGTCCATTACTTGACGTTGTCTAATGTTTGGCGCAGCAAAAACATACCCTTGTGCCATAAAACCCAACCAACTCCATATTACTGTGTTCATTTCAAATAAGAAATTTTAAAAAATTAAGCCAGATTAACATTTCAGAAACGTAAATTTAATGGTGAGTTTATATCGAGCTTAGACAAATTTAACCTGAAGAGGAATCAAAACTACCAAACGTTTTTGAGTATCTACATACCTTTAGTATATGTGCTTTTTTATCCACTAGCGTTCATCACTTAAATGCAATACTTTAATTTATATCCCATCGTATAGAATTAGAAATAGTTCGTAGTTGAACGACAAAAGATGTTTATTATTTTACTATCAGATCCCCGTATAGGATCCGTGCTAATGTTTCTTAACCTTCCTGGTGGTTCTTTCGTTGAGGCATCTCGTCATTACCAAACTTGGTCAGATCTTGATGGAGGAGATATCTCCTCGCTAGCAAAATTGGTCAGATCATGCTGGTTGAAATGTCGAAATCTCTTGGAGGGTTCATATTGATCGCAGTGTGGGTTACTCTCATTTGAATCAATTTATAATGGATATGAACATCGATATGCACATTTCATGCTTTCAAATGAAATAAAAAATCAATCAGAAATATGAAGTAGAATTTCGTGTACTTCTTGCTGGTGTTCATACTTATTTCCAATTAAATGCATAGCAGAAAGTGCACGCCTCAGTCATGTTTCCTCAATTAGCTTCTGAACATGCACTTCAATTGCATCCTGTGTTAAAGACGAATCGTCTATTTTCTCGTGCGCTCACATTTTCTTTTCTGCGCTGATTTGTATCTCTTAGATTTCTCATTTCCTTTTGTAATCTGACTGATGAAGAATTTCATTAGATCGGCGTGCTCTTCTGTGTAGTTTTAGCCGTATTGTGTTCTTCTGCAGCTCAGATCAATTATAAACAAGGCGACAAAATTGGTGAATGAATACCGTAATTGTTGATTTCATATTGCTTATATCCGTTTGCCTTTCTCTCTTTAAAATATTTCACTAATACACGAGGCACAGGAATCTATGCTACTTGTATATTGGTGAATTGTAACAAGCAGATGTAAAGTACACTAGCTGACATTGAAAATGTAACACAAAGAAGGAGTTGGCAGAAAGTGATGAAATTTGGCAGAGAGAGACAGCAACGAGAAATAAGTGATCTTTATTGCAACATTATACACCTTGCCACTGAGCAGCAAGAACGTCTGATCAGTAGGTTGTAGGACGACCGCGAGCGGCGATACAGGCAGCAACACGTCTAGGTACAGACGCAATGAGCGTGCGGATGGTGTCCTGAGGGATGGCTGCCCATACCCTGTCAACCATTTGCCAGAGTTCGTCTTCTGAACGTGCCGGTGGCAACGCATGCAAGCGACGTCCAATGACGTCCCAGAAATGTTTGATAGGTGAGAGATCAGGGGAGACAGCTGGCCAGGGAAGCACCTGGGTACCTTGCAGGGCATGTTGGCTGATGCGTGGCGTGTGCAGACGGGCGTTATCCTGCTGGAAAATGGCATTGGGCACCCCCTGAAGGAAAGGTAGTGTCACCGGCTGCAGCACGTCAACCACGTATCGTTGGGCCGTCATAGTGCCCTGAATACGGACCAGAGGTGACCTGCTATCGTAGGCGATGGCGCCCCAAACCATTATACCGCGTTGTCTCGAGGTATGGCGTTCCACAGATGCGGCCGGATTGGCCCTATCACCGTACACGGCGACTATCATTGCTAAAACAGAAGCGTGACTCGTCTGAGAACACCACCCTGTGCCATTCCGTCGTCCACGTGGCTCTATCCCGACACCATTACAAACGGAGACGTCTGTGCTGTTGGGTCAATGGTAGTCGTCTCAACGGGCGTCATGAGTGCAGGCCGCTAGCGATCAATCGGCGGCTAATGGTCCTGGACGATATGGAAGCATCAAGGGTGTCCTGCACATGCTGCAAAAGGGCGACAGACGTGGCTTGCGGGGCCGCCGATGCTTGCCGGCAGATGCGTCGGTCCACGCGTGCTGACGTCACTCTGGCTGCACCGGAACCCCTCAAACGTGCCACATTCCCTTGGTTCAACCATCTGTGCCACAACCGGTGCATCGTGGACGCGTCTACGTGGGTATCTACTGAGATTTGACGTATGGATCAACCTGCCCTTCCGAGGCCAATCACCATACCCCTCGTGAAGTCGTCTGTTTGCTGGAACTGTCTTGATTGGCGGCGTCCTGGCATTCTCCGCTACTAGACGTTTCCTCTGAGACACAAAAACAAATTGCAACTTGATTTACCTGGCAAACAGAGCGGCGCGAAGCTGACCACTTTTGCAGGTTCCTTCCCTGGTTTTTAACTCGCCGTGCGCGGGACAGCTGCGCAGTTTGCATCATTTACATATCTCGGTGAGCTGCGTCTACCCTGTAAATTTCATCCAGTTCTGCGCACTCCTTCTGGGTGTTGCATTTTCAATGTCAGGTAGTGTATATCAACTGTTACTAATTTAGACAATTCGCTTAAATGTGCTTGATTTGATACTGTTAATAAAACTGTGTTACTGTCAATAAAACTGTGTTACTGTCAATAAAACTGTGTTACTGTCAATAAAACTGTGTTACTGTTAATAAAATACTGTTAGAAATACTCGTAAGAGCTCTGGTCTGATGAAATTCTTCAGCCTGATGACAGAAGGCAATGAGGAATCATAAAGATAGAAGTTCAGTGCAGGAAACAAAATGTGAGCGAATGAGAAAATGTCTTTAAATGTTAAAATATACTAAATCGCCTTTCGAGTACATGGGATGCAATTGAAGTGGACGCCCAGAAGCTAATTGTGGGAACATGACTGAGGAATGAACTTTTTACCAAGCACTGAATTAGAAATAAGGATTAATCGCAGTAAGAAGTATACGAAATACTGTTTTATATTTTTGATTAATTTTACTCTATTTGTAGGAATGAAAAGCGCATATCAATGCTTACATCAATTATTAGCGAATTTGGTTAAAACTCAAGAACAGGGGACCAGCCCATCGCCAAATTGGCGACTAAAACTTTCGTCGCCAAACGGCTATTTGGATAGGTCTACGACGGGTTACCATATTGGACAGGTTATCGTTAACTGATAAAATAAAATTATCACCAATTGCAGAGTTCCAATTGGAGTGAGTAACGGCACTGCAGCAATTGGTATACGTAGAAATTTCAGAGCAGATGCTATGCGCAGGTCTTCTAGTATACAAATAATATTGATTTCTGTTCCATGTACGCAAGTCAAATACTATATCAGTTCCTTGGTAGAAAAAGGGCTCTAGTCCAAATTAGCATATTTTGAGTTACGTACATAAGTCACTTCAAGGTTATGAAAAGTTCCAATATTCTCTTAAAAAGCACTTTTTGTACTCTGTATTAAAAATAAAAATGACTAAATAAGCTGTTACCAAAGACTTGCAAAATGGACATCGGCCCTTTTCTACCAAAAAATATATATCCAATTTTTATGTATAATAAAAAAAAATTCCAAGAACTATTGAAGAAGAGATGTTTTTATTTTGTCATGTGTTAGGAGAGCATGAGACCGTAAAGATTGCTTTAGGAAGTTAGTCTTCAAAGGATCTTAGTCTTCAATGGTTAGTCTAGCGAAAACATTCGTGTTATTCATAGTTAAATTCATAGTTCATACTTCACATACTATATTCATAGTTAAAACTAAAATCCTTTTATCCTCAGCCTTTTTTATTTATCTTTCTAACTAAAGTATCTGACAACTTTGTAGTGGGTTGCCAAATACTTTAATTCCAATGATTATCTTCATAAAATTATTCATTCGCTTCAGTAATAACGATTTGAAAACTTTTTAACCTTAGGGAGGAAATTGAGGTACAGTTCTGTGAGGTTAAGTTTCAGAAAATATTTATCTTCTTATTTTCCTAAATTTAGTTTCTTTTTTATATCTTTATCGACAAGACTTCAGGGACATATAAACTAGCTTATAATGCTTTTAAAGTTTCAACAAAGAAACCATAAAATTTGTTGACTTAACTGTAAAAGCTTTGTTTTGTAGACTTAAATTATTAAACGAACTGTTCATTTCTTAATGAGGAACATACAACGTTCCTCCAGTTTCTTTTTTCTTTCCACATAACTTGCTTCATTACCTTTCAATAAAGTTTATAATAACGTAGTAAAAAGATAAGTAGTTTTGCTTAACATTCATGGAGCATTATTACAATATTTATTGAAGAGGCGTCTTATCTTTATTGTTCAGAAATCATGCATTATTTTTGATGTTTCTAAACCTTTGGAATGTACTTAGGATTACTTTAGAAACCGTTAGTTTTTCGAAGTAGTTTTAATGTATGATTTATATCAACTGGGTCATGGTTCTTCACCTTTCAATATATGGGAATAAATAGGAGCACCAGTGTTAAATTAAGAATTTGTTTGCTTCGAGGATTATTTTATTCTAAATCAAAGAGCGAATATGAATTTATATGAATATAAAGTATGGGAATGAAATAGAATCTAGGAGCGCATTTGTTAACTTTGCAGTTTACTTTATGGATTATTTTGTTCTTAATAAGAGACAGTGTGAATTGACATGAATATAATGTATGGGAATTAAATATAGGAATCTGGGATCATCCTTATTAAATTTGCACTTTATTTGCTTTATGCATTATTTTGTTCTGAATCAAAGAGCAAATAGAAATTTATATGAAAACGTGAACACGTTACATTTATATAAGAAACCTACATTACTAAATTCTTTGAGATACGAAAACGCTGTATAATAAAGTCCTACTGTTAAATACAGTCCTACTGAAAATCTATATAGTGGTACACTTACAAATAGAGAGTCAGTCAAAGTTTCTGCATTGTTAATATACAGTGTTTCAAAGGTTTCAGTATAGATTTTAACCCTCCTGGTGGTTTATCTTCGTGTCGAAAAACGACCTGTAGTGACAAGCCTTTGATACCAAAACATGTTCGAAACCATCACCTGTTCAGGGCAAGGGACAATTAATTTTTCCTATTTGGATTTTCATCCCCCTTGTAGTAATAAGTCTTGTTTCGACGAGCTATTTCATTATCAATTTAATTGCTGTCATCACAGCCATAAAAATTACCAGATCTTGATGAACGAGCAACCTCATCAAAACCACCTCGAGGGGATTAAGGAGGTAATAAACGTCGCACTGGAGCAGCACAACGACTATTGGCGACGCTCCGGGATCAACCCCTCGAAGGGAAAGATCCAAGGATAACGCCTCGTAATTTTGAACCACGATCAGATGACGAGGTCAACACCTGAGCAGGTACCCAACTCTCCAAACTATCTTTGGCTGGACATAGTTTCGGACTCTCAGCCCTCCGGTTGCTAATACGTTGCTCTTCCAACTGGCCTACCCCAACCGAGGGGAGTTAAGGAGAGGTAGGAACATAAAATTAAACAGCATTGACGTAGGATGCATGTCTGCAAGCATGATAGAGGGTACACCAGTGCAGAAATGAAAGCAGCAAGTATGGGAACAACATTTTAACGTATTTAATTTTATAATGAGGCAATACATAGTTGTACACTTACAGCTTTACAATAGGTGCTCGAAATTGTGGTCATCAACAGGCGATTGCAGTACCTGTTGAAAACTATTTTGCCTTTCGCGAGTGCTAACATCTTCAATCCTTGCGATAAGGTGACTTTCGGTGTCTATGGGTATCTCACATATACGATGCTCATTATGTATCCCTAGATGAGGAAACAATGGATATACAGGGGGTTCATGGTGGTCAAGAAACAGCCCACTCCGCTTTACCCATCAAGTCCTAAAACTACTCTTGTGGACGTGCGTACATCTCTCCTTGAATACAGTTTATATAGTTTTGCGTGTTCTCTACTACGCCTTAAAGTTTGTACACGAAATTGTGAAAAATAATAAGACAATAACAAGAACATTGATGATAAGATGTGCTGTGTAGTTGTGTAACACAAGTTTGCTATCTGTTTAATGGTTGAACAAGCAACATTATACTTGTATTCTATTATAATATGGGGTATTGTACTATCTCACCAAAGAGAGAACCAAGATCACCCAAAAGCCATTAAACCCTTTGTATTTTCACACTTCGAAACTTTGGACAAAAGAGTTGTTCAAACAGCGCCTAAAAGAAAGACTTGTCAATGCTGCCCAGACGAATCTTGGGAATGCCTTCTTTCTTCCTGTGATGTCTCAGACTCTCGAAGGAAAGCTTTAGTTGCTGTTGTTTCGTTTCATGATTGGGTATGACTGTCTGCATACACACTTATATTGTTGACTCTTCTGACTGTATTTTATGTACTAGTAAACAACCTATGACGGCTCAATATTTGGATATGTGCACTGCACTTTATAAGTTTAGTAATAAAGTACAGAAGTATTGGGACGACAGATAGCGAATGTCAAAGTCAAGTGCATGGTTTTTGTTTCATTCATATAAACGGAAACTCAGGCCGGCTGTAGCTTAAAATTACCGAGAGAAATTCATTTAGTTTAAAAAAAAATTGATTCTCTTGATGGACGAGATATCTCGTCCATCAAGCTCTCGTCATTAGAAGTAAGCTGGCCAGTTCTTGATCTCGTCATCATAAAAAAATCGGCAGTATCTTGAAACGAGATATCTTGCAATTAGCAAAATTAGTCAGATCTGGATGGATGAGGTATTTCATTGAGGTAGGTAGGTATTTAATTAACGTCGCACTAACGCAACACAAAGGGCTATTGGCGACGGTCCGAGATCAAATCCGAGGACAACACCACGTAATTTTGAACCACGGTCAGATGACGCGTAATATAAGTTTAATTCTTTCAATATTCGATAACTTCAATATTGTGAAGTTGAATACTGCTTTACCCGATTATTTCTTGACTCCATTTTAGGAAAATCTATCTTAGCAATAGTAGCAGGAGTTCACGAAGTCTTGAACTTTTATTAATTGGCTGTCTATTTTTATCAGATAGGTATTGCTACAGCATGAGGCATTCCAAAATGAGAAATTTGAAAGACTTTCTTTCGTGAAATTTACACAAAGAATAATTGCTGAACAAAGATATAGAAATGCAATACAATCGAAAAGCGACACTCAGATCTCTTTACATAAAAGGAGATTCGCAATGCTCCATTTAAATGATAAATGACGTTTCCGTTTGTGGGAGTCAGCAGTCGGATGTAATGTACTGGAAACAGGTATTATTGAGCACACAGATTACTTTGAGGGAATTTTTTTTATCATCTTTTTATTGAACCGCAAACGCATTTTTCGTGGTGTTTTTTAGAGAAAATAAAACCTAGTGTTTGCTTCTGATGGTTTTTAATTTTTCAGAGAACAATCCTTGCTTTTTTTAAATTCTTATTTAATTTCATTTCGAATAACTTTTGCTTGGTAGTAACTATTTTGTAACCCGTTTATATTTTTTAGAATTCCAAAGAATTTAAGCGCTTGAGTAATCACATACGTTGCATTAAGAATTAAATGTACTGCAATGACTGACCATTTTGTGATTAAATGTGATACGATACATAGAATGATGTTCGTAATTATACAGCATATTGTTGCGCGATAACAAAGTACTTTTGTGTAACATTTTACAACTAAACATATGGATAGGAAGTAGTCATAAACATCCATTTCTGCTGGATACATTGCGTTTCTTTTATTTTACTTCTTATGCACGACTACTAACCTTTTTGGCCTTCGAAACTGGCGAATAGTGTTCATTATCGAAAAGGTGCTTACTTGACACCTTGTAACAAGGTGTAAAGTAACACGTGCGGTAACAAGGTGCTTACTTTGAAGGAAACTTATGTGCAAAAAGTCTCCTAGTTATTATGTATCTTGTTTCATATTACATGGCCTCCAGGAGCACATCTTCTATAGGTGTGTACAGGCTTCACAAACCACATCTTTTCTTTTTCCATGAGGAATTCTCTAGAAAATATGGAGGGGGGCGCTTTCGTCTTACTACTCTATTCCCTCCTTTATTCCTTTCACGACTTTTCTTACTTGACGTCTTGTGTTTGACTCAGCTTGGCCAAGTAATGCCCTTGAGCAATTAAAACTAAAACCAACCAACGAACCTTATTACATGGTTGAATACTTTCGGGCCAGACAGCAAATCTAGCTCTCTGTATACGAACTGGGGTCATAGTTCGAACCATTTTTGTGTAGGGGTTAATTCTTCAAACAGGGCAACAAAATTACAAAATGTAAAAATGCAGCGAAATACACATATCTATCGCGATAAATGTACGAACTGGGGATTCTTTTCCCAATAATTCCTCCCCCATTAGTTCCACTACAAACATGAAAAGTTCAAAGAAACTCAACCCACAAAGCAAGTCCATGTAAACAATCCCTTCTGCCACATCAGTGAACGAAATCACCTGATATAGTGCCGATCTTATCCGGATGAAGAGACAAGACAGCGCCGAACGAGGCCTCGTTTCCTATTTCTAACAGCAACGCGCAACCAGTAAAAAACCCTACTCACAAAGACCCCCGCTACTTTACAGCCAAGCAACACCCTATTATTTCGCGAAGAGAGCAGCAAAAACACAGTCCTTGAAACTAACCTTTCAAACTGGTGGAATATAAAATGACGTCTCACAGCATAATTCATTTTTAGATTTGACAGCGAAAGTTATTTTATGAGCCCGAGCATGAACCATAATTTACTGAAAACGTTACGGGAAGCTCTGGCTTCCGGCAGCACCATAAAAATAATAATGAAAACCATACTATAAAACAGAAAGTAAAAAAATAGCACAACGGCAACAAATAATAAACTTGAAAGAAGGGAGGCTGCACTGGAAAGAATTAGAAGCAGCTATGAATTTAGATGTTCACTGCAGCTGCGCTTATCAGATATATTATTATTATTTTCAGCTCACTGGGCGGTTTTCAAACGCTTTAAATGAAACTGCGTTTACCACGTCATTTTGAGTAATGATGGCCGAGTTCGCGGAAGGGGGATTTTTTCCCTCTGAGTAGGGAAATTTAGTTTAAAAATTCCGTTGGGGATCTGGCATTGCTGCGGTGAAAGAGGTATTCCGTAACATCCACCATTATGCCAGTCGCCTTGTGTTACGCTAAATCCGCTGTAATCAGTATCGGGCGGAAAGCTCAGTTCGGGGATTTATTTGATGGGAGTATTAGTTTTAATTAGTGGAAATTACCTGGGCATTTTGGATTTGAAGTTGGCAACATCGATTATTTTTATCACACTGGGGAAAGGGTATTTTTTCGGTGCCATTGATTCAAAAGTTGTAACGAATTGTGGCGCGAGTTACTTTTTACGAGAACGATGTAGTTGAATTACACCTTCAATCAATTCATTTTGGAGTCGTGCTGGAGTGAAAAATTTAGCCCACGATGAGGGTTCATTTGGAATTACGTTAAAAGTACTTAATTTATAAAATAAATAAAGTTTGAAATCGTCCCTTAGAGAGTATCGTACCTGAGTAATCAGCATAAAAACAGGAGTTTTTAGTTACCGGATAATTTTTAATTATATAGGTAATCAATATAGGATTATTTAGGGCTTTTAACGGCCACAGGGAATTCATAAATCAGGACAAATCGTTTTCTCTCAAAAGGATTCTCACTTTGAATTCAGTTCAGAAGAGCTCGTGTTTTTTATATTGTATTGCGCAGACATCATTTAGATTCTTTTCATCTAAATTAATGACACTTAAATTCAGTCTCTTGCCTCTACAAACATCAGAGTAAATATTTTAAGGACAGCATCTGCGTGTGTATTTAATAATTCAAAATTTTTACTTTGGATTAAACTAATATTATTCCACGCCCACCTCCAGTCATCTTATACCATTGAGGGAAATTTTTTTTTACCGCAAACCCTATTAGAGTGAATATCCCATGATCGAGTTGTGTTGAGTATCACTCAGATAATGAGGATGGTTGGCAACTACTGATGTGTTGTCGGGATATTGCATCCTCCCACCTTTGCCACCTTTTAATGTCGGGAGATAGCGTGGTGATCCCTAATTCACCTGGAGATAAAGACTAGTCGTTTTTCAGGTGATCATATTATCAGTAAGATTGTATTAAATAATTGTACATTAGCTTTTCGGTTGAACACATGTAGACGAACGCTTGATGGAAAAAAAACTCTCTTTCATACCCAGTCTCGAATTCTCACAAATTCCAAATTAATTTTTTAACACATTCCATATCATGGTTACAGTTTGCGCTTGTAAAATTAACCCTCCTGGCAGTCGTCTCAACGAGATATCTCGTCATTAAAAAATTGACCAGTACTTGATGTACGAGATATCTCGTCCATTAGGTTCTCGTCGTCTGTCGTCATTAGAAAACTGACCAGATCTTGATCTCGCCATCATCATAAAATCGGCAATATCTTGATGACGAGATATCTCGTCATTAGCAAAATTGGTCAGATCTTGATGGACGAGGTATCTCGTTGAAACCACTAGGGGGTTAAAAATACATTTGCTAATAATATAATAGTTTGCATGTGCTTAATAAATACGAAACACAATAACGTTTAAAAATGCGCGAGTAGCAGTTACAATCGCCTGTAACGGCAGCTTGGGAAAATGGACAATCTTGCCGGCTCAAGGGTCGAGAGGGAAAGACCACACACCAAAGCGACCACCCGAAACATCTTTTTAACGACCTTTTAACGACAGCCAGCCAGCAGGGGTCGGAAATCGTTGTGGTTTCGAAACAAAAGGCAGGCGCCTTTCTGTCGCTCTCTATGACAGTTCGAGACAAAGAGGACAGAGATAAATCACGATGACCTTTGCCGACAGGGTTTTATGGTCCCCTTTCAAGTCCGCCGAAGTCTGTCGTAAAAGTCGAGGGCAGAGGCCAACGTGAGAGAGCCATTCGGGAACGTCCGAAGATGGTGAGAATTTTCAACAGCCAACCAGCACCGACTAGAAGGCGGACCCGAAACGAAAAGGAGGAGTCGATAAGCACCCAATATATATAGGGAGAGAGGATCAGAGAGAGAGAGGAGCAGACAGAAGAGCTGAGAACAGCAGAGAGAGAGGCGGTCAGCCGAGAGACCGTTTCGGAGATTGACGGAGGGGAGACCCCCTCCAAGAAAACCTGTGTCGCTACTCACCCGAGTATTGGAGACTTCGCCGAGATCTAAAGTTCACCAGAACTGATAAGGCTGATTTATCCCACCTTGGGATTCTATACTCACCTGAGTATTTTAGTGAGAAAGGCTCGACCGTAGCCGTGAAGGAGAAGCCTCCTAGAGATCTGTGCAACTGCTCATCCTAGTAGTGGAGATTGATCTGATCCTATCTGGAAAGACTGAGATATCCTGCCTTGGGACTCTATACTCATCCGAGTATTTTTGTTGAGAATAGGCTCACCCGTAGCCGTGCATTAGACTCCCCCGAGCGAAATTGTGAGGCTCGCCAGCACCCCTAAGCGCCTCGATAGAACTTTGGACCTTCCAATGAACTAACATTAATGAACTCTTCATTCAACTTTCCGACTTTTGTACAAATTGTAAATAAAATTCATTAATCCAGAAACGGATACTTTCAATGGTAACTAGTGTAGCTACCCGTGAACCAAGACGTTACACGCCCATTGAAAATTAAATTCAGAGATCGCATGTAAGAGCTTACAAGTGTGGTGTTGAGATTTTAATTTTATTAGGAGGGACTATTTCGTCAATATCAAAACATATTTTTATCAAAAAAGCAGCATCCATTTGGGAAGCAACGCACTGGTCCAACATCAGTCCTGCGACACTAAATTGACTGAAATACTCGCGTACCGATATGTTTCCTGCACACAAATGGAGTATGCATGCGCATGTCGTGTGAATTGTTGCATGCTGCTCCAGCGAGATGCCAGTGTTAGTGTGGAGAACTCGAGTGCATTGTCGAACATGCAATATTCCATTGCAGCTTTTAGACAGATCTGAGATAAAGATTCACCAGAACTACTGAGATACCTATGCATGACTTCGTACCCCACAATGAAATCGCACCAGCTATGGAGAACATGAAGACAGCCTTCAACTGATGGAAGTAAACTTCTCTTTCAGACACGCTAACTGATACATAACCTCTCAAATTTAATATTGGGAAAGAAAATTGTAGTAAATACAAAAGTTTTCTACAAGTCGTCGGATGTGAATCATGTTTATTCTACATATACTACCAGCAGACCCACTCATAGGATCTGCGCTAAAGTTTATTAATTGAATATCAATTGATGACAGTGACGTTACTCACCTTTCCTACTTTATTTAAATCCATTCATAATGACCATAAGCATTGATATGCACATTTTATACAAACAAATGAAATAAAATTAGCTACAAATATAAAAAGTAATTTTGCTTGATTTCCTTTTTTAAATGTATGCTTGTGTTCATTTTTATTTCCAACTAGCAGAATAACCCGGCGTTACTCGGTTTGAATTGGTTAACTAATAACCGTTTTCGTTAATAAATCATAATTCCTGTTTACACCATATAACAACTGTCACACTCTAATAAAGATACACAATAGTTAAATACACAAATTTACAAATGTAAATGTCATATTTAAAATTTCATATTTTTGTAGAATTTAAATTTTTAGTAGGAAAGAATCTCTAGAATGCCAATGTTACCCAGAATGCATAGAATAGTTCCGAGTATGTACATAAATGCCTTGTTTGTCATTTAAAAGCAAAAGCGTTTCCCGAAATCATCATAAAATGATTAAAAAGGTGTTAAAACTAATTAAGCTAATTAAAAATTATTACTTAATTACAGTTATTGAACGAAAAACATCAAATCGAAAATCCAGAAATACATCTTAAAACAGATTAAAAAAAAGCTACGAAGAAGTAATGAGTGTATCTGTTTTTTCAGTACAGAATAGATTCTTGGAATATAACGGACATTAAATTACGGACGGATAATTAAGGACGTATAATTTAAAAAAACAAACGATTAAAAAAATACAAAGGTTGCCATATTAGCTACCAGCCCTTTTTTAAATCGTTTCGTTCTGTATAGTTTTATTCTCTTTATCGTCTATCACAAGTATTCAGAATTTTTTATATTTCGTAAAGAAAAGATAAGGCTCGAAATAAATAAAAATTATTAGAATTTAAATTCCGTAAAAGTAGTTTTGGAAAATAATTGATATTTTAGCAGCACTGGTAAAGCAATCCAAGCAATTTCAATGTTCAATATCTTCTCAGCTACTCCAAAACTACCAAATTATGGTTGATTTAAGTATAGTTACTCAAATGTTTTAGCATGAAACTTATCTAAATATGTAAGCACATTTCAAATAATGCATTCACTAAATTAAAATATGGTGCATCAAATATAAGACATTAAATTAAAATGTATTGAACAAATTTTATGTGATACTTGCACAAACACACAAACACCAAATCGAACATAGAACGGGAAGACTGACAGACTTACGCAACCAAAATCAGTCACTAAATGAATATAAGAACTCACAGTATGCAGTTTCATGAAAATATATTCAACCGTTTGGATGTAGTACGGACACACCCATACATACAGACAACGGACAGATGGATGAACATACAGACAGATGGACAGTCAGCCAGCCAGATACCAAACGCGCAAGAGACGGATTTTGCACCAAAAGTGCCAAAAACGGATAGAAAACTTGAAATGGGTCGAAAATATTCAATGTACAAACAAACAAACAATTCATTCTTATTTATATAGATACCGTGCATCGTACAAAGTTCACACATCAGTTATTTTACCACAATTAGCTTCTGAATGTCGTCCACTTCAATTGCATCTCATTCACATGTTCAAAGGCGATTCGATGTTTTTTTTTACCTCTAAACCTGTTTTCGAGTTGGCTCAGATTTTATTTTCTTCGCAAGTTGCTTTATTCCACACTTGTCATTGTTTTCTGTAATCAGACTGTTGAAGAGAGTGCCAAGACCTATGTCACCGCAACTCAATTCGTAAAAAATGACGAATCTGCTGTGCATATTCCAGCACTCATTGTTTTCCTAGAAATATTTTTTGACTTGTGGCCCTTTTCCACCAGGGGCAGGCGACATTTTCAATTTTCGCTATCCTTAAGGGAAAGATGACAATGAAGGGAAAGGATGATACGATATTCATGACTAATATTTTCTTAAAGCGAATACTATTTTTCTTCGAAACTCCATTTAATGGTCCGTGCAACAGAAGAACTTGTTTCAAAATTGAATATTTTCAGTACATACAAAGCAAAGGTAACCTATTACCATTTTTCAAAAAAATGTTAGATCGATTTTAAAGCGGTTTTTAAGAATATCGTTGCTTCCAAAAATTTCTATCAGGTATAATCAGTTACTCAGATATAGCTCCAACTCGCAAGACTAGGTAATATTGACTTTCTGTCACTACAATAGTAATTCTACAAGTTCTAATTCCGATTTTTTTTCTAACATTAATATTATTTCAATACCTGCAAAGTTCCGTTTAAATTTGATTTCTCTAACCTGCATGTAGCTTTAAATGAATTCCTTTGTGGTTGAGTATGATGAATAGGAATTACAATTTAATAAAAATATTTATAAAATTTACAACCATGGAAATCAGAACGAAATAAAACTAAAGTCTGCGGGAAAAATGTTCTGAAGATATTAATTCGGGATTCTTTTTTATCTCGTAATTTCTCATAGTTGCTACATCTTTCAACTAAAATAGAACAAATTAAGAAATGCGAAATTAATTCCGAGCAAGAAAATCCGAAAATAATTTACTGTGGTCAACGAATACGAGTTTTCATTTCGTTAAGCACCCGCTACGCCTTAAAGTATTGGAATTTGAATTCCGTAAAAATAATTTTTGAATTAATCATTGCTTTTTAAGGAGTAGTAATCAAAGAATTTAAGTAATCTCAGTGCTCAATATATATCCCAGCTTCTCCAAAACTGCCAAATTAGGTTGATTTTATTATGGATATTCAGCTATTGTATCTTGAAATTTCTTTTAAAATGTAATTGGTAATTAATTAACGTCGCACTGGAGCAACACAAGGGGCTATTGGCGACGGTCCGGGATCAAACCTGAAGGGAAAGATCCGAGGATAACACCACGTAATTTTGAACCACGGTCAGATGACGAGGTCTGGCCAAATATGGCCCTTGTGCCATAAAACTCCAACCAACCAACCAACCAGATGACGAGGTCACACTTAAGCTGCCATCGTGGGACATTTGAGGCAGTTTTAACATTCACCAGCCCCTTTGTACACGACGGTCTTTGTTGCATTCGAACCTACGACTACTAATCCGTTACTCTTCCAACCGGGCTACCACGGCCCTTAGAAATGTAAGCAATGGAAATTTAAGTATTGTGTTATCTTAGCTAATGTTTCGTAAAGAATTATTCATAAAGTATTTAACATTTTAAGAAATTAAATTGAATAAACTTTATGTGCTCTTTGCATAAACACACAGACACAAAAAGAGACTTAAAACAGGACAGACTTAACTAAGTTCAGTCCCCCTAAATGAGTGTGAGTACTCACAGTACCAAAGCTTCATGAAAACATAAACATACCCAGCCGTTTGGACGTAGTACGGGCATACACATACATACAGACATCAAACGTGAATTTTGCTTTAGAATGACTCAAATGGATAAATAACTAGAAATGATCGCGAAAATATACAATGTAGAAACACCCCATTTTTTATTGATATATTTAGATTTGCTTTGCATGAATAGTGCAATTATCTTCACGCTTTGACATCGAAAATGGATTCGAGCAATCAAAACAGCACTGCCATATAACATTGTCTACAAAATAATTATAATTTACGTACGTACACTACACATAAGAAATGACCAAATTTAATTATGTGCCCGTTTTAAACTCAACCCATGCTTATGTCCCTGCTTTCTAATGACACAATGAAGCTGTAATTACAATAGATGTTCATAGACATTAGTGCACCCGACTCTAAGTATTTAATAGAAATGGTGTCCATCTGAGACCCCATAATTGCAAATAACTGTTTACTGCTTCATTCATTCTAAGTTAAATCTCCGAATCAACCGTATTTCTATTACTATGCATGTTGTAGTAATGCAGAAATCACGAGTCTCTTAATTTACAGGACTTTATCAACTGAATTGACTTCTCTGCCCTCTCAAAACTAGAGTCCTTTCTAGTATGGGGCGATTCGACCAAGCACACATTTCATTTAACGCATCCCTATATATTTAAACTTTGTTGTATAAATATTAGTAATTTTTAATTTATGGTGAATAGTATGCAGTCACTGTGTTCGAGGTTAATAAAAGTCGTCTGGTCATGGCAGTAGCCTCTTTTTTTAAAGATGAGGATAACCTATCTTAGTCATTCATGTTTGAAAAGATGTTTTTCGCCTTTATGATTTGTTTTTCAAGGGTCAGACATTTTTTTATGTATTGCATCTCTGAAAAAAACCTTTTCATGCGTCGGCTGCATCACTTTATCAATTTTAAATCAACCTTCTCATCAATGCATTTTAATTTTACTTTTTAAGGATGATGACATGTTTTTATACACTTCCCTTTATTTATGTTTCAAGAAAAGCTTTAATTTCCTTTCAAGTTTAGCTATGTTTTTATCGACCTTTTCATGTTGATTCGTTTTGTATTCTGATTTTTCTTACTCTATTTCAGGGGCGTGCTATCCCAGTTGGAAGAGAAACGGGATAGCAACCAGAGGGTTGCGAGTTCGAAACTAGGTCCAGCCGAAGACCATCGTGTACACGGAGGCTGGTGTGCGTTAAATATCTGCCGTGGCCTCACGTTGGCGTGGTGTGGAAGTTTGGAGAGTGGAGTGACAGCTCAGGTGTTGTTCTCGTCATTTGACCGTGGTTCAAAATTACGAGGCGTGGTCCTTGGGTCTTTCCCTTCGGGACCGATTCCAGACCGTCCCCAATAGCCCGTTGGACTTCTCTAGTGCGACGTTAATTAAATACCTACCTACATACTCTATTTCAATTGAATTTTATTTGGACGCGTTTGGTGCAGCTTTTACAATGTTGAACATCGAGGCATTAAACATAAATCATCCAACCAACCAACATTGGCTGTGTAACGTTTCTGGTCTCTAATTAGGCGTAAGACTGTTTACAGCACAATAAATATTTATTTCGTATAGAGAATTTTGAAGATTATTTACATATTATACGATTAATTGAAAAGTATGCGGGTACAGCTGATAACATCGAATCTGCCAAGGAATCAGGAGGCTCGCCAAAATCTGAGAGTCTAAAGGATGCTCCTTTCGTGGTTTCAATCTACTCTGATCTTTTGAGGGGGAGTTCGTCTCAATCTTGGAATGTTAATCCCGGTGTTTCCACGCCTTCTGAAACGGAAGGTCATGAGAACTTCCCGGCCCGAGGACAGATGCAATGTCTTTCTGGCTCGGGCTTCCACAGAACTGTAAACAAGTGTTTTCCTGGGGGTGGCCCGTCTGCATTCCTCTCATGGAGGGACCAAGATAATTTAGGTGCTGACAACTTGTTTTGCAGTCGAGGGAGATCTGAATTCTAGATCTGGGAATGCCAGACCGACCGGTACAGCTGCTTCGAATTAAATTATGTGGTGTTTTCATTTCCATTTCAAATGACGCTGCAACCACTTATACATTTCCATTTCCATGATTTTGAGGTAGATAGGGTTGTTTCATTCATTCCAGCCTAAGCCCTGAAATATCAATTAACGTTTAAAAACTTCAAATCATGTTGAATGGAACCATTTTGTAAACAAAGACAGATTTGTTGGCATTTCGCTAATCACCAATTGGTAAGGTAATCGCTCCCTTGCATCGACCTTGAAATGAAATAGACAGAGCATGTGGGCGAAATCGCTTTCGCAAGCTCTCAGAAGGTGGGGCTCATGAATGGACTTGGGCCGATTAGCTATCGAAGCGAAGATTCGTATTTTTAATCTCGCTGTATGATCACTTTAACCAATGAATAATTAGTCCCACATTAGGATTCATTCTTTTCCCACTACAACGTGACAGATCTTCAAACCGAGAGACTAATCTTTTTTGGGGGCGTTATAGCGTAAGGGCCATATTTGGCCATGCTGCGCCAGACAGAAGACGGACAGCGTCAAGTAATGGAGATGCAGGCACAAAGAAAGCTTTACTGTCACAGAAGAGAAAAATACAACCTAGGAGGATTGGAACATGCCCTGCCTACAACTCACAGGTTGCTAGCGCAGAGGGCATGCCCACTGAGCCGCCCCGATGGACCGGAAGAAACAGCATGAAGCTGCTTGCACATGCTCCGTCAATTTTGTAAGAAAGTAAATGTGTTCCGTCCGTTGGTATATTTATATTTTCTGTGCCATACAAAAATTTGATCAAAACGTATCAAAATAACGAGTTAATTAATGAATTACTCGTAATTAATTTCACCCTTAGAATTTTTATTATACCTCAATACACCACTTTAATTTGGACGTTTTATATATATATATATATATATATATATATATATATATATATATATATATATATATATATATATATATATATATATATATATATATATATATATATATATATATATATATATATATATATATATATATATATATATATATAGACCATCACCACAAATCAAAACATTTACATATTTTATTTCATCTTGTTTCTCGGGGAAATCTATTCTATTCTTAGGGTAGTTTTACTTATTATATATATATATATATATATATATATATATAGACCATCACCACAAATCAAAACATTTACATATTTTATTTCATCTTGTTTCTCGGGGAAATCTATTCTATTCTTAGGGTAGTTTTACTTATTATATATATATATATATATATATATATATATATATAAAGCAGAGTTGGAAAGTTGGAACCTCTCTGTTCTCTTTACAAATCTACACTGCTTGATCAATCTACACCAAATTTGGTACACTTATTCTTTGGAAACCTGCGGGTAACGTAGGCTACATAATATTAACCCCTGTTCTATTTGTCTTGGGTGTGCAGAGGGGTGTAACGTCCCGTCATCCTGGGCAGAGCACTTGCTAGGGGGCGCTCTCTCCCGGCCTGGCTGTACAGATGACATCAGTGTTAACATCTACAGGAGTCGCCTCCTAAGATGACCTTGGAGGTTTTTTTTCAGAATCTTAGCGATGGTGCAATAGCAGATGGGTGTGTTTGCGATGAAAATCGCTCAGTATCATATCGTTTATGTATCCCGTCTGCAAATTCTTAAACTGTAGCTTTATTATTGGAATGTAAATTTTTATGATAATATAAGATTATTTTTATAGAAAGTGGTCTTTTTTTTAATCGTCTATATGGTACAGGGGCTAAAGACAATTCGAAATCCTCATAGGAATAACATTGAGTAGTTATACGATCAATGTCAGACCAATTCGCACTAAATTTGGTACATTCATCCTGTAGAATTCTGTGGGACACATAGGCTATATATTAATACCGTTTGATTTGTCCTGGGTCTGAAGGGGGTTAAAAACAATTCGAAATTTCCATAGGAATAATATTGAGTATTAAGGTGAATTTTAAACAATTCAACCCATGCAACGCTGAGTAATTCAGCTAGTGCAAAATAAAAACGCCTAATAAATACATAAAGCTCCGTATAAGACGATAGAGATCCACATAGTTTTATACGAACTTAAGATACTCTTGGTCATGAAAATAATACAATAAAACTTCATTTAGTGTTTACGGAACTGCAAGATCCTATATATGAAATGCAATCGTCATAAAATAAGAATTGGATACAAAAGAAAATATAAACAATTGCTCATTCTTGTCAAATGCCCTCTGTAAAAGTTCTATCCGGTGCGGGAAAATAAAATATGCTTAAATGTCTCCTCTTCCATTGAGCAAACAAGGCATTTGCCCGAGTCTACATAATGGTACTTGTGCAAATGAGCTTGGTAATTATATCACCAACTCTGGCCTTGGCTGGAAATGTGGCTACAAGGCGAGAAACCTTAGCAAAATTGATAAGATCGTTAGGTTCCTGTGGAAAACAATAGACGTGGATACTAGCACCAGTACTTTTCCAGGGGTCATAATACAACCATTAGATACGATCGAATGTATTTGACCAACTGTATCTAAAATCATTTTTGATCTTGCTTAGGCTCCTTGAGAGTAATTTCCAAGACAAGAAAACTGAATAAGATTTTCAAGGTCAATTTTACTGGTATTTCGTTGACATGTCCTCGCAGTGCGCGCGAATCCATTGCAAAGTGACGTCTTTATCTTACAATTTGCAGATAGATTTATTACTTCTTTAATTCGGAAAAAAACAGCTACTTGGTTTGTGTTGCAGACATTGGAGAGCTACCATAATCGGTCAAAATGCAAATTGGAAGGTCTTCATCTATGGAGAGACGACTCTAAGCTTCATTTATAGCCAACAGTTCAGCATCAGGACTTGAACTCAAGGAATAAGGAATGAGAAAAGCTTCACTTAATTCACCAGCTATGGAGTTGTCAAGTTCGACAGATTTGTTAGTGATAATCACAGGGCTTCATGAAAATAAATTATTCCGAATAATATACATAAATCAACAGTTTGTTCTGTGTTCGATCTACCAATATTTAACAACGGGGATATAAACGCATATACCTTGTATTCTGTATAAATTCACCCATCTATATCTAGCAGATAATCATGCCATTAATACATCTCACAGGCTTCCAGATATTAAGAGAAATTTAGCAATGGAATTGAGTCATTGAAGATTAATTTTATGAATATGGAAAGAGTAGTAGAATGTGAATAGATGAATAACCAATTTGTCTTAATATATTTGATCCATTAGTGTAAATTATTCATGGAGTAGAGGTAAGTTGACTGATTCAATTTTGGGTGTGGCTCGGATATTTCTGTCTGGAACTTCGCTAACGAGTGGTGGATAAGTTATTCTTAAGTTTATCAATTCAAAATAGTTTTACTCGCCTCAAGTAAATTCATAAATTACTTCTTAAAATATTTTAACATTCTTCGGATACTATAGTAATTTTACAATTTGTACAGTAAAAGGTTTTGTTAGTATTTACAATAATTTATTGTGGCATTTTCATAGAAACGTGCTAAAGAGAATGTGGAAGCATAGAAGGTTTGGATAAAAAATTGCTTTCCACTAGCTATTTTTTTGCACTTGATATTTTTTAAACCCTCAAAGTAATTACTATTAGTAATAGAAAACTATATGGTTAAAATCTTTATCTGTTTTACTTAACAAAATCGCTTATACAAACTTTAAAGGACAATAAGATATACAAAAATAAATCGCTCTCGTATAGAGATGATGTTCTCAAGCGCCTCCTGGATTTTCTAGAGGGCGCTGTTCAAATGCTCAGCCATTGGTCAGTCTGGGTCATTGCCACTTTAGACGCTGACTTGGTACAAGTAATTTCACGAAAGTTGAGATAGCTGACTTACGTTTAGACAGCTTTCCGAAAAGTACATGTACGGTGACATTTTCACAATTTGATATGTGCTGCAATCCATGCAAAGATGTCAAACTGTGAAATCAGAAATGATAAAAATGTTGTTCACATGTCTTTTGTCTTCCGATTTTGCACCTTAGCAGATTCGGCGTTTGTAGGCATACATCTTTATGTAAAAATGATTCAATTTGTTGCTCCCCTAACCCTCCATGGGTTTCGACGAGAAATCTCTTCCATCGAGGTCTGACTAATTTTGCTAATGATAAGATATCTCGTCTTCAAGATAGTGCCGATTTTTAGATGACGACAAGATCAAGATCTGGGAAGTTTTTTCTAATGACGAGATATCTCATCCATCAAGATCTGGTAAGTTATACTAATAACGAGGTACCTGGTCAAGACAGCCGCCAGGAGGGATACATCTTTTACAGGAAGTGTTTAAACTCTCATTGGAGTAAACTGTATTATCAAAACCTTCCATTTTCAAAAAAGCGGACTGTAGAACAAGAAATGGAAATCAACAAAACTTTTAATTTGAAGCCATTTCCTTTTCGTTTTCCTAAAGGATTGACTAACTTTCTCACACTTCATCTAGAACGTTCATGAACCTCTTGATCGTAGAGCCAACCACATTTATTTTCGAGATTGTGTGTGTTGAGATTTGTCTTTGAAATGATTGTCGACTTCCTCCTCTATTGTTCAATTACTTGCGCCGGCCTCAAATGGCGACAAATACAAGATTGGGCGCGGACAGAACTGGTAGTTTTATAGTTACTTAGATTCGAATTGAAGAACTCCCAATTTAATCACGGCCGCTGTGGCCCGGTTGGAAGAGTTACGGACTAGCAACCGAAGGGCTGCGAATTCGAATCCAACCAAAAGAACGTCATGTACCAAGGGGGTTGATGCACGTTAAATCTGTAATGGCTTCAAATGGCGTGGCGTGCAAGTTTGGAGAGTGGGGTGCCAGCTCAGGTGCTGCCTCATCATCTGACCGTGGTTCAAAATTACTTGGTGTTGTTCTGGGATCTTTCCCTTATTGGTCCCGGACCGTCGTTAATAGCCCGTTGAGTTTTTCTAATTCGACTTTAATTAATTACCATTACCCAATTTAATCGAAATTCGAAGTATCTTTAGAAGGTGGAATGTAATTACAAATAATCGTATTAATAGAATGAAGTAAATAAAATAAAAAAGAAGTCCCATAAAAGGAGGGAACGTTCTCAAAAACGAAAATTATTATCTTGCGCTCAACCGAAGATCGAAATCTCCATAAGTAACTTATCTCAGCTATGGAGAAAGCCATAACATAAAAATAACTGAATCTTGCCATATATATATGACTCTCTTGTGTAGACATCTACAACATATGGGTTTTATTGGTTCCAGTTGGTAACACACACTGTCTCGCAGACACATTAAACATTAAATAAAAATAAATTTCTTTCAGAGCATTACGCAAATTTTTTTACCCTTCAACTGAAACCTCTTTCATTCCACAAGCACGTCATTCATGATATACGGTTTCGAAGAAAACCCATTGAAAATCATACATTCCAGCCTCTTTCAGTAGTACTACTAATAAACTTTCCTATTCGAAAGACTGAATTAAAATTTTTTTGCCCAATCTTCTGGCGAATCCGTCTGCACCGAATAGTTTTAATAAATAGTTGGGGAAACAGCTTTAAAAACGACACTTGAAACACTCCAGATTCTAGAATGCTTTAATTGTAAAGAAATCGTGTGGCCCTACTGGTTTTATTCAGAAAATATTACGAAAAGAAGATACGCTTTCCTCGTTGGAAATGTACGTTTTTTGGGTAAAAGACACTTTTGTGAAGGGCTGGGGAAAATTATTTTTGTGTGTAGTGGTGAATGGGGGTTCAAATTATAAAAATTACATTTTGGTGAGGGCTCCTTTTCCACTTCATCAAATGAGGTTTATAAAAATTCCAAATGTACGTACTTGTGTCTAGAATATCGTACTTTGCACTTTAAAGTTTGAAAAGTTGCGTCTAGGGTGTGTGTTAAGTTTGATCTCCTCCTGAGAATGGAAGCGAATTAAGAACTTTTTAAATCAGGTTGGTAAAATTAGAGTGGAATATTGCTTTCACAAATGTGGTAGGGTTTTAAATTTTAAAGCACGTTTACCTACCGGTATTTGGCCATTGGTCAACGAATGCCAATCCAAGCCAGTCATTTTTAAACATTTGTAAACTTTAAAAAATGTTTTTTTAGGGGAAAATTTACCATCCAAATCTTACAATTTTTATATCGCATTGGCAGAATTATCTGGCGTTGATCGGATTGAATTGGTTGTTATGGATCGAATATTACTTTATGTTATTTCTATGTGGATTTCGAATTATTTTTAGCCCCTCTGCACAACCAGGACAAATCGAACTGGGGTTGATATATATCCAACGTTTCCCTCGGGATTCTAATTACGACGTTAATTAAAATACCTATTCGTATTTCAAAAACTATTCATTAAAGAGATGAGGTATATAACATTATGAGACATAACATTATAATATTATGAGATGAGATATAGCAGGTGGAATATTTTCAAAATTGATTACCAACATGGTATGCCTACTACATGCGAAAAATCCGATGTTCTAAAGTCAAAATTAATTTTCAGCCCGCTAATGGACTTTGAGCGTTTCCATAGTGACCAGAACACGCGGAACTCCAACCAATTAGAAGTTGAGCACTTACGTTCTGACCATCTATGGATATTCCTCTCGACTAGCTAAAACGATTGAGTGATCTCAGAATAATATATACATGTATATATACATATATATGCATGTATGTATATACGTATATGTATATACACCTAATTCTGTTTTTGCACGAACTTTTTTTACACGAATTTGATTTAACACGAATTATTCAAAATAAATATTTCATTCTCTTTTTACGCGAGTCATTTTGATTTAACACGAGCTGTCCAATCCTATTTCTAACAATTTTTGTTTTTGCCTAAATTCTAAGAAAACAAAATTTTATTTGTGGCGTAGTAGATCATTTCTATTTTCTATATGTATAACAGCTAGTGTGTGTGTTTTGCAACGCGTGCTTTCCTATAGATACATTGCATAACGTTTTTATTATTGAATTGGGTGCACATCTACCGTATTCGTGCATTGTATCTTCGGAAGACATTTAGTATGTAGCTCTATTTCAAAGTGGAAGAATCTATAGTGAAATTTGTGCACATATAAATTTATAAATTTTGCCGAAAGTCAATAAATTGTAAGTTTACAAATTTTTCATACCTTTATTTATTATTTTTATTTTAGATATTTTTCGGTAGCCCCTTAGAAAATGTCACATAATTCACCCATTACCAAAACGAAAAGGAAAGCGATTTCTTTGGAACTTAAAATTCAAATTTTAGATCGTCTTACACTTGACAAGGCGCTACGTCTGTAGGAAAGCATTTTGGTGTACATAAAGCTACCATAAGAACAACTAAGAAAAATGAAGCTGCAATTAGGAAGTCGGTATGTTCTGGAACAAAAGTAAGTGTTAATTCGTCATCATATACAAGACATATTGTCAAGGAAAAGATGGAAAAGGCTCTGGTAATATGGATAGAAGATAAGTCACCAAAAAGAGTACTAATAGATCGAAATGTCATCAAGCAAAGAGCACTAAGAATTTATAGACAGATTAAAGAAAAGGAGCCAAGCACTTCATCTCAGTTAAACATAAAGTATGAATTTTCTGCAAGTACAGGTTGGATGGCAGGGGATGTAGAACAGATTTTGTTTGATCATGAAGAATTTTTTTCATTTTCATTACATATTATTACATGTGTATTTTGTTGAAATAAAATAATAAGCTTAAAACGAATATTTTCATATGGTTTTTTAAAATTATTTTTACTGATTTTTTAGATCCGTAAATTGTATTACGGAACAAATCTTCTTTTCTTCCATAAATACAATGTCTTTTTTTACTCGAATTTTTTTACACGTATTCTTCAGGAACGTATCTATCGTGTAAAAACAGAATTAGGTGTATATATGTATGTATACATATATGCAGGGTGAGTCTAAATTGTTTTTACAGAATAAGAGGGGTGATAGTACCCATCCAGGCGAGCAATAATTACCATGGAACATAGGGTCGCATTCCACTCTGAGAGGCAGAAAAGAGTAAAATTAGAATTTCAACATGAACTTAAACAGTGTTAGGAAAGCGAATGAACGATACCAAAAGTTGCACATTCTGATTTATTGATCAGAGAAAAACTCACAGCAAGTGCTCAAAGCGGCGGCCACGCGTGTCGTTGCACAGTTCACACCGGCGAAGGAATGACTGGCGCACCCTCTCGAAGATTCCTGGTGTTGTGTTAATTTTGTCTGCGGCAACACTGATTCTCGCTACGAGATCTTCAGCCAAGTCCACAGGCGTCTGGTACACTAAAGATTTCACGTGCCCCCAGAAGAAAAAGTCCAGCTGGAAAAGTGTGCTGGAACGATGACTTGTTCATGCTCGACGCGTTTCGACTTCACTCTTTTCTGCCTCTCAGAGTGGAATGCGACCCTATGTTCCATGGTAATTATTGCTCGTCTGGATGGGTACTATGACCCATCTTATTTTGTAAAAACAATTTAGACTCACCCTGTATATATAATTCAGAAAATTCAAAACAAAGAGAAATTTAAGAAAACAAAAAATTAAGAAAATTTCAAAAACTGAAGTGGTGTTGGTGGATCAGTGCGTCATCAGGGAGGAGCCTGACCCAGTCAACACAATATGGTGTTTTCTGCTTATGGGTGGCAGTTCGCCAAAAGTAGCCCCCCCCCAAACACGACAAGTACCAAGGCAAAATAAGAAAAAGCAAAATAGGCAGAAAGTCAATTAGTCAAGGAAGTGCAGGCGATATAAATAACAAAGGACACAAATTTAAGACAAACAAACACAAAATCTTACAGACATAGAAAGAGCATAGACTTACCAAATTACCACGCTTACCCTTAACAATAACCCGCCAAACAACACATAAGGAACACCAACAAATGTCATTTATAAACCCCACATAAATTCTAGTAAGTAATTACAGTTAAGAATTTTGAATCCAGTATATATAAGTATGCCCAAATAGCCGCAGTGAAAAGTGTCCAATAACATAAAATAGTAGTGTTCTATTACTGCATAAAAGAATAGTGCTCGATTTCAGGTAAGTACCAATTAACGTCACACTGGAGCAACACAACTATTGGTGACGGTCCGGGATCAATCCAAAAGGGAAAGATCCGATAACAACACCGCGTAGTTTTGAACCACGGTCAGATGACGACTCCGCGATTTCAGTTTTATAAATTTAATAACATCCGATTCATGTTAAATGGAATTGATAATCAACAGGCACGTCTCCAAAATAATAATCCATTATGATTAATCATTAGTTAAATAAATATTAGTATTTTTAAATTTTTCAAAGATATTTCTATAAAAATAGTGAGGGTATTTATTATCAAGATGTATTGTAATATACTTTTTTGGAAATATTAGACTCCCAATAGAGAAAAAAAGAACTAAAAATGCTAACAAGTAAAAAGCCAGAAGGATAAATAAAATAATAATGATAAAATATATTATTTTAAATTTCCGGTTTTTAATTTAAAAACCGGAAATTTAAAATGACATCTTTTATCATTATTTTATTTATCCTTCTGGCTTTTTATTTGTTAGCAATTTTAGTTCTTTTGCTTTATAATATTTTGTATGTTTGGTTTTTATTATAAAAACAAAATTTAAAGCAATTTAATTAATTTTGGAGGTATAAAACAAATGAATTTAAAAAATTACATATATATATATATATATATATAACAGTTTGGCTTCTGTATGTTCTCTATACCAATCTACACTGTTTGACCAATCCACACTAAATCTGGTACACTTATACTTTGGAACCCTGCGAGTAACGCAGGCTACATATTAACCCCCATCTCTTTTAACCTAGGTGTGCAGAGGGGCTAAATCAATTCGAAATTGCCATGGGAAAAACATTAAGCATAAAACGATTGCAGTACGCAACTCTGTTTTACCAGTATTGATCGAATATCAAATTTTCTAATAAAATTGTTTTACCAGTATTGCTCGAAAAACATTTTTTTCCGAAACGTTATATTTAAATAGTCTAAAATTCTAATTATGTTTGTACAGATTTTTTATTTCTTTGCACAATATAAATAATTTAGGAATATTTGAATGATGAAAAATGGATATTTAAAATACTTAATTTTACACAACTTGCATGTTGTAATGGAACACGAAAAGGGCCAAAATAAAAATTCATTGATGATAAAGCGTAATTTTGCAATTTCGTACCTGGCAACGCCAGAATTAATATTTTATTTTATAAATTAGTTTTAAAATTCTTTGTTTATGTATTTGAGTTAAGACAGAAATGTTGCGGTCATATTTGAACATTTCTAAGTTTTGTAAATTTGTGTTCTTTTGTAAATAATTAATTATTGTCTATCAATATTTTTCAAGCGTCTTTTTCGAATTTTTCTATTTCAGAATATTCTCATGACATCGAAATTCGACACGCTTGCTCAGATCTTTCGTTTTTCAGAATTCTACATTTTTCAATTATCAGAATTTTGTTTCTGTTTGTATTTATGTGTTCCATTACTTTCCACACTACACATATATTATTTAAGAGTTAAATTGTAATGAATTATTTTTATTTTCTGCCAAATACCGCTAGGCATGGGTAATTTCTTGGTTGTATATGTATATTTCAATTAACTTTCCTTAACTCTTTGGTTAAATACATTATAGTTTGTAGAATTCTGTTTCATAAAAATAAATGGAAACCTTTTAAGTAAGGTGTATAACTTCTTATTTTAAAATGACTGGTAAAGTTAAAATAAAGTTGTTCTAAAATATGTTACGTTAAATAAAAACGGGTAGCCATACGGTGTAGTTCAAAGATATTTCTAAATATTGACATATTTTCATTACAAGACGATTAAAATCAATTTAATTTACATTTTTTTTGTGTTTCATGGGTATTATTAAAAGCTGTACTCTAGTCAAGTAACTACATCTATCATTCTAAATAGGTACGTGGTTTCCATATAGAAACTGAGTATCTCAATTGAAAAAAGTATCTTAAGGATTCAATTTAAAACTAAATTTTTCTGTTGGAGGAAAGCGAAACTTAAATAAGACTTTTCCGATCTTGGAATAATATCACAGTGAGAAAGTATGTAAACTAGGACTGTTGAAAAAATAGACATTTTTTGTCTTAAGTGGCAGAAGGTCGAGGTTGCTTACTTGAAGTTGAAATTGTTCGTATACAACTTAGGTACCTTTGAAACATTCATTGAACGCAATGATTTTGTAAAAAGTGTAATCGATTTTGAGTTTGCTTTGTCTACACTGATGACATTTGTTTTAAACAAGGTTCGTTATTCCACATGCGGATGAATAGAATTTTCAAGAAAAAAATGTGTGCTTCAAAATAAATTAACCACGAATGCCGTAACAGTTTAACTTGCCATCCTCTCACAATGGTAATGTAATTCGAAAACATCGAATCCATGGTACAAGGATACCACAAATAATAAATATTGGTTGGAAAACTGAGTGCAAGACTATACGCTGAAAGTTCCTCATTTTTACTGAAAATGAACTTAATTGGCATTTGTAATCACTCCAAAACTCAAAATCGACTTCTGAAGTCATCTCAGAAAAAGCTTTTGTAGTTTGTCTTACAGCAAGAGTGCGATGAATATGAAATGGATTATATGAATGAATATAGTATGGATTATATGAATGGATATAATATTATGTATACATATTTGCGTCCGAAGTAAATAATAGAAGCTATGTAAAAGATAAAACGGTGTTAAAAAATATTTTCTGTACACTTAAAGGATGCTTGCATTTTTCTATGAAATAGAATCCATATTTAACCAATTCAACCCGAGCATCGCCACGTAATTCTGCTAGTATATATATATAATAATAAACAATCAATCTAACAAAACATTAAAAAAATAAAACATACAAAACATTAAAAAATAAAGTACCAGAAATGCAGACAAGGAAAAAGTCAGAAGGCTAAAAAGCCAAAATACCGGGTGTAAACATAGTCAAACAGAAGCCAGAAAACAAAATACAGAACTGTCCATGTATGCGTGCTGAAGCTGCAGACATAGCATGGCTAGCAAAAATAATTCAATAATACGAAATAAGGAGAAATTTTGGAATTTAAATTTAAGAGTAAAGAAAATTTCGAAAAAAGTGAAGTGTTGGTGGATGAGGGCGTCATTAGGGAAGAGCCTGATCCAGTCAACACAATATGGTGTTTTGTGCGTGTGGGCGGCAATTCTCCGAAAGTAGCCGATACACCCCTCCAAACACCACAAGTAGAAAGACAAAACCGAGTACATCCAAAGACACACACCAATGCAAGTACAATACAAAACTATAGAAGAGAGAGAATACAAACTGATCCACATTAATAAATCTTACATCGACAACAACCCGCCGTAACCTACATGAGGACCGCCAGCAAATGCCCTTCATAACGCCCAAAAAGTCATATTATACATCACAGTTAAGAATCCGGAACTGGAATTCTGATTCCGACTCGGAATTCCGAAATGGTTTACCGGAACTGGAATTCCGATTCGGAAAACGATAAGATAGTGCTCATATCTAGTCTTTTAATAAATTATCAGAGTCCGATTATAGTTAGTAGAGAGAGAATTAATAGAAATAATAGAATTGATAGTCAACAGGCAAGTCTACAATATGTCATTATGGTTTAATCTTCAGTTAAATAAATATTAGTATTTTTAAATCTTTCAAAAATAATCCTACATAAAGAGTGAGGGTATTTATTATTAAGAAGTGTGTTAATGAGATTATTACATTGCAAAAGAAAGTTAGATTTAGAGTTACAAATTTTATTGAAACGTACCAGTTGACCAGCAATTGTATTATAATACATTTTTTTCGAAATATTTGAATCTCAATATATTAATTTAAAAACCGGAAATTCAAAATAATCCCTTTTATCATAGATATTAATATGTTTTATTATTTAAGGTAGATATATTCAGGTCTAGAAAGACGGCTTTATTATTATCTGAATTAATTTTTAATAAGTATAATTCATCTGGGTATATCGATTTCCATAGGTTAGCAAAATTACTATCATTAAAAACAATCAAATCATCGTATACCATTAACTTGAATAAATAAATGCTCACAGTTAAATTATTGAAGATACAATAGTTAATCAAAAATTCCCAATCCTCAAAAACAATAGTAAGTAGATTTTTAAAATCATGAAAATAGTAATTTAGTACATCTTTAAGTTAGCTTAATGGTATGCTAGTAAAAAGGTCTTTAAAGTCGTAGGTTAATTTATTATGAATAATATTTTTATTTATATAATTTAGAACGTTATTATTATCATTAGTAATCCAGGTGTAACCTTTTTCAATTATGGCACTAAGGATCATTTTTAGATATTTACAAAGTAAGATACCGGGTTTAATCATATGTCCGATGTTCCCGGTTTCGCTTTTCTAATTTTGCCTTTCTACTTGCGGTGTTTGGAGGGGTGTGTCGGCTACTTTTGGCGAACTGCTTCCCACACGCAGAAAACACCATATTGAGTTGACTGGGGCAGGCTCTTCTCTGATGATCCACCACCACTTCATTTTTTTCGAAATTTTCTTGGTACTCTTGAATTTAAATTCGAAAATTAATCCATATATATATATATATATATATATATATATATATATATATATATATATATATAATCTCCACTTCAATCGTAATGCATTAATTGAATCATACTATATTTTTATAACATATTTTAATTTAATAATTTATTACAAGTAATGATGTAATTTAAAATGAATTGGTTTTATAACTCTAAAATTAATTAAATTGCTCTAATTTTTGTTTTTATGTTGTTCATTAACTTGTTTTAATTCCTAGTTATTGTTTGTCTGGTTGTTTGAATGGTTTAATGAATTTTATTTGGAAGAATTGTTATTTGCAGGTATCCTCTCCCTAAATTGGCAACCCAAGACAAGACAATGTAAAGCCATTACTTTATTATTTGCAATTATGAACTATTCCCATCAATACATTTAGAAACCCTTATTAAAAATGAACATCCGTTAATTATTTTTTTAATTGCTTATCGGTATTGCCACATAGAAAATGAAATTTCGAAAAATAATATAATGGAACTTCATTAAAAAGTACCATGTGACCTGAGAAGGTTTTTATAATCATAAGCTACTGGAGAAGAAAAAGTACTTTCGGTAATGAGTTAATTTGATTTTTCACCTTTTCGATTATGTTTGATGTTAAATTTTAGTATAAGAGGCGTTCAAATAACATGCCTACTTAAGCACAAGTTACGAAAGAGTTTACTAAAATGCTACCAACTTTTGTATTTAGCTTTTCATAAAATTCCTCTTTACGATACTTTACTCATATCAAGAAAATTATCGAAAATTAATTATAGAAAACTTGCAAGTATTTCGAATGTATGAGTTTTCTGCTAGAGAGGTTTTACGAAATACGGCTCTTGGGTGCCATGAAACGCCAAAAAACCAGCCAATCCACATGAGAGGGTTTTTCTGGCGGCGGTAGCCCAGTTGGAAGCGTAACGGATTAGCAACCGGAGAGTTGTGAGTTCGAAACTAGGTCCAATCAAAGACCGCTGTGTACACGGGGGCTGGTGCACGTTAAATCTCCAGTATGAGGTGTTGCTCCAGTATGAGGTTAATTTACTACCGACCGACAGAGAGGGTTTTTAAAAAGCTAAGTATAGAAGGCGCTTGTATTTTTATGGTAGAACGTATTTCCATGTTCATTTCGGCAGTGACGTAGCTTGGCATGTTTCTGGAACAATTTAGGCATGTCGCTTATGAGAGGGATTACCGAGCCGATTATAGAAAGTGGTAGTGCTTTCGTAACCTCGTAACTTGAAGGGTAGCTTGGAATGTCAATCGAAAATAATTCCAGCATTTCGCTTATAGAAAACTAAAGCCGTGGTCAAATGGGAAGCGCAAGGTGCAAAGCGACATGGTCAGACCAATCAGAGCGTTTTCACCGCTCGCGCTGGTATTTGTGATTGGTCTGAGCGGGTCGCTTTCGCTTTGAGCTCTCTATTTAACCATTGCTTATTACTAAACATCTTCAAAATCATGACGTGAAGTGTCAGTTTCCAATCGAAATAATTTTTCTTCTCCAGTACATGTTTAAATTTACACTGAAAAGCATATCATAAATGCAAATCTAAACAAGTGGTAAGGAGATTAAGAAAGCAATCAAAGATCGATTATGGTCACATAATTCTGACATTTTAAACAGGCGTTATTTAGACATTTGCCCCTCTGAGTGCAAAAGATATTTCCTAATAATTACCCAATGGTAATATTTTCACTGCACGCTAATGAGAAATTGAGAAAAATGGGTTCAGCCACTTTAATCCTTTTTAAACTGTTTGACTTCGGATAGTTATTACTTGAGAATTAGTTAATGAGTTTCCTGAAGTGTCAAGAATTTCTCTCGCAATTTAAATTTGAGCAAATTTATATGGAACTACATTTAAGGGGTAGATTACTTTCGTTTTTCAAGAGTTCAGTCATCTGGAAATATTACAAAAATCACTTTTTTTCTATCAGCTGCCCAAAGATTATGAGTTTAACTCAACGGATACTATTTTTTGTACTCCTGCTGTGTCTGAGTTTCATTTCCAGTATGTAATGTGTTACCGTCTTTAATTGCACTTTGAAATTTAAGCGATGTAGCATTCTTGCTATTTTGTATGCACTTAAGTATAAAATGTCTCATAATTAAAATAAATGTAAGACGATTGCGGACTATTGTGAAGAATTTATTCCAACTATTCTTAAACAATTTGCGTAGCCGCTCAAATAAAATGGTATTTAATAGTTTGTAAAAATCATAAATTGTTCAGTAAATTTATGAATTTTAAAATGTTAAAAATGAGGATAAAATTTAGATACTAATTTGTCCATCGTTATGAGGGTTTATCAACTTATATAAGTTCATTTCTACAGAACTACACCAATATAAGAATGAAGATATTAAGAGATACTAAGAAATAAACGTAGAAATACGCAGACAATGCATGCAGTTCGGCAAGATGTATTTTACCAAACAAAGCAATTCTAAGCCACATTTACTCATCTTAAAAACGCAAAAAATAAGAATGGTGTTATAATATAGGTAAGAATATTTACAGGTTACACATTGATTAGCAATTTTTTTATGCATCTAAAAGGCTTCGAAATTTTTCAGAATTCGAGAAGCACTCATTGGGCAGACATTCGATCAACGCATACGACAAGCTACATACCATCACATTTTCTCTTCAGTAAAGAAATTGTAACAGCTCCCAGTAACAACCTAAATGCGAGTTCCAATGACAGTTCAGATTATACCAGTTTAGATGACGGGCTCTCAAGTACTGGTTCAGTACAGATGAAGGACTTTCCAGTACTGGTTCAGTACAGATGACGGGTCATAGTACCAGCTTAGTTGAAGATGATGAGCTTCACTTTAAATGATGAGCTCCAGTGGCAGTTTAGATCATACCAGTTTTGATAACGATCTCCAGTACCAGCTCAGTTAAAATGACAGATACCAGTACCTGCTAAGATTACGATCTCCAGAATCAGTTTAGATCACCATCCCTAGTACCAATTTAGATTATACAAGTTTAGATCAAGGTACCCAATACCAGTTCAGATTATTCTATTTTAGAAGATGGACGTCAGAGTACTAATTCAGAGGAAAGTACCAGTTTAGATACTGTCTCCAGTACCAATTCAGATTATGCCTGTTTCGATGACGGGCCCCAGAGTACCAATTCAGATGGCGGTTCTCAGTATCTATTTAGATAACGGATACCAGTACCAGTTTAAATGACGGGTCCCAGACTACCATTTCAGACCACGGATACCAGAACCAGTTTAGATCACGGGCTACAGTACCAATTAAGATAATGCCAGCTTATATGATGGGCGCCAGAGCACCAATTCATCCGATTGGCTTCAGTGCCAATTTAGATGATGGGCCCATTTTAGTTTAGATTACACATATTTACGGATCGTAGCCTATGAGTTCAGACCACGGATCCCAGACTCAGTACAGGGTTCCAGATGATGGGCTCCACTACTATTTGCGATGATGGGCCCCAGAGTACCAGTTGAGATGACGGGCCCATGAAGGTCTCTTATGGGATCTTCGTCAACCTCGGGACCCAGTATCTTATTACTGGTTCGTATCGATGTTGTCCCAATGTAAAACTTGTTTTTTCGCTCAGATTTTTAACTAAAAAAAACATTTCGATTTAAAATAAGCAAACTGAAGGTGCTACTTTAGTTCTTCGACATTTTAGCACACAACGGCTATCACAGAGAGTTTATAAAACTCTTACACATATAATTAATTAAATAATTACAAGCATCATGCACAAACACGAAGCATCGAGCAGCAGTCCATCCAAACAAGAAAGAAACTCGAGTAAATAAACAACCGATCACCCAAATCAAAATTGATTATTACGTCCCGAAGTTATTCTAATTATCGGGAGCCGCAGCATTCCAGTTAACCTCCCCACTGAGGGAGTTAAAACCCGATCTTCGAGTTTCTCCAGAACAGAAGATCACGAATGAAAAGGTTGTAACACTCACCGTTGCCCGTTAATTTAATTAACTTAAGGTCCGCACCAAAGGTCAACGGTAAATACCAATTAATCAAAGTGACGCATCGCTTTATCAAAGGCCTGGAAGCGTTATTTCCTGCCGTCAGGTAGTGCTTGGAAGGGCAAGCCACTACTGCCTGCTTTTGTGCAGTAAATTGGATCATGCTTTTTCTTTATTTCATCATTGTTGGGTTAATGCTGAAACTGTAGGCTGTTTAATGTAAAAGGCTGTTTAATGTAAAAGGCTGTTTAATACACACATAAAAATGCAGTACGCAAGTAGTCAATCCTTTCCAAATGTTATATTTTACTGACTTATATGGATTTGTAGTACTCGCAAACTCAGATGAATGTATAGTTCTGAAGAACAACGTTACAACATTACACATTGGATCATACGTTTTCTTTGTTTCATTGTTGTTGGGTTAAAGTTGGAGTAACTAGTAGGTTATTTAAAATGAAAGAATGTTTAATACACACATCACAGAAAATGTAATAAACAAATGTATGAAGTAGTCAATTGTTGAATCCTTTCCAAACGTTACATTTTATTGATTGATGTGATTTGTAGTGCTCGTAACCTCAGATGAACATATCGTCCTGGAGAGCAACATTACACATTAGATCACTCTTTTTCCTTGCTTCATCCTTGTTGGGTTAATGTTGGAGTTAGTAGTAGGTTATTTAATGTAAAAGAAGAATATTTATACACACATAACAAAGTATAGTACACAAATCTATGAAGTAGTCAATCGTTGAATCATTTCTAAATGTTACATTTATTGACTTATATGTGATTTATTGCGTTTCGCAACTCAGATGAAAGTATCGCTATTCCTGAAGAATAACGACATAAGAGAAATTCATTGATTTGTTCAGAAAATGAAAACTACCGTTCATGATTAATGCCAATTACAACATGTGACAAACTTTGATGGTAATAAAAGTGGGGTTAATGATAGCACATTTATGTTAATGTTAAAGTATGCCAGTCAAGCAGGTGTGTTTTGAATATTCATTTCAAATTTTGCAGGTGCATTGATTTTTTTCAACATAATTGGTGATATACTGTTTTACAACATAATTGTACAGTACTATTTTTACAACATATTTGTCGACATACTAATTTGTTGACATACCATTTTTACAACATATTTGTTGCATTTTATTCAATCAGTTATTTGCATTATGAAATCGGCAGAGTTTAGAGTAAGTGACGTAATATACACTTATGTCGTTATTCCAGTCAAATTCAACACATAACTCCCTATACAATCGTCTTAAACATCTCTTGCGTTGTTGCTGCTCAGAAGTTAACCCCAAACCTAAAATCAAAGTCACAACTAGCACCACCTAGCTTTCTGTAAAGGATCTTCTAAGGGATGTTGAGAAACAGCTGAAATTTGAACAATTATGTAATGCTATCTAGTGGAGCTGAGTATTTCTACAATTCTTTCCTTGTTCCATTGGACAGAAAAATCATGTCAAAAACATGATGCATTTAATTCAAAATACCCCTATTTTGCATTTGCTTCATTGTTCTTCCGGAACAGTTATTAAGGGTTCTATGTAGAATAAAATCACGCGGGCGTTCACTGTATTATGTCCAAATTATGTTGCTCGCTATTTGTGAAATTTAGCAACTAAGCTTTTTAATGGAGACACGTATATATGCTTTTACTCAGTCAACACATACTCAAAAGAGTCAAAATACAGCACATTCTTTAGTTACATTTAAGAAATTAGAGAATACTTATATTTGTTTTCAAAAGGCCTTAGCCGCGTAGTTATCTTTATGGCCCTCGATTCAACAACCTCTGGGTTCGAATTCCGATGTAGACATGGTTCGCAGTGGCTCCGAGTCCACTTTAAGCCGTGGGTGCCTGTCTAATTAATCCTCGCCTAACAAAACAACGACCTCAGATCTAGAGCGTCGAACTAAATCAAACCTACGGATACTTTCAGGACAGTCACCCTGATTAACAAGTGGTTAGCACTCTGCTTCTTCTGCAAGGGGTGCAAGCACAGTGCAAGGGGTTCTGAGTTCTTATCCAGATCCAAGTATAGGAGTTTCTAGCTGTTAAGAATTCCCTCCTTCTCAACTTCTTTTTCAGCTATAATACATAGGGATAGAAATCAAACGGTCAAAAGTACTCAAAATAGCTATTCATCATTTTTAAAGCACTGAAGTCGTGTGATCATGAACATATTTTTTTGGCTTATCGCTCTAGGTCAACGTTTTGCCAAAAGAGGGCTTATTAGAACCGGACCTGCGGTTTAATGTGCATTCCAAACGACTACGAATATTCATGTCTAGACCAAGATACGAATCCAGAGGTAGTTGAAATAAAGGCCAGAGCGCTAGCCACTGGGTTCGAAGGAAATGGAAAATTGAATGGAATTTGTTTAACCTTCCAGAGTAACACCAATACTCATATTTCACGTTGCTGTCACTTTGCGTCATATTTTGACGTAGAACTACTTCTAAGCCCGCCGTTGTTGCCTCATTCTGTACGAATGAGGAAACTTACGGCTCACTGCCTGTGACAAAAATGGTCCGAATTGAAATAATTATATCGTTAAAATATATGTGTCAAACTGTGATCATGTTGGCATATTCATAAACAGCCAGTAGTTCAATTTGCATTATGTTCATTCCGCATAATACATAGTGCATATGACGATCTCCTCCCTCATGTGGGCTGGGAAAATGATGCAATATTTCTGGATTGACAGTCTATCTCGGCAACCGTGAGCGCAACTCGACTGCACGTGAAATTGTTTTAAAGGTCTTGACCAAATCTATTAAACTATACGAAGAAAGTTATGCAGTGGTTTTAATTAAAAATTTGAAAAAGTCGTAGTTTTATGCTCCGAACTTTCGTTCAATATGGACTGTTTGTTTTTCGATCTCAGAAACTCAAAGAATATTATGAGAATATTACATATACACAATTATGTATTATAGGACTATAATCCTAAAATCAGGGAGCTTAAAATTCAGGCACACAAACATCAGCTTCCCAGCGAAGAGGATTAGGAGCGAGAGTTCGTTGTTATAATAGTTATAAATGACTTAAAGCTTTCATGACACACATGGAAATGTACCATTACAGACCAACACACCAAATTTCCGGAGATACTCGACAGCTAAAGGTTTTATCCTAACGATAACATAACCCAGGTATTTGCTGTAATGATATGATATTTGGAGAAAGTAGTTGCATAACCTGATACTTCTCCAGAACAAATACATTTCGAAACCGGGTGATTTCCCAGCGGAATGAATTCTCACGTCTCATACAGTATTTGTTCCCTTGCGATGTATCGCAGCGATACGAAAGTGTCTTAAAGATACTAGTCATTCCATACCCCTCTCGCATCGGACTTAATTGGTCGCTGAACAGTGGTCGCAAGTCGAGCCGTCGGAAATGGTACCCTTATTCCCATTGGACGCAATGCTACAAATTGAGGATACGGTTCCTGAAATCGCTTTTCGCATCACATGATACCAAAATTGGCCCCTAAGCAAGTAAAGGGATATGCGCATCCAGAGAATAAAATAAAAATAACCACAAGCCAGTGCAGAGATTAGACTGCAGAATAGAAAATTGTCCTCAATATAAAATATGATCAGGTAACTATATACAAGATAGTACGTATAATCAAGGATGAATATTTAGTAATGTATATCGCTGTTCCGTATACACAATGACTCAAGCGGAATTCATCGATTTGTTCATGAAACGGAAAATAAGAATACAGTTCAAGATTAATATTAACAGACAAAAAAGTTTGATGCTAATCAAAGTGGAGTCAACATACATTAATTTTATTTAATGCCACATCATGCAAGTGTATTTTGAATATTCAAGCATAACTTTGCAGTTGCGTCGTTGTACTTCTAAAATTTAGAATGAAATATTCAACACCAAGTTACTAACTATATACAAACATTTTTTAAAATTTATTTATATTATTTTTACAGCACATTTCTTCACATTATTATTCATTCAGTTATTTACATTATGAAACGGGCAGTTTAGATTAACAATGACACAATGTACACTTACGTTGTTGTTCCAGTCAAATTCAACACACTTCTTATACCATCGTTTTGAACAGCACTTGAGTTGTTGCAACGAAGAGCTAACATGAAATCTGAGATACAACTAACACTTGCATTGTTCTTCGTCGAAGGGATGATGAGAAGTTGTTGAAATTTGAACTATGATCCTATGCTCTCTAGCGGAGCTAAGTGTCACTTCAGTATTGTCCTTATCCCATTGGAAATATGAATTATGCTAGAAAAGTGAAGCATTTAAGTCAAAATACCCATATTTTGCACTTGCGTCGTTGTTTTTACGTAACAGCAATATATAAATCCAAGTTTTGAAAATAGTTTTTGTCTGTTAAGAATGGATTTGAAACAATAAAGGAAAATCATCGTCTTGAAATAACATGATTTAAATTCTTGCCGAAATAATATAATCCTAAATGCATGATTTGTATATAATTATCTTATAAGAAATCCTCTAAAATATGATCTGATAACTATATTAAATACACTACGCATGCATATAATAATACAATAATCGATAATGCATCAAATCTTATCTAAGTTGAAATAGTTGTGGAAACTATTTTTGTCTGTTAAGGATTTTGACACATTAACAGAAACTCACGTCCTTGTAGAATTAATCTCATTTATATAAATTCTTATAGCAATAATATGATTATAGCTGCCATGTGCAATATCTGACATGTCACTAGAATTATCTAGCGTTGGTAGGATAAAATTAATTTGATTAAGATTGAAGAGATGAACAGATAATGGTTTACTTTTATCTTTCATAGAAAAATGTCAGGGAAAGAATCGTTATTAATGCACATGAATACTTGTGGAAGTTTGCAGAAATAGTAACTCTTGATGAAAATATAGTCAGACTCCTGCGAGTTGGTATTTGAGTCACGTGGTTTTGAACTAGTCTATTCTTTAAATTAGGTGATAGGTTGGAAAACATAAGCGCTTTCACAACAGGTGTCTTTACCATCGATTCTGGTTCTACGTTTATAGTTCAGTATAAGCTATAACAGTGTTAACGAGTTAGTGGAGGGAGGGGAAATTATCCATTGCGATCGCCATTCATGCTTTTATATATAGTAATAGCAATATTACAACGATCCTTCACCCTTTTTTAAAAATCGACTGACCCAATATTGACTGCCTTCTCGTCGGAGCCACACTACACAACTTGCTATAATCACTCGTTTTATACAAGAGTGTATAATACGTTCCAAGTGTAATTTCTTTCACCAGTGTTCTGTCAGGCGTATGACAGTTTAACATGTTGCGCGAGTGAAAAGACATTGTAACTTCAGTCTACCAAAACGTACTTCTTGGTTGAGTGTTAATTTCAGCAAGTTAATAATAAGTTAATGTCGCAAGTCGATTTTTGTAGAGTGGTGTTAAGTTTCTCACAGTAATTTAGCAATGGTTAAATTCGATTGTGGCTGACTGATTGTCAACTGCGTAAGACTATGAAAGCTGTACTGCGATCACGGGTATGCTTCCGTGTACGTGATCACGCAATGAATGATTGCGACCATTTAACTGTCCCAGTGAGTGAAGGCCAACAGTTTTGAACTGAGACAGCGGCAAAGCAGTATAATCAATGTCTACTGTCGCTGGGATTCAGGTAATTGTTGGAAGTGGTTAGTAACGCATCGGCAATTCAACAGTTTAATAGAGGCCATCCATAGAAAGGTATGCCGATTGTGTGAGCGGCATTTGGAATTTGCTTCAAGCGGTATTTGGCTTGTTTGAAAGCGCGGTCTTCATAATATGTCAACCAGTCACCAATGTAATAACGCGTAGCAGGACGGTGCAGCTTCAGTCTACCAAAAAGTACTTCAAGGGTGAAAAACGTTGCGCTTCTAGATAGAAAAAATTATAAGTTATTTTTTATAGTGATAAGGTCTAATTTTCACACAGTTAGGACATTCGGAAACTTGAATTTACCACTTGATTTTTCGAATTGCGTTAATGTAAATTTCGGCATTTTTTAAAGCAAAAATAACAAGCATTGATGAGATTTATATAATCACGTCTGGCAACACTTAAATGTAGCTTGTGGCATGACTCTTAAAACCAAATGACAACATGTTCTGTTGTTTGGATATGACAGCAGTGGTTTTAACTTCTCACATATATTATTTTTCAGTTATACGTCTGTGAAACTTGTTTTAAACGTGTAGGTAATAGCTATTTTGTAAATGCGAGTAATTTAATTAAATTTCTTATGTAGAAAATTCCTTTTTTACAGGGTTGATTGAGAGGAATTAAATGTCCCGTTCTGTCATAAAAGATTAACTTTTTAATTTTACCGCTTATTCGGAGAAGCCAAATTTTTTATCTCTCTTGAAGTATAAAGTTGCATTTATAACAGAGGTAAAACTTTTATGGATGAAGAACTTCACTATGTATTAATTTTAGAAATAATGTCCAGTTCCGTCACAGGAAAATCTTAGATCTGTACTTTTTCCTTTCGCCTTTTATTTGTCAGTTTCAACACAAAACAAGGTACAGCTATATTATATGCCTCGTTTGGTGGCAACGCTCTTGGCTCCCTTTTAGTAGCGAGTTATGGCAACCCATCTTTATTAAATTTATTCCTGTTTTATGGCAACCTCGGCAAGCGGAAAGTTTAAATTTTCATTTAGAATATTCTAGAATGTTCTTTTAATTTCTGTTAAATTGTCCTTTGATTTCATTGGTTCTTTAAAAAATTTTCCCAATTCTTTTTTCCATTTAATGTATGTAGGATTATCCATCCTGCTCGGTCGTATAGGTTTTTGCTTTTTAATAAGATAACGAGAACTGGAACGCTCGTTAACACAACAAAATATTTATTAATGACGTAACAAATACACACACACACACAGCCGGCAACATCGATAAACTATCAACATCAACTATCAATACAATCTCAGCATAACCGTTTAAACCCCTCTTTTTGCCATTTCCAAAAAGAACGCTCGTTCGATCTCGAACATTCGTGCTCAGCCTAAGAAAGTCATAGGTGTTACCAGATTCTAATATAATCAAGAATTAAAATCCTACATGTATGGAAGAATTCAAACCGTTCAGTTTGATTTTAGTCACTGTTCAGTGCAGTCGCATCAGGTTGTATTGTATTTTTTCTTGCTATTTTCTTTTAAAAAATCGTTATCTTTTCCTATTTGACCATGCCGATTTGTATTTTTTCCCGTTAATTACATTCCGCTAAAGATTATTATTTTCGAAAGACGAAAAGCTTATGATAAAAAAACCCCCGATTTTTTCTAAGAATTCTTTCCTTGGCGACCATAAAAAGTGCGCCAATAAACGCGCCAAGATTTTTGCCACCAAACGAGGCGTATGATACAGATGTACTCAAAACAAAAATAAATGGATGAAAATAGCTCTAAAAATATATAGAATAAAAGAAGAAAATGTTTAGAAAAATACAGAGGAATATAAGACTCAGAAAGGAAAAATACACACTGTAGAGTTTGAAAGTCAAGCAAAGTTCAGAAAGACCTCTGTAAAGAAGATAACGTTTTCAGAGTAACTGAAAAAATCGCAAAGGATCTGAAGCAAAAGTTTATAAAATTGAACTGTCTTGTCTTCTATACCTACAAAAACCTGATACAAGAAGCCTCAAAGTGAAAGTAAGACCATTAAGCATCCATTGTGAGCTCTGTCCAGTCAAAGGAAGTGACATCCAGTCAAAGAAAGACTACCAACAGGTGTTCAAATTCCCAGTAGCTTTAATATCTCCAGATACTTTATATTTTTGCAATAGTAAGAGTTGATCCGATTGAAATAATTTGTAAATTTTTTCTTGGTTTATTTACTGATAGATACAAAGGCAATCTTTAACACTAAGAGTTTTAATCATATTTGAAGGGAGTGTTTCAAAGGTCAAGCAGAGATATACTTTGTAAAATATAGCATTTATTTAGCACGGAACTAAATTGGATTTAGTTTGAACTTTTGATAATTCATGGTTGAGAGTAGCGGAGTTGGTGAGGTAAAGCACCAAGTAGGGATTGTCATGTTAAATAGAAAATATATAGTAGCAGATGATAATTATTCTACAGTGGAGCCCCCTCCAAAATCAGTTTTAAAATCAATTACTGTAACTTTACACAGAAAAGAAAATATATCAGAAACAAAATAACCTTTCTAAAAACTTAATTCAAAATGTTTAATATCTGCCTAAAAAGCTACATTCAGTTCATTGTGTATAATAGCACTATCCCCATAAACCAAAATGTTGTCATAGGAAATTGAAAGTTCGACGATTTAACAAAAGAGAAACTTAAACACTATTAATAATATGAGAGATACTTAAAAATATTGTAACATCACTTGTAATTCTACGCTTTGAGCAAAGATGTGAAGCAATTCATGGTGCAAATTCTGTCAGTTTATAATGTTGAATTTAAAATCTCATTTATAAGTGACAATGGCCTTCTAGTTTTGTTTTAAATATTTTCTTCTGTCTTGCTGTCAGGATTCAGTCTGGCTATCAGCACGCATTCCAAAGAATCTAGCTTCCCTTTAACCGTCAATATTTTCCACAGGACTTAATTTCAGTCACGTAGAATAAATTAAAAGCATGTTTTGCAAATCATTTGTGAATATAAATATCCTTGCTTAAATCATTATTTCTTGATTTTATTTTGCTTTATCATTGCTTATTCGGTTTTTGATGAAAAGTATTTCTATGCAAAATTGGAGATTTTATTCTTGTATTGAGAATGTCTTATTCCCACACATGGTATGTCCCGTTCCGTTATGCATTTATTTGATTCTGATAAAAGCCTTTTTGACTAATGATATTCCATCTGTGGTTTTAGTTAATTAATATATTCATATAATTTATGATTGGAGTAATCTACTGGAGCGGGCTATTGACGACGGTCCGAGATCAAAACTTAAGGGAAAAATCCAAACAATCTATAAGGAAAATACTAGATTTTTTATTAAATTCAATTTTCAGATTAAGCTTCTTCACCCTTTCTCGAAAGTCTGGCAGATTGAGTGTCCCGTTTTGTCACTCAGTAATTGCTTGAAATTTACCTAATTAAAATTTATTTTCTTTGTTTCGTTATTTGAACGCATCTAAAAAGCATCAAAGATGAAATAAAAACCGTAAAAATAATTAAAACTGCCATATGTGAAATATGAGGGAAAAATAGAGATAGAAATCTGTATTTGCGTTCCGTCATAAGGAATGGTCCAAATATGATATGGTAACACTCATACCAAGTAATTTTTTATCATAATTCATGATATTTCATCATAGTTTTATTTTCAACATTTATTTCTACTCTAAAAAATTTTTCTACAGTGAAATGGAAAAAAAATATTGTATTGGCAAAAATTTATTTTAGTTCAACCAAAAGCGATTAATTAATAAACAAAGAAACTACTAGTTGGTAGAAATGACTACGGACTATCTGTTTTATACCAAATCCACAAAGCAATCATTTTTAATCCATGAGTATTCTGTTTATGAACTGAAACCAACACTGTCTTTAACATAATCACAATATCATTTCCTACTGAGGATATCTTTTAATAAAATCTAACCCTTATTAAAAAAACAGATGCAAATTCCACTTTTTTTTAGTCTTCTGAAAATGTATTCTCTTCGGAAATACAGAAATCCTCGAATAGTCATGTTGTAACTTTCCCAGCCTTGTTTTAATTACACTTATTAATACCATAATTGCTTTATTAGCAACTACATTCGTTATTTCTTGTTCCAAAATGGGTAAAACGTGCCAACAGATGCTTGATAATGATGATTTCTGACTTGATTGTGTATCTTTGTATGAGAGTATTTTAATTAGTCCAAGCAATGCATTTATATATTTTAAATTTATTTTTGGTAAAGGACTATTTGGTAAAGGACTGTATCAAAAGAAGGTTTGATTGGTTGCTCTCCGCCATTTTTTGTTGTACGAAGGAACTAGAGAAATAATGACAGCAACACCAAGCTTCTTCGTTAATGAAATCGATTTATATGCAAACACTCCTCACTTAACTACCTACACCTTCCAAGTGGTTTCGACGAGGTCCATCAAGATCTGACCAATTTTGCCAATGACGAGATTCCTCATCCATTCATATCTGATCAATTTGGCTAAAGACGAGATACCTCGTCCATCAAGATTTCGTCAGTTTTGCTAATGATGAGATACCGTGTAGAGAAAACATCAGGAGGGTTAACAACCTCTCGAACTTACGACCTGATCTCTAGTACGGAGAACCCCCTGTCTCAGCCTAATCTCGGGAGTCGCCTTTTTTTTTTGGTGCGTTTTCAGACACCTGCAAATCCGGACCCCTCGGATGCAATGCAATCAAATGAAGGTTTTCACGTCCAGCCTCCGACACCGAAAAGTACAGAGACAACGGTTTCGTGACAACCATCCAAGTCTGGTCGAAATTCTCCTCGTTTTGACGAAATAACTCGTCCATCATAAACTGACTAACAACATTGCTAATGACGAGATAGCATCACAATATTGCCGATTTTTTAATGATGTCGAGATGGAGATCTGGTCAGTTTTCTTCTAATGACAAGATATCTCATCAATCAAGATTTGGTCAGTTTGGCTAATGACTAGGTACCTCGTTGAGACAACCACAAGGAAGGTTAACTCTCATTTCATGTTATGTTTTCTCAGCAGCTCCAAAGTTCAGTATTGTCCTCCAAAACAAAGGAATCAAGTAAGCGCTTTCCTTTGGACCTTTTTTCATTCATAACAAACAAAAACGGTTAAATACTAGCTTAGCGATCAATTAACGACTTATTCGCATGAACTCGGTCGCAAAGCGAGAAGTGCCTTTTCTTATTAAAAAAAAGAAATTAATATTTAAAGTATGTTTTGATAACTGGTAATCGGTGTAACAAACATGCAACATTTTGCATCGACCTTCTAATGAAATAGACAGAGCATGTGGTCGGAGTTGCAAAGGAAGGAATCGACTTGTGCCCCGATTGGCTGTAGAAACTCAGACTAGGGCTTCTGATCACGATGGATGATCTCTTAACCAATTAGGATTCATGCTTTTTCCCACAACCACGTGACAGATATTCAAACCGAACTACTGGAAGAAATACACTGCTTTCCACAATTTGGGCAGGCGCTGAAAATTCTGATCTTTGAATTTCGTGCTTCAATTTCATTGAGTGAAACTCACTGATTGTAGAAAGGAATATGCGACTATCATATATGCCCAATCAGATTATGCTCTCCAGAAATATGCAAATTAGGTATTGGCTGAAGACGATGCCTTTTTGAAACCTTTCAGCGGATGAATTTAAATGTTGATAGAAAATTTTTGAAAGACCATTATGGGTATTTTTGGATTCGATGAAGTCAATTATGGCTAGAAGACGACTGGAAGGATACGCTGGCATACAGTAGTGCGTCTTGAAGCAGGACAGTCTATTAAAGACGTCGCTATTTTCTTTGGTGTTGACCACTCTGTTCTCATTTATGTAAACAATTTCAAACGAGTGGGTCAATTGACAAGAGACCTGTTTCCGGTCGTCCAAGAGTTACCACAGCTTCTGATTATTAGAATATGGCCTTATTGGCTAAGAGGGGGCCATCTATGAGCAGGGACCCGATTTTGTGTCCTTTTAAGCGTCAAAGGCAGAAGAGCACGGTTGAAGTGGTGTTGTGAACATACGAATTGGAAAGCTTGGAATGGTCTAATGTTGTATTCACCAATGAGTCAAGATTTACCCTGGATTCTGATAATAGATGTGTGAAGATCTTTGTAGAAAAAGGAACGCGGAATACGCCCAGGAATATCAATGAACACCTCGCTTTTAGTGCTACCAGTGTAATGTTGTGTGCAGGATTTTCTATGAGCTATCGCATCGATCTGCAAGTCTTCACAGGAAGTGCTGTGACGGCTGAAATATATTGGGATCATGTCCTTGACGCCATTGTGAGACTATACGCTGCAGCAGTTGGTCCGGCATTTCTTATGGACAATAATGCATGTCCACGTAGAACAAACCTGGTGTGGATGAGTACCTTGAGAGTGAAGACACTGTTCGCATGTAGTGGCTACCATATTCGCACAACCTCAAACCCATCAAAAATCTTTGGGATGCCCTTGGACGTACCGTCTCTGCCCGTGTAGTCTTTCCAACTACTCTTAAAGAGCTGCAAACTGCCTTATTAGAGGAATGGCAGTTATTGTCCTCTAATGTGCTTGCCCACCTAATTGAAGGCATGGAAAGTCTGCGGAGCTTGTATGAGATCAGGTAGGTCACATTCCTTATTAATGTACTTTTCGTTTGCTGCATAACTTACAAATTTTTTTTTGAATGTACGAAATGTGTTGCAGATACATAAATCATTAAAAATGTACTTAAATATATTTTGTTTACTATAATGTTTAGTTATGAATCAAAAATTAAATTGCCTACCTTCATGTGAAATTTTAAATCAATGGATGGACTTTACTTTTGGAAAGCAGTGTAACATGAAGCTAAACGACACACACTGCATCTATTTCATTAGAAAGTCGATGTAATTTTGTTGTTTTAAAAATTCCTCTTTTCTAATATCAATATTAGTCTATAGCAAAACATTTCAGTGTATTTACACAAATTTTTGCATTATTTTTGGAAGGTAAGACATGAGAATTGTACTTGAGATGAAATTTGAATTATTGTTATTAATGCGTGAATATTTAAAAATAAATTGTACTTATATCGAATTATAATATCGGCGTTAATATAATATGTTCTAATGTTCCAGATATATCCCCTTTCTTTCTATGTTCAATCTCCTTAAAACACATCTCTCTCTCTCTCTCTCACTGGCAGTTTAATTTTATTATTTCAATTAGTAAAGCTATAAATCATAAAGCTTCTATATTTTATTCAATGAGACTCTTTATGTAAAACTAAATTTAACGGGGGATAAAGACAGTTTATTTTTAAAAATGAAAGCCAAAATAAAAAATAGCAAACTAATATTTAAATTTACGGTATTCCACTAATACATACATGTTGACATTTTAAATTTATTATATGGTGTATTGTTTGTAACAGATTTGCTTCGTAACCATTTTTCAATTATCCATTTTGTCGTGCGTGTGACATTAATGATCTAATGCGATGTATTTAGCAATGCCTCTACACTTCGTTCAATTTGTGAAATAGGTTACACAATCTTGCTTCAAAAATTAGTTTTCTACATTATTAAAAATACTAATCCCGAAAATTTTTGTGTGAAATATTCTGCTTTAAATGCTTTTCAAGGTAAACCACTAGCTTTCTATTTACGTAGCTTTGCTGGATTTAGTCTGTCTCTACAAGGTATTTTGCTTCACAAGACTGAATCAAGTAGGGACATGCACCAAATTTTGTTGGAAACTATTTTTTCTTAAACCAATGGGCTTATCCAATTTAAACTTTCCCTATTTGAAAATTTTGAAACAGCAGCATTTTCTTGATTTTTTTTGTTGAATTGAATGAAATGATTGAAAATGTATTTCAGAAAGGGCATTTTAGGCGATATTGATCATGGCATATTTCGCATAACTATCAATTGATATTTATACCAATCTGTATAAAATATCTTGAAATTATGTTTTTAAAAATAGTAGACTGCAGTAAGTTTACTTATATATTGGCCCATTTCACCACTATAATGCAAGTTTCGGCTGTTTGGGTATCACAATAAATCAAATCTGAAGAACAAATACTTTAAGTCTGAACGTTTAAATGGCCAGGTCTCGGGTTTTAAAGTTGCGTTATTTGTTCAGAACCTGTTATGTTATTTCTTTAGATTGTTAAAACAAAGCAAACAAATAGACATTTTTATATATTGTGTATTCACCCCTTAAGGCGTACAGAGTTTACGTAAAAATAAATATTTTTCTGTTCGTAAATATTTTGAAAGTACGAAAAATAAATTGAAGTTTTGCGAAAGAAGTAACTTTACATTTTATGATATAGTCTGAAATTTTTTCATACTTAGAGAAAAGAATTTCGAACTTCGATTTTTGTATTTTTATGTAAAATATTACAGCGCAAATAGATTACAATGGTTTTTTGAAAAATTGAAATATACGAATAAGGTTGCAATCTTGGATTGATTTGAGTTTTTTTTGTTGCTTTTGGTTTTGGAGATGGGGAACCTGTTATTTTATGATAACAGTCTTAAGGATTGATTATTTGATAATAATTACTATTTTGCTGCTAATATTATATAGCTTTGTTAATTGTTATTAACTAACACTTACAGCTTTGTTAACAGTTACTAACACTAGTCAATAAATTTAACAGTTATTGTTAGGAATTGACTTCAACGCTTAATTTTAGTTAGCAATAGCATTAGTATCAGAAATTATTACTAATTTCATTGAAATTTTTTAAATCAGTTTCAATATTTAAAAAATTTAATTTATCAATTCTTATTTTTCTTTTAATTAATTGAGTTTCTTTAACATTTATCGACAAAAGTTAATATTTTCGATAACAGTTGATAACTGCTATGATGACATCTGTGTTATTTTAACTGTTATCGAAATAGGTATGGAATTTGATTTACGTTACGATTGAAGCAACACAACGGGATATTGGAGATGGTTCGGGATCATTCCCGAAGGGAAAGATCCCAGGACAACACCCCGTAATTTTGTTACACCGTCACATGACGAGATCGACACCTGAGCACACCTCTCTCCAAACTTATACATCAGACCAACGTGAAGACATTTGAACCACTATAGATTTAACGTGTGGAAGTCCCCACTTGGTCTTTGGTTGGATCGAGTTTCCAACTCCGTTTACTAATCCGTTACTCTACCAACTAGCTTACCGTGGCCCGTCTACTGGAACAACAGCCATTCTAATGGTTAGCATTGCTGGTAAGACGCTAACTTTTTCAGCTTTGGATGCTGCACCGTATACTATTAATCTGAGTTTGTAATAAATCGCTAACAATTCGACTTTTATTTAGAATTGTCGGTTTAATGGCTGAGTGTTTAGAGTTTCAGCTCTTGTTTAATTAGGCCTTGCTATTCATTTTGTTCTTTATTAAAAATTAGAAATTTATGGATCATTTCTTCGTTACTAAATACTCATCATCTTTTGATTATGTTACCTTGATTCCGGAACTCAGTCCAGACTCGTGGCTCAGTGAGTTTGCCCAATGTGAGTTATAGTCGGAGCAGATTAGATTTCTCTAACATATCCTGGGTGTATTTCTCTCTTGTGCATCAGTAATAATTTCCTTATGTGTGTATGTCCGTTACGTGATGTTGTAAAACTTTTGTTTGACTGAACTTGGAGAAATGCTGCCCCTGTGCCATAAAACCCAAACCAACCAAGTGAAGATTAAGTTCAAAATTTCTATTGAGTTGTGTTTTGTTTTGAGGGGTATGAAATCAGAAAAAAATCTTACAACGTTTAGGGAATTCAAATTTGTAATACGCAACTAAGCAACAATGTTGCCAGGTGTTTCAACACAATCTTTCGAACATCGTGTTTTTATTTTTCGCCTGGTACTTTATGAACTCCAGTTTACCATTTGGTCCATTTTCTCTTTAAATGTTCATGTCTAAAAGTGGTTCTTGAGCCATAAAACTCAACCAACAATAATTGAAAATTACATGCAACACTACTAATTTCTTCCAGGAGAATTTTTATCGGAGGTTATTACACTTGGGCTCATGAAAGATGCACAACCTTCGAATTATGAATTCAGAACATAATTAACCCAGAGAAAGTAATAAGGAAATAACATAACATAAAACACAATACACACGGAACACATATATGAAAAAAAATAAAATAACATTTCTTCAAAGCTAGAAAAGTACTACAAATTATATGATAGACAGTGAAAAACTAACGAATATAATGCAGCTACTGTGAGTTATATATAATTAGCAATATTTTATGTTACCTTTGAAAATTTATATTCGCATAAGTGCGTATTTTAGAATGATAAAACTCCAGAATGCATACTAAATTAAGATTAAACGATGGTTCTACTAAAAATATTTTTGGAGTTGTACTTTACCAGAAACCATTGCTTCAAATTTATAACCGTAGGAAGTAAAGCACGTTGGTGTCCTGTTCTAAATCTAATGCTGGTGATCTATGCTATAGAACGTAAGCAACTTTTAAAACTCCACCCTCTCTCTGTTCTACACTGCTGGCCACCCAAATTGCAACACCAAGAAAGACAAGAGATATCACAACAAAATTTATTTTGTAGATAACATGTTGACCAAGTATCAAATGATTAAATTTATAGACTTCTGTGAAGTGTGGTTCCTGCCAAAATCAGTAGCCAGAGTAGCCGCCATTGTTGGAGATCACCGCTGCCACACGCCTCGGCATTGATTCAAAGAGACTTTGGATGTGTTCTTGGGGTACAGCAGACCAAGCAACTTCCGCACGTTGCCAAAGTTGATCTGGTGTGGCAGCTGGGGATGTATTCTGGGTCAATCGTTGAGCAACCATGGACCACATGTTTTCTATCGGCGAAAGATCCGGAGAGCGAGCTGGCCAGGGAAGCAATTCAATCTGGCGATTGACGAAGAACCCTTGGACAATGCGTGCCACGTGTGGTCGCGCATTATCCTGTTGAAATATGGCTGTGGGCAAGCCCTGAAGGTAAGGAAGGACAACTGGCTCCAACACCTCGGAGATGTAGCGCTGGCTGCTTAAAGTACCGGCAATGCGTACTAGAGGAGTGCGAGAGTGATATCCAATACCGCCCCATACCATAATACCCGGTGCAGGACCAGTGTGGCGGTGCATAACGCAGCTGTTCAGCATCCTCTCTCCACGGTGTCTCCAGACTCGAATCCGACCATCGTGGTGTTGCAGACAGAAGCGTGACTCGTCAGTAAAGACAATTTCATTCCATTCTGCCGTCCACATCCTTCTTTCATCGCACCATTGGCGGCGGAAACGTCTGTGGTTCTGCGTCAAGGGTAGACGAAGCAATGGACGTCTTGCGGACAGACGACTCTGCTGTAAACGGCATCGAATGGTACGCGCAGACACTGGATGATGCGGTACAGACGGAATGTGCTGTGCTATGGTTCGTGATGTGGCTGAGCGATCCGTCACTGCCATACGCACAATATGCCTGTCATCACGTGAAGTGGTGCACTGAGGTGGATGCGATCGAACACGTCGGTCCGTCGTACCCTCCTGCATCCAACGATCACATATCCGCATTACAGTTGTTTGGTTTCGTCCAACACGACTACCGATTTCCCTGAAAGATAATCCACAATCTCGGTAGGCCACTATCCTTCCTCTGTCGAACTCGGATACTTGATCAAAAGATGATCGCTGTTTTCTACGAGGCATAATTGATCGTTTTTTTGAAAAAACCACAAGAAAAACACAATTGCCGTACTTGAAATCGTCGAAATCTCCAAGCCTTAAATAGCGCTTTGAAGTGGCGCCACAGGCGCGCGTGATGTGCGTCTGCGCTGAAATTCTAATCATTTGCATATCTCACCTCCGCTAATGCATGTTGTAAATTTCATATTATTTGCATGCTTCCTTCAGGGTGTTGCATTTACGGTGGCCAGCAGTGTATTTTTCTCTTGATTTATTGTGATATTCGCAAAGTATAATCATTAGGATCAAGGTCCTTCTACACTTATTGACTCACCACAGGGAAAGAAATTGCTTTGCAAGTAAACATTCTATTCGACTACCAAAAAACGTAAGTACGTATATCCTCTAAGTATGCAAGCGAATGAAATTTTGATGCAAGCGAACTTTTGCATTCTATTTGAGAATGGGAATGTAATTAAAAATTTGTGTACGATTTTGCATGATGTTATTTTGCGGTTCAATGTCTAATTGCAGTATTTGAGAAGTATTTGCACCCGAATGTTTTGTTTTATATTAATAAAAAGTTTCTTCGTCTAAAGCTGAAATTTTATTTTAAATAATTGGGGTCTAATAATTCTATCAAAATATTTACATACATAATATTTACGCACATCAAAATATTTAAATAGGATGACATGCTTCAAATCAATATTGGATAGTAATAAAATTTTCACACTTTCAGTGACAGTAAATGTGTTAGATATTTTGAAAAAAAATGACACATTTTTTCTAATATGGCGCTTAATAGGATGGCATAGTTCTAATAAATTTGTACAGGCGGTGTTCTGTCCTCGCGTCATCTTCTGAAGAAGCGGACATTATAGGGCGGGTACGAAGAGAAGGCAGTATGGTCCGGCGATTTTTGAAAACCTTTGTTAAGAGGAGGTTGCCATGCACAAAAGCATGAATGGCGATCGTAGTTGATAATCACCGCCAATACATTAACATATTATCACTGTTCTCTTTCGCACCGAACCATAAACTTCAAAGCAGAATCCACGCTAAGGACATCAATTGTGAAAGCTATTTGCTTGCGTTACCACCAGTGCCCTAATTCAACTAATAGACTCGTTCAAAACCACGTGTCTCGACTGCCAACTCGCGGGAGCCGGACTGCATCTAAATGGTATTATACGAGTAGTCCGTTCTTTAAAAATTGGACAAGTGACACACTTTCACTAAAATTCCTTCTCGTCCCCGTGTTTGAAGTAAATACCACCCAGTTTAACATAAATACTTGAAGTTAACATCTTTTGAATCGGTAGCCACTACCATAGTCGGAAAATTAAGTTAAAAATCATTGTACAATGCATGGTACAGTTCACTGAGGGCATCGCATAGAAGCAACACAAGACTGTCCGAGGGCTCCATTCCTTAGGCGTCCACACTAGTTGGTTGATTATGATGCATGATACAGTTAGCTGATGACATGGCATAGAAGCAAACACAATTGCTGTCCGAGGGTTCTATTCCACAGGCGCCTCCACTTGCGAAACCTGTTGCAATATATGGTACAGTTCGCCAGTGAATACGCGGAAAGTGGATCGAATAGTTCGGGCGTTTACACATACAAATAACTAGAGGTAATAAGTTGAAAAAATAATCTAAGCCAGTGGGGTTCTTAAACATTTTAGATCTGGAACGTCTACGAAAATAAAAAAAATCGCCAACCCCTTAAGATTATAAATTTAAATAGGGCATATATAGACTAATTATCCAATTTTTTTACCTAATATATGTAGGTATTAAAATAGACCCTATTAACCTGTAGTTAAATAAATTACTAAATGGCTAGAGATTTTCTTATTTTTAATGCTATACCACTGATATCTATGGCCTTCAACTCTACAAGGAGCGAACTGACGCTTGTTTAAAAAGGAGCACCCAATGGGTAAGCTGCCATAAGCTGCTGTCATAGCTGTTGCTCCAACCAAGAAATGATTTAAAATTCTGAAACAGAAAACCAGAGTTCTAAAATAAAATAAACTATACAAAATCGTATTTATTAATTAAAGTATATAAAAATCAAAAGGCCCTCAACTGAAAAATCATAATAGTCATGAGATCAAAATACATGCTTTAATCTTAATGTGAATAATTAAGCTGCTCTTTAGCGGTTAGCTAAGTAGTTTGGTTGAATGACTGATAATTTTTCAATATTATGTCCACTCAACCAAAAGTCTTTTTATTAACATAGATTTCGAGTACTTGAGCTGAGAGAATGCAGTTTTACACAAGCTGTAGAAAGCACAGTTAAACACTTCTTTACTTGTGAGTTAAATATAGTCAGTTGATGCAGGTAACCAAGAGCTGGGTGTGTACTTGTGAAAACATTAATTTTAATGAACTGTCTTTTGAAATATATGCCAAGAAATCTTTTTGTAGCTCGATAGCGTTGAGCAAATCGATGCATTATCCATATATCGCACCCTTGATGTAAAACCGCTATAATTAAAAAACCTATTTTCTTGTTTTATATGTAGGAAGACTAAATGTTTGAATCAAAATTGCACAAATATAGTCTCCAGTAGAGGTAGTTTTGCAACATGCAGCAGCATGTATTTAGTCTTTCTACATATAAAGGTAGAAATTCGATTTTTCGAGTTATTATGGGGTACTGAAACTGCGATCATCAGTCGCTTGGAAATATTCCCTTAGCTGCAAGTTCAATTACTCATTTTTAAAACATACCGTTTAACAATAATAATTTAACATGCAGTAGACATTTCTTTAATAAAAGATTTTAGAACTTAACATCTTTTAGATCATAAAAGACTCGGAGAAAATAATGGAATATTTTATTTTGCCTTGAAAGGGTTCTTTATTTTTACTGGTGAAATGTTGAATGTTTTAAGCGGACGCCCGAAACCTTAGAGCTCAGGTGTTGACCTCGTCATCTGGCCGTTGTTCAAAATTACGAGGTGTTGTCCTCGGATCTTTCCCTTATGGATTGATCCCGGACCGTCGCCAATTACCTGTTGTGCTACTCCAGTGAGACGTAAAGTTAACTACCTACCTACCTGAAACCTTAGGCAACCACTTTTATAACTTATTCCGGTGGAAGAAATCGTCCATCATTGGGTGATGTTGGTGGACGTTTGTTCCACTAAAAGAGATGTAGGCCAGTTTTACCATCTCGTTTTCATTATCTTCAATAATGGTTTTTTGAAGTTTTTATTTTTTATGATGTTTTTTTGTTTGGTCAAGTTACGCTTTTTATATTCTTATAGCTTCAAGTATTCTGATCGATTTGAGCAAACGAATAATTTTAAATTCAAAGGGACCCCGAATCATGCGCTGTTTCTTATTCAGCCGACTAAGGACATTCGCACTACGTCCCTTCCTGCACTTCCACAGGACATTGTCTATAGTAGGACAGTTAAATATCATGACAATCGTTAGCCACCAGACTACCAGAAGGGAATAAGGCATGCTACAAAAGTTAATAATCAGTAAATAATAACTACCTAAGACACCTAAAAGGATTAATCATGATGAACTAATGACTACAAAGACAATATAAAACAGGTCTGCAGCTATTCCAGTACTTGAATACGTCCACTATCATCAGATGAAAATGGTGGACATTTCGTTGCACCAAAATAGCTATTGACCAGTTTTATCGATGATGGTGGACGTTTTGTCAACAATAACTGTAGATCAATTTTATCTTCGCGTTCTTATCTTCTTTTACATTTTTATGTTTTTCTTATTTATCTGTCAAGTTGTTATGCTTAATATATTTTTTATAGTTTCAAACATTCGGATCGATTTGGGCTAACGAACCATCAAATGATTTTAAGTTGAAAGAATCCCAAAATCATTAATCATGCGTTGTTTTGTAATTAAGCCGGGTAAGGACATTTGTACTACGTCCCTTCCTGCACTTCCACAGGACATTATCTATCGTGGGACAGTTAAATATCATGATAATCGTTAGCCATCAGAATACCAGAAGGGAATAAGGCGTGTTACAAAGTTAATAATCAGTAAATAATAACTACTAAAGACACCTAAAAGGATTAATCATGATGAACTAATGACTACAAAGACAATATAAAACAGGTCTGAAGCTATTCCAGTGCATGAAGACGTCCACTATCATCAGATGGTAATGGTGGACATTTCGCTGCACCAAAATAGCTATTGACCAGTTTTATCGATGATGGTGGACGTTTTGTCCCCCATAGCTGTAGATCAATTTTATCCTCATGTTCTTATCTTTTACATTTTTATGTTTTTCTTATTTTTCTGTCAAGTTGTTATGCTTAATATATTTTTTATAGTTTCAAACATTCGGATCGATTTGGGCTAACGAACCATCAAATGATTTTAAGTTGAAAGAACCCCAAAATCATTAATCATGCGTTGTTTTGTAATTAAGCCGGGTAAGGACATTTGTACTACACCTCTTCCTGCACTTCCGCAGGAAATTATCTATCGTGGGACAGTTAAATATCATGGCAATCATTAGCAAAGCGAATACCAGAACTACCGTCCGGGGAGTTTAAATTGACGTAATGCTTACGAAATATTTTACGAGTAAAAACATCGCAATACTAATTCCTACACAGGCGTTTGTGTATCTAAAACATAATTAGACCTTTTTTATAAATAACGCGTGCTACAAAGTTAATTATCGCTCCTATATCATGGGTGTCATCAGAAACAGATTAATGCGGAATACATTATGACATCTTTTTTTGGGTTTAGAGGAAGTGATGTCCTTTCAGGCAAAAAAAAATGTTTTTATTTATGCCGTACGAACAACTGAAGATGTAGTTTTTTTATTTCTCCCCTAAACTAATAGGATCTTGTCGTGTTTGTACTATAAACTGAATTATGTACTAATTTGCTGGTAATTAATATGGAATTTAAACTCGTTACTATATTTCGAGGAAGGCTTTGCGAAATACTTTACGAGGTTTGGATGTAATTAGATTAAGGTGAGCGTTTTTTTTTTTCGTACTCGGTGCTTTGTGTTTTGAAACGGCTATTAAAATAGAAAAGAAAGCAGAAGGACGAAGGGGTAAAAATGGGGAATAATTTTTAAATTTTTCTTTCGGCAAAACGTAGCATGGAATGACGGCATTTTCCTTTCTTTAATGTCATCGATAAATCTACAAACACTTTAGAGGGTTCTATTTACGAAAGTAAAGAAAATATAGCAAGTGATATTCTAGATTCTTATGTTATCGCAAGCAATGGAAATGTTTGTGGCTTCCATCAGATATTTCTGATGCTTACAATATAGAAACTCATTACAATTTTTTTATGTTTGAGTGAATACAACCGTAGCGATGCCATAAAAAGACTGTTATGACGACGTGTGAAAATATAAGATTACCTATAAAATTAAAATTACTAAAAGTAAAGTACGAATTACAAAAATACTTTTATACAATGGATATGAGAGGTATTTTCTGTCAAACTAAGTGTAGGGGTGCTAGTGTTTTTGAACGTGTTTCTTGTATATATATCAGTCGTGACGTTACTTGTCTTGTCTTTTGAATACGTGATACAGCACTTCGCCAGTAAAAGTTCCCAAAAAATAATTTCAGAATTGAAATATGATAGTTGATTGGTCAATATCAATTAGATTAAACACCGAATGTTACCAAAACGGCGATAAATTACTTCCAATAAGGGTAACTAAAAAATTCATGATTATGAGATTATTTTATTTTGTTAACCCACCTATTGTATTGTGTGAACGGGAAGAAGGGCGGGATTACCAGAATTGAAAGAATTCAAAAACCTGCCGTCATATAGATTTCAACCAAGTATTATATTTTATAACATAATCCTTTCAACTAACTTATTTTTGAGACCTTGAATAAAAAACTCAATTTGAATCTATGCCAACTTTTAGAAAATCATCAAAATAATCGGAAATAAAAAAATACATCGAAATAAAACTCGAAACCTATGAAATAAAATGCCCAGAGAGAGGTTCTGTGGTAAAAAAGTTATTTCATAGGGTATGAAAAAACACAAGCCAGCCTTATAATAATTTTTAAATAAAATATGCTATTTTCGTTGCTATTTAAGAGAATTTTATAGTTATAAAAACGTGATTTAAATGGAACCAGGTTATCCCTCTACTTGTTCCTGCTTGTTAACCCCGAAGATTGCTAAGCAAACTTCATTGGTCAACTGCGGGCAGCTGTAGCCCAGTTGGTATAATCGCGAATTAGGAACCGGAGGGTTGCTAGTGCGAAATTCAATCAAGATCAAAGATCGTCGTGCATGTGGGAGCTAGTTAAATCTGTCGTGGACTTAAGTGTCCTCAGGCTGATGTAGTGTGGAAATTTGAAGAGTGGGTTGCCATCTCAGGAGCTGACCTCGTCATCTGACTGTGGTGCAAAATTGCGAGGTTTGTCCTCGCGTTTTTCCCTTCTGAATTGATCCCGCCAATAGCCCGTTGTGTTGCTCAATTGCGAACGTAAATTCAACTACTATCTAAGAACAATAGTCCGCTGAGCGAAACATGTTCATTTTACTTTCTAGTATCAAATACTTAGCACAACAATGCGCTTTAGCATCAAAACATTTGGCAAATATTGCGTCAAATAAAATGATATCAATTCAAGAAAAGCAGTTTAATAACTCTGAAAAGAAACTTATAAATTGTACAAGTGATTTCTAGATAATTGATCATATATCCATGAAATAGAATTCCTGATTTCTGCAGTGACCTATGGAAGTAAAAGTCATTAAGATATTTGATCTTGTATATAGAGCAACACACACAAAATAGCTGAAGAAGCAAAAACTCGAACGCTGAGCTCTGGCATTATGGAATTTGCACGGCTTTTTCTGTCACAAACTTCTAGGTTCAACACAACTATTTCTAACTCGTCGCGTTCCCTTAGAACCACAGAAGTAAAATTTGTTCTGCATATTAAACAAGAGAACAGTTTTTAATTAAACTCGAATCAACGCAAAACGTCAAAAACTGTCACAAGCCGAGCAATCGAAAGAAGAGAGAACACGAGCATGTGAAGCTAAAAACTGTCCAACGACACCGTGAAATTACTGAGATAACAAAGGCGTGACATGGTTTGTCTCAGCAGCAAAAAAGCTCGTTAGACGCTGGGTAGTAAAACTAATTCCTTTACAGATTGGGATCACATTCTAAAATTTTCTGATAAGATAAATCACATTTTTTAGACATCAAGACCAACCAGTTATTTAGAAAGTAAATTCTAAATTAATATATTTCTTTCACCTTTTACAACTTTCCTCTTTGGCAGTGGTTCCCAAAGTTTGGTCTGCGGACTTCCAGGGATACGAGACAAGGTTCCAGGGGTTCCGCGGAAAACATGCAATATTTCACTAAAGTAAACGGGTTAATTTCAAGAAAAGAAATTCATTATTTTCTCAGATTCATTTATCTATAAAAACGCTGTTATGTTCCTAACATTAAAATTGTCTACTATATGTTCTAAAAATGACTTGCTTGTAAGAGAGTATTTTCCAGTGACTCATGATCCTGATATCGCACCCCGGGTGCAATATCATCATAACCCAAAAAAATGCTAGTTTTATGAGTAGAAAGACTATAAATACTTGCTTCTGCACTCTGCATAACTAACTTCTACAGGAATCTACAATTGTGGCAGTTTTGAAGCAAGCAGGGGCATATATTCTATGTTTCGACTCTTAAAACTTAAATGCCTTTTTTTGTTAAGGAGGGATGCGATGTGTGGATAATGAATCTATTTGATGAACGATCTTTCTGTTATGCTAGAAGAGGATCCTTTGGCAGATCTTTCAACTGACAGTTTATTCAAATTAAAGTTTTCACAAGAATAAAACTAATCATCCATACGGAACACATCGGTATTAAACTAATTTTTGAATAGCGAGAAAACAAAACTGATTTTTGGTTATCGGGAATGAGTCATTACAGATAATTGCTTAAAAGTAGCTTCATTATTCACATTAAGATTAAAGTATATATTTTGATGTCATTAATGTAATTTTGCAAATAGCCTTTTGATCCTAATACATTTTTATTTTTGCGAATTTGTGTAATATATATTTCCTATTTATTTTTTTAAAGAACTTTAGTTTCTGTTTCAGAACTTTAAATAGTCACACACATCACTAATCCTTAATTTGAAGTGTTAACGTTCTGTAATCTATTTAATATGGATCTAATTAGTTTACTTCCTACATTAAGATGAAAAATAGGGATCGCTATTGTCCTATGCAGGCCTGATATGTCCTATTTAATTTTAAAATATCAAGGGGTTCGAGGATTGAAAAGTTTGAAAACCACTCTCTAAGGATTTATTCGCTAGTTGATCGACTTCATCATATATGTAATACTGGGTAGGTCAAACTAAATTAAACTTTTTAAATACCATTTTGAAACTACTGATACTATTTATATTATTTTAAATTTAAATTCCATGAAAAATTTAGTGCATTTTCCATTGGCAGAATTGATTTACGAGCGGAATTTCGTGATGCTTTCTATATTTGTTGCCATTTGCCACTTATAAATGAGATATCCTAAGCGGCCCGTAAGCGAAATGAGCAAGATAAATTTGTCTAAATTGTAAATACGTAAGGCTTTATGTATCTACCTTATGAGACTTTTAGTATAAACATAAAAAACACCGGAAGACAAAGAAAATACTACCGGTTACGAACTAACGTTATTTATTGCCATTTTGGCGAAGTTGGCTCACCGCCACTAAATTATTAGTGTGGGCCAGTAAAAGCAAAGCTTTATGGAACAGAAATCTACAACACCTGCGCAAGGCATGTTTTCCATTTAAACGAAAAATAAATTCGCTAAAAAATGAGCAGATTTGGTTAATGCAAGAAACGATATGCTATACAGTAGCGTGCCAAGTAGCATCACTTTCGGAATGAAAAAACCAAGATGTACGTACTACAACGAAAAACCTAGCGCCCTCTATATTTAGCAATCCTTTCATACATTTTTTTTATCTTATGCCACCACAAATTAAATTCAACAAAAATATATTGTTCAATACAGATTCATTTTAATGTGGTATTTGAAAAATATCTTTAAAAAAACATCTTAAATTCAGTATACATAATTTATCTTTAAAGTAACCTTGACTGATACCAACCTTGAAGAATACGACGCGGCTCACGTTCTGTGAAAGATAATGATTTCCTCAAAAAACATACGAAAACTGAAGGCAACAAAAAACTTCAAAGGAAAATCTTTGAAGTAATTTACTCAAATTAATGCAAAAGGAAGGAATGTTAAAACATCCCTCACTTCCAAGAATGTTTCAAGAAGTAGAAATCCCAGTTTTTCTATTTATCTGTTGAGTTTTCTGTTTTTGTGAATAATTCTGCGTGGAGCCGAGGATGTTTCCTCAGTAAAAATACCCCAACTTAGCCTGAGTAGTTGAGCTAACGAAGAAAGCACGCGGTGATTTCTAAAGTTCATTCTACCAGATAAAAACCAGTGCTAATCGATTTCAAAGAGAAATGGGCCGTGAGTTTGAAGCTGGATAAACTTTCTATAGATCTCCCTTCTTAAGGAAAAGCAAAGGATGCAATGAGAAAAAATATTTTTTCTCCTCCATGCTTGTATACTCAGACTTTTAAGACAAACAGGAAAAAGAAGAAAGGAAGAAAAAGAAACCTCTCATGAAATCTCGCAAGAGTTATCTGTACAACAAAAGATTAACTCGGGTAATTTCTCTACTTGAGTAAATAGAAAACAAAATCCCCTTGGTTTCTTTACCCGAGAAATGTACAGACTCCGGATTCATAGATTCCCTTTGTTTTTTCTTTTGTTGCGGGAACTTGAAAGTTTTCGTTTCTCTGCTGTGGGATTAGTGGATAAAAGAGTGTATCCAAAGTTTACATGATTGATGTAGTGTACGGGACTTTTACAAGGGCTGGGTCTGATGTGTGTTAAACTGTCCGTAATTTTTATGAAAGAGAAAATAGGTCTGTTTGGAAAAACTTTACTTGGATCAAATATAACTTTGTGCTTTCTCTGGTCATATCAGAAAAGACACATCGCTAACTTAGTGCGAAGCAGCTTACTTTCATAATAAAGGAAGTTTTACAAATGGCAAGAATTAAATACTAAATTTTGACGTACCTTCGGTGCGATATAAATTTCTGAGCCCTGCTTAAAATAGTAGTGAAAATAAGAAAATAGCTATCAACATTGAATTGGAAAAGATTTGAAGAGGTTTAACTTTTGCAGGCACAGAATAAGAACTTTTTTTATGAAATTTTGTATTCTTTCTTGGTTTGACTTCATTGAAAGCTATGCATGTCTTTCTTTAATTTCAAATTGCTTTAATTTGTGTCTGAAATTTCTATTCGATTAGCTGATGAATGTATTTGAACAAATTTTACGCTATTGACTGACAGAAGGCTGTGCAACACATCCGTCTTCTAATTAAATAGACAGAGCATGTGGAAGGAGTCACAGTCGTAAGATCTCAGAAGGGTAAACCATGTGGCCTTACAATTGCCTTGAGCGATTGGCTGCCAAATCTCAGACTGGTATTTTTAATCACGCTGGATAATTGCTTTAATCAATCAATAATTTATCCCACATATGGGCTCATGCTTTTTCCCACAACCACGTGACAGATCTTCAAACCGAGCGACCTGAAGAAATAGCATGAAGCTACGTGCACGTATTCCGTATAATTCATTAGATGGCCGATGGTATTATAAGATGGTCGATGGTACTATATGGTGGTCTATGGTACTATATGGTGGTCGATGGTACTATAGTGTGGTCGATGGTACTATATGGTGGTCGATAGCACTTGTCACATAACGACTCACAAAAACCACTATACAATTAGCCTAGGAACTTTTAAATGTGGTTTTATACAATGAGGTAAGTAGGTTGTTGAATTAACGTCGCACTCGATCAGCACAACAGGTTATTGTCAACGGTCCAGGATCAATCCCGAAGGGGAAGATCGAGGACAATACTTCGTAATTTTGAACCACTTTCAGATGACGAGGTCAACACCTGAGCTGGCACCCCACTCTCCAAAAATCATCGCCATGCCAACGGGTTTCGCGGTGAAACCACTTCACTTGAAAGGGTTAATTTTGAATAAGATCGTTTCCTGCCCAGTACAGAAAGACCAAATTTGGAGCTTCTTTTTGATATGCACGGTTGTGTCGACGACGAAAGCAATGTGCAAACCGAATGATACTGGCCCTCCCCGATAGGAACTAGTGATCCATGGGCGCCATCTGGTGTTAGAAACATGGCCAGACCCTTATATGGACACTTGAGATGACATAATTTCCCTGATCCTAGTAAAAACAAGATTAGACTTCTGGATATTTGATTACTTATTACGGGAATTTTTCGATATCTGTGAAGACAATGCGTTGGACAATGTGAGGAGTTATTTCCCCCATACAATATCCGTACAAGTGTATAACCAAAAGTTGGCTGCGAATTGTAAGCGTTGGAGGTTCTATTCCACCCTTGGTGTATTTATCTTTTCTGTATCATTAAACCTTTTCTTGTGTGTATGTCCATTATTTGCTTTTGTTTGTCATGTTTGGCTTAGAATGATCAAATATGGTCTTTGCTTCATTAAACCTAACCCAACCAACCAAAATTTAGCAATCAAACATATCGTATGGTCATAAAATACTTGCTAGAGAATTATGATGGACGAGCTGGTAGTGAAATCAAGTCAAGAGCCGGGATCCAATCAAAATATACCACATCGCCATTCGAATCTCAGTGAAAAATCGCTAGATTTTAAGACTACTCACTTATAACTCGTAATTTCCATATTCTGTCCTGTGATATAATAACATGAAACTATTAAAATGTGTGGGCTTAATTTTGTGGGGTTGGAGGATGGAGTGTATATAGAGACATTTTCGATTTGATCTAAAATTTTTTCGAAAGTTCTTGTGATTACTAATTGTAAATAAAATTAGAAGGTCCATATACCCATCGGGGTATACTATATTGAAGATAATAATACTATACTTATAAGGTTGTACCATGATGGAATTCTAAACGAAGAAATTTTTGTTACATAATACTTGGAGCATATCTGACGCGCCATTGAAACAAGAGCAAAAAACATACAAATTAATTCAGATATGGGATGAAACAAATTCTTTTGAGAATTTGATAATAGAGTTTTTGTGTAAGAAGTTATTAAACTCAAATCTTTGCTTTTACCATAATTACCAATTTCCATCTTATTTTGTTCTGAACATTTTAATCACGATGTTCAAATGTTTCTCTTTTGTTTAAACATTTTAATTTATTGCAAAAGTACGGATCATGTTCATTTAGTAGAAAAATACATCAATATCTTCTGAATATACTACTGTTGCAAGAAAATTTCAAAAAAAATTTCACATTAATTTTATGAGTCAAAAGTTGGTGAGAGAGAGACAGAAAATGTATTGAATTAAACCCACAAAAAACGTGGTTTGTTACTTTCTCCAAAATTGTACTCATGCCATATTATGTAAATAAACACTCCTTTTGCCTGATGAACACCCGTAGTGTAAATGTCATGGGATCAAGTTATATGAAGTTAACATTTTTTATTTCAATATTGGCACAAAACAATTCCAATTTCTTTGAAAACGCTGGTAAATATTTCTGCATTATAGAAATAAAAACCAACAATCTTAATGATAAATGCTTCAACGTTTACCAAAATAGGTGAAAATGAAGCAACTATTTGTCTTCCTCTCGAAATAGAAAATGCATTCAAACTTTGTGCATGAAAAGAAAAGTAACGAATTATGTTTTAAAAGGTGTTATCTGCAAAACCTTCCACTTTTCTCAAAACTCAAAATCTCCGCAAAATTTTGATTAAAAAAAAATGGGAACTTAGGAAAATGCAAACGATAATCCCCAGTAATTACGAAAAGAAATGCAACGTAGATCTTCACAGAGCCGAAATCGATCTTTTCTTAATATAATATCACCTCGTAAGAAAATTAGAAAATACTTTTTTCTCTTTCAGCACTTTCCCTATCTCTGCATAGAGTGAAATTAACGGAGGAGACTTCAATTTAATTGAATTCTTTCATTACTGAGGAATTTTTTGTCCCTTCTCAAGAATTCAAATTTAAATCATTTCCGTCGCACAATGGAATTTGAGAACCTTGTGTGTGCGAATATTAATTCCTCGCGATAAGATGAGATTACCAAACGGAATTGGAAATTAAGAAGAAAAATACGAGTGTTTTTTAATATTTATGTTTATTTCTGAGATTCGGGGACTTTTTTCAGAGCTCATTGACTGCTAATTAGAACGCAGTAATCCTTGAAATGTAAATTGGAAGCAATTTGTGTTTTTCAAGGATGCGCATTAAAAATAATTGTGTGTGATGATTATTTCTTCTCCAAGTCCTAAATTAAGTATTGTGTTTCATTTGCCATAAAGTATTAAGGAAATATAAATTTGATAATTCTTGGTTTTTAGTTTTAATTTGTTCGATACTTTATGGATAAAGATATCCGAAAATTATCTGTTTATTAAAAAATCGTTTATGTACATCCTAAACAAATGTACCAATTCCTATTTAATGAGTTTCTGTTCAACTGTTATTGGGGCATTCCCATGTCACACATAGGACAATCATGCAGATTTTAGACAAGAAATGGCAATATCCCCCTTTTATTCTTTATTAACGAAAAGGTTTTTTCAAACTTAAGCTGTCTTCTCTTTTCATGTGACGAAGAGGCGTTCCATAATACAGAGGCTGTTCGGACATTTTTTGAACGATTTTAATGGACTGAGGCTCAATTTTTTAAATGAAATTTTTGTGTTTTAAATGTTCCATTTGATATCCCTTATTGTTAACTATCTTTCTACACCTTAATTTAATAATGACTTTTGTAGTATCGACAGTGGTATTTTGCCCCATTCTTGCTCCACAGACTTCCAGTCCTTGAATAGTTTTCGTTCGACGTTTCGATAATGCCCTTTTTAAAAGTCCAAAAGCACAAATGTCCATGGGTGAAGCATCTGGAGATTTAGCAGGAATATTAGTAAAGGGTATTGACTTGATACCAGTTTCATGTTCCATTTTTTCCAAGAATTTAATAGTCGATTTAGATGTCCATGGGTGAAGCATCTGGAGATTTAGCAGGAATATTAGTAAAGGGTATTGACTTGATACCAGTTTCATGTTCCATTTTTTCCAAGAATTTAATAGTCGATTTAGATGTGTGGCTGCTTGCTATACCTTGATGCAGTTCTACTGATTGTTGGATAATCATGCAGATTTTAGACAAGAAATGGGTATATCCCCCTTTTATTCTTTACTAATCAAAAATCTTTTTCAAACTTAAGCTGTCTTCTCTTTTCATGTGACGAAAGGCGTTCCATAATATAAGATAATTTCATTGTGATCAGAGATGTTTCATACGTATTTCATACATTTTGTAAAGAAGCAAATGACAGAAATACACAAATATTTAGAATAAACTTAATTTTAGGTAGATATTTAATTAATGGCATCGGAGCAACACAATGGGCTATTAAACTTAATTGAAGATAGTTAAAGTTCGAAAAAAGGTTTCGTGATTAATAAAGAATAAAAAATAGAGCCTTTCTTTATGATTAAAATATACGTATGAATATTCCATACATGATGGGGTCAATCCGAATTAGTCTGGGGCAGTCGTGGCTCAGTGGGTGTGCCCACTACGCTAGCAGCCTTCGAGTCGTAGGCGAAGTAGGTTCGATTCCTGCCAGGTGCATACCTCCCTGGGTGTATTTCTATCTTCCGTGTCAGTAAAACTTTCATTGTGTGTGTCTATTATTTGATATTGTATGTCTTGTGTCTGGTGCAGCATGGCCAAATATGGCCCTTGCGCCATAAAACCATAAAACCTACCAAATAGTAGACTGACTAGTGTAGATTCGAAGGCATATAACGGAAAGTAATTCATGCAGTGTGAAAAGTTTAAATAAGCTATTTATTATCGAAGTGATTTTCTCCGAATCTTTATAAGTCCGTTTCTACTGGATTCAGATTTACGTGGAATGGCCCGGATTCTGTTGGTTTGAAGGGGTCCCTGAAGTGACCTGAACGCAGATCTTTCTATATGAATCCGTCTTTTGTATAAAAATTTCAGAATGAAATCTTATGTCAACTCAGGAAGCAAAATTAATGGCCGAACATCGTTGAAACGGCGATCAATCAAATTAATTCTTAATCGGATGTATTTTTCTTCTCCGTAGTTAATGTTTACACTAAAAACCCTTCTCAAACACTACTTTGGTGGGTCGTATATTTCATGATTCACCAGACCACTGCAATTCGATCGGCAAGTGGCCATGAATGCGTTTTTTGACAGCATGACAGTTTCTTTAGAATAACTTATCCAAACTTTTCGTTTTCCGACAGGTATTGTTTGTAACAAGTTTTTGCAACCACCTAACAGTAGGACTCAACTTTTGATAAAAAAATTCTCTTTAATGATATCCTGAAGGTCATGATTTTATGATTTGATGATCTTGTGATTTTCAGGTCAGGTTTAATGGAGATAAGGACTTGATTAACCCTACAAGCGGTTTCGACGAGATGTCTTCTCGATCAAGATCTGACCAATTTTGATGACAAGAAATTTCGTCAAGATATTGCCAATTTTATGATGGATGATGACGAGATCATCTATCAGATCTGGTCAGAAATCAAGACCAGATCTAAAATTTCTAATGAGATACCTCGTCCATCAAGATATGGTCAGTTTTGTTAAACTTTTGACTACGGGAGGGACAACAGTCATCCCAAATTCAGATAGCGGAATAAAAGCGCCGTAGTGTATAGGCTAATGATGAGATACCTAATCGGGACAACCACCAAGAGGGTTAATAGCGATTATACTATTGGAAAAAAAATTGAAATAGCACTCATTATGTGAAAGAATGGTTTGAAATTAGAAAATACAAATAAGAGTCTAATCATAAATTCACACGTAGATTTCTTTAAAGAGACAATGCACTTTCAAAATCACCAATATATCTGTTAATTCAAGCTTTATAAATTAATTGATATCAAACTGTTATATTTTCGTGAATTGTAAACTAATTTGAAAAGAATTATATTCTTTTATTCAACAAAAAGGATAGATCAACCACAAACGTTCGAGATGACGGACATTTGCAAAATGAAGCCGTGCAAACTGAATTTATGACGCCGACAGTTGAACGCTGTTCTAAACACTGATTCCTATCCCAAAGTCCCAGTTAAAGAATCACGTAGATTAAACTCTGATCAAATTCTGAATCGAACTTCACAACACACCCTTTCACAAAAAAGTTCCTATTAATAATAAATATTTAAGCACTGGCGTCTTCGTGGATCTCTTATCAAACGGCGGAATGGCAAGCTAGTAGTTTTGTTTCGTTTCCAGCAGAAGGGATTGCATTCCTTTCAAGATCACGAGTCTCTTCAAACTCATCTAGACTGGAATCTTTCGGCGTCTCGATAGCAGCTCGAGTTTGTGCTGAAGAAAACTCCGTTCTGTTTGGGGTCCGCGGTAGCCTGATTGGAAAAATAACGGATTCGAAATCGGTAGGTATATTAATTAACGTCACACTGGAGAAACACAACGGGCTATTGGTGACGGTCCTGGGATCAAACCCGAAGGTAAATATCCAGGACAACACCACGTATTTTCGAACCACGGTCAGATGACGAGGCAACACCTGATATGGCACCCCACTCTACAAACTTCCACACCACGATTAGAAATCGGAGTGTTGCGAGTTCGAAACTAGGTCCATCCAAAGAACATCGTGTACATAGAGGATGGTGCATGTTAAATCTGTTGTTGACTTAAATATACTCACTTTGTCCTGATGTGGAAGCTTGGAGAATGGGGTGCCGGTACAGATGTTGACCTCGTCATCTGATAGTGGTTCAAAATTACCTGGTGCTGTCCTCGAATATTTCCCTTGGGATGGATCCCAGACCGTTCACCGATAGCCTTTTGCATTGCTCCAATATGACGTTAATTAATTACCATTACCATCATCGTTCCGTTTAGTGGAAGAGAAACCGGAAGTGTTTCTAGTATCCGCAAGGGCACTTCCACAGGGACGGGATAACGCTGTGTCGAAATTGATCGAAATAAAGTAACACAAAATATATGTAGCAAAAACAATTTTCAATTACGATAATTTTTTTAATACATAAAACGTATAGTAGATCTATCCACAAACACGTGTTTATCTACAAACCTATCTACAAACCGATTGAGATGATTTGACATTCTTCTGATTTCGAATCGTTCCCTGCGCATGTTTTTTCTTGTTATCTTTTAAGAATCCTTGGTATCTGTTGTATAAATTTCGTGAAAATGAGAAATTCATCCATTTCTAAATTTGAAATTTTAGTTAAAAATATTGCTTGACTTATGCTTCTTTGCAATATTTTATGTGTTTTAGCACAGAATTTGCTTTTAGCTCTACAATTGAGTGATGCAGTTGTCAAATGAGGAAGTTAATTTGATTTATATGTATGCAAACTGTTATAAATTAAAATGTTTATCACGTTAATGGAAGTGGTAATTAATGTAGTCTTTGCTAATTTATCAAAACTTTTGACGACTTATTATGTAATGACTTCCGCGCAAATTAATATTTCTTGGCTAAACTTTATACATAGGTATTTTAGTGGGAGAAAGATAATTCGTAAATTTTAAAACAATCAGATAATTCGAAAGTTTGTTTCTTAAGTCCACTGTCCTCTTATATAATATCTAATAGATTCACAAGTTCACCAAAACAACTTTCCAAAGTTCTAATTACGATATGGAAATAAACATACTTATAAAAATGATTGCTTAAAAAATTTCTAAAATGGGCAAAGGAGATATTTTTTACGCGTTAATGTGAATGACGTTTGCAGGTAGGTATTTAATTAACGTCCCACTGGCGCAACGCATTGGCGACGGTCCGAGATCAAACCCAAATTGAAAGATCCGAGGACAACATCACGTAATTTTAAGCCACGGTCAGATGACGAGGTATCGCCTGAGCTGGCACCCCACTCTCCAAACTACCACACCACGCCAACGTGAGGACATTTGAGGTTATGGCAGATTAAACGTTCACCAACCCCCTTTGTACACGACGGTCTTTGACTGGATTTGAACTAGCAACCCTCCGGTTGCTAATCCGTTACTCTTCCAACCGGGCTATCACGGCTCAATGATGTTTGGAAACCTTAATAAGAAAATATAGCTGGAGTTACTAAAATAATTCGATATCCGATCTGTTTTATACGTGTTTTTAAGTAAACTAGATTCCAGTTTCGCATTAGATATAGAATGCTGTAATAACGCAATAAAACAGGATCATCTTACAAATTTGAATATTTTTGACAACCGAAAGTTTATTTGAGAGGCCTCAAAATTTTCGCTTCTAAGCAATACCATTAAGAAAGTTCAATTAGGGAATCCTCTTTCTTCCCAGGAGAACTATTTAATCGGGTAAGTCCGCAAGCGTGTGAGATTTCACTGCAACCCGAACTTCCACGTGTTTCGATATAATTTACATAAGCACTCGCTCCTGTACCTAATCCCTACAGCGATTTTTCTTGGATGTGAGGGATTTTCGGTACAAACAAACCGGATAGAAGGCGAAGATTTTACTACCGATACCCACATGCTCTCGCTTGACACATATCGGAGTTACCTTAAAATATAGTTTATCACCTCTTGGCATTTAACCTACTTGGCGTTGATCCCCCACCCCAGTCAACTAGCATATTTCAATCCCGAATATATTCTTTGGTAGGTAGGTATTTTAATTAATGTCGCACTGGAACAACACAACGGGCTATTGTCGACGGTGCGGGATCAAACCCGAAGAGAAAGATCCGGTATATATTCTTTGAAATTTTTATTGGCGACGTGCTGAAGTCGCATTCGAAAATAAAAGAAGCCAAGTGACGTCACGTTCGGAATACGTAATATGTACGAGAGATAGATATCGCCGCAGAAACACTACTGACACCCTAAACTTACATAAAAATCCTCTCGTTCTTAGGCTTTTACAAGTTTGCTATTTTCGTAGTTTCCTAAAATTTTCTGAGAATCGGTATTTTTTACTTATGTATTGGTACCTATTCGTGGACAACTGTTTAGGTAGGCAGTTAAATTAACGTCATACTGGAGCAACACAACGGGCAATTGGCAGCGGCAAGACCCGAGGACAAGAACTTGTAATTTTGAACCGCGGTCAGATGACTAGGTGAACAAGTGAGCTGGCACCCCACTCTTCAAACTTCTACACCAAACCAACGTGAGTACATTTGAGGTCACGATAGATTTAACGTGCACTAGCCTCACGTACACGACAGTCTGGTTGAATCACGTTTCGAAGTAACACGCTCCCGGTTGTTAATCCATTATTTTTCCAACCGGGCTATCCCGACTCGACAATTATTTAGAAAATGCTGTTCGATTTTTTAGTCCTTAAGAACTATGTTAATATGGGATGTTTCGTTCCATCCGCAGTACGAGTTCTGTAACGAAATTGGTTTAAATCCTAGCCATATGATTTGAATCTAAAGTTTACCAGGTTAACTCTTGCCAGCAAGGCTACCAATTACCCTTTGGCAATGGCTTGGTTTGAAAATTGAAACCACGCTAATGCCGTACCATTAACCGGGTTGGTTGATTTTGTTTTATGGCACAAGGGGCCATATTTGGCCAAGCTAAGTAAAATACAAGACAGGCAACGTCAATTAATGATTATACACACATCCAAGTAAGGTTTGCTGACAGATGAGAAAAATATACCCAGGGTGAAATTGAATCTTCACCGCCTGCAACTTGGATATCATGAATAAGATTTTTGTTTTATATACTAACATAAGGATATTTATTAAATACTGTAACTTATGTTATCTTTTTTGTTCTTATAATAATATAATGTTGTAACAGCTGACTGATTTTTGATACAATTCTGCTCGGCCATTGAATGGCGTATCTGATGTTATTTCAGATAGAATCATTTCGCAAATAGTGCAAATTCAAAATCACAGGGCCTTTTGTTGAATTTTTCTTCATTTAATTAAAATTATAAGCCGAAATCTCTGAATTCAATCAATAACTATAATATTGCAACGTACTAATTCAATAATATTGCAACGTACTAATTCAATAATATTGCCACGTACTGAACTGTGATGAATAACTGAAAGAAAACTAAAGGAGCTCAAAAACGCCTTTAGACTTTGATGGCAGAAGACATTTTCCAGTAACTATTTTTTCACTAAGGATTGTATTTTTGATAATGACATCATTGAAATTGAAGGAAGCATCTTGTAATGGAAATCATAAAATTTCAAACGATATTTTCTATTTTAATGTAACGGTGATTATTATTTATTTTTCATTATATTCCACTTCTTTTATGCTTTGCCAAGTTTCTCTTTTCTTCAAATAAGCTTTTAAAATTTTCTTTCGAATTTTTAATTATTTTTATGCGACATTATTCTAATCAATGTATATGTTTAAGGTGCATATCATTTATACTAAGCATTTTGAAAGAATTGTATTTCTAAGTAACAAAACTGAAGTTTTGTATCATTTGATTGAAATGAAAATTCTTCAGTAATATATTATCGTTCAACTTATAATCCTAATTGTTTCACTTATGTCAGTAAAGAATAAATAACTATATTCGATTTCTTTTTATATTCTGTTATAGAAAACTTTTGTGCGTGTTTTATGCTTAATTTTATAGCAATTAAACCGTAATCGCTTCGCTGATCAGACAAATCCGAAATACGGGTTTGAATAAATGCTTCGATGATAAAAGAACGCCTCATTTTCTTCGTCCAATTTGGATACAATAGAAAAAAATGGTTTACTGTTAAAGTTTCAGTTTAATGAGACTTCGAAAATGAGAGATACTTTCGAAACATTCACGAAGAGAAAGTCTTGTTAGCATCGAATAAATGGTTATATTTCTCTTGAGCGTTCTGTATCGCAAATAATTAATAGAATATTTGTTCAGAATTTATGTCCATTTATACATAGCCGCTGGAGTACATGTTAGAAATACCGACTGATGAATGACACGAACTAATTGTGACTAAAATGCAAGCTGCAACAAGCTAAAAAGAAATCGGAATACCTTGTAATCCTTTCTCATGATGTTATCTGTTCCAATTTTGTAGTAATTAAAGTATTTCATTTTTTATTAAAGATGGTTGGAAACGAGAATGATCGGAGGCAAAAATTACTCCAGAATGTAGGTTTAGATAGGTTTGCCGCTGTGTGATCATTTCTCGAGAGACGGTTCTAAATGTAGGAATACTCAAACAATCGCCAATGTGGCCAATACCAGAACCATTCCTGAGATATATGCCACTCACGATCAAATCCTCAACAAGCCCCCGTTCCTAACTCTCCTAGTGGTTTTCCAGACGAGGTATTTCGTCATTAGCAAAATTGCCCAGATCTTGATGAAGAAGAACTTGTCGTCTCTCGTCATTAGAAGAAAACTTACCAGATCTTGATCTTGTCATCATCAAAAAATCTGCAATATCATGATGACGAATATCTCGTGATTAGCAAATTGGTCAGATCTTGATGGACGGAATATCACTTGGAAACAACTCGGAGGGTTAAAAACATGTACAATTTCATATAAATCGCTCTTGATAGAAAATGCTTGATAATCTAAAGGAAATTTAAGATTACACAAATTTTCATGGATTCATACACGCAGAAATGTGATTCGTTTTATTAGTTTGCACCATTGTGTACCTTATGAAATGTTAACATGATCATAAGGTCCTTTCCTTTTTGTTTACTCACCGTTTTTACTTTAACCAGGCCCCTTGTTTGGTTCTACGTGGAAGTGCTCACCCAAGTAATACTTAATTACAGTCTTGTCCAAAACTTGAAAAAAGGTCCTAAAGACTTCACTTTTGATCTTAAGAGAAAAAGGTAGAGAAATGCAACGAAAATTGCAACTATTATTAAACTCCTGGTCGTAGCTATTAACTATCCCTTGTGATAATCCCCTTTCTTTTTTCACATTTTAATTGAGTGCCCATATTGTAGCTTTTAGAGACGTAGACAGAGTAATTTTTAACATACAAGATTTGGGGTAACCTCTCCAACCCCCCAAATCTCTTTTTTTTTATTTGCTATTGGCTTGGTACACTGTATATAGTGTTTTTTATTGATCATCACTTTTATAACTGTTATACTTGTTATTACTTGGTTCATGGAAGTTTTAAATACTTTTAATTATCAATGCTTTCATTGCTTTATTATCAGAATATTACACGATGTTGATCTGCCTGAAATGACGAACCTAAGTTGAATAGTCTTGTACTCAGTTTTCCCATCAATATTCCGACTGGCGGCACTTACATCAAGGATGCGATAATTTGGTTGATAGGTAGTTGAATTAGTTTCGCACTGGAGCAACTTAACAGGCTCTTTTCGATATTCTGGAATTTCGTAGTAATTAACGAATGCATGAGAAATTAATTTGATCCTATATTCATGACTCATTTCTTATAAAGCAAATATACTTCTTGAAAACTTCAGAGGTGCATGGAATCACAAAGATCTTGTTTAAATGTCATTCGCGTGTGAGACTTTTTATGTAAAGCTAAATGTTTTGATGACGCTAGTGTTTTGTGGTAGATCGTGCTTTCTGTACATATCCGTACTGGGTAACCGGAAGTAAAATTCTCGTCTTCTGGTGGTTTGTTTCTTCCTCTCATAGACAAATCAAAAGTAATCAATTATAATAAACCAGAAAACGTAGGGTGTTTGACAGTATATTTTGAAAGACAGTATATTTGAAATCACTGTTTTCAACAAGCGTTTTATAGGTAAGTTTCATGAGAATAATTTCAACTCGTAAAATAACCAACATCCCCTTCTGTCGAAGATAATTTTTTTAATTAAAAAATGCTAGTTTGGACATTTTGTAACACTAATAATCTTCCGAAGCTTCATTTAAAATTTCTTTAGTCCAACTGATATATAGGTTCAAATTGAATCCTTATGGCACTTTTTTTCAATTTCGGAGATTCGGTTTTTCTGAATGGAAATCACGTACCTGTTCATAATTATATACGTAGTTACGTGACTGTTAAATACATCTTTCAATAAAACCTAATAATTTTATTTGAAACGTGAAAAATAAATATAAATTTTATTGATTTTAATCGTTTTGTAAAAGAAACCTGCATCAAAAATTAAAATCTCTGAATAATTACAACGTACGCTTAGCTAACAGTCTTATTTTAAAAGGTTTTATTTCGTGCCAGAAGAATTACCCGACCTTAATCGAGTTCAATTAGTTAATTGCAGAAAAAGTGACCAGAATAATCCATTTTTTCCTTCGTAGAAAAATGCCAACATCATTCAAGCATCAGGAAAAGATTTTTTAAATCCGTTTCAACATTTTTAGTTTCTGCTACTTTGGACGTAAATCGTATTACATGCATATCTATCCATACAATACATACCAAATACATTTCACCCTTGTTGTATGACAAAACTACGAAAGATGACTACTACAAAAGTCTATTTTGAGTTTTACTCACCCAATAATTAAATTTGAAACATGAAAAATAAATATAAATTTTACTGATCTTAATCGTCTTGTAAAGAAAATCTATATAAAAAATTAAAAACTTTGAATAGTTATAATTTGCGTTTACTGAGTCTTTATTTTGTACTAGCAAAATTAACCGACCTCACTCGAGTTGAGTTGATTAACTTTAGACTAAAAGTGACCAGAATAATCACTTTTTTTCCTCTTTTTGTAGAAAACTGCCAAATAATTTAAGTGTGAGTAAAATAATTTCTTAATACCTCTTCGATATTTTTATAATTTTTATAACCTACTTTGAACACAAATACTATACAAGCATATCCATCCATATAATACATTTCACAGCACTCCTGCTAAAGTACAAACGGACGAAAGCTGACAGACACTATGGTAACTACTACAAATGACGATTTTGAGGGAGGATTTAGAATTCACTGTCTTAAGTGCATTTCCTCTAAATTTGCTCAACTCAATTCATAAAAATGCCGAATCTACGGTGAATATTTTCGGCACACATAGTTTATTTACCAATATGTTTTTACTTGTGGCACTCTTACACCAGGCTTGCGACATTTTAGAATTTCGCCATCATTAAGGAAAGATGGCAAGTTTATTTGGTAAGATATTTATCACTAAGTTTGTTTTAAAAGCCAATGCGCTTTTAGTTGAAAATTCCGTTTTGTGGCAAATGCAGTAATAAAAGAACTGGGTTTAAAATTTAGTCTTTAGTACAAAGCAAAGGTAACCTATCACCATTTCCCCCCCCCCAAAAAAAAATGGTAAATTGATTTGATAGCGTTTCTTCTAAAAAATCATTGCATTAAACAAACTTTCCTTATATAATCTGCTTAAATATAGCTTCAGTTCGTAAAAAAAGCCATCTTGACCTTCTGTCACTATGACAAAGAATTTGTATAATTCCAAGATTCCCTCGGATATTTTTAACATTAATGTTCTTTCAATAATGGCAAAATTACACTTAAAATTTGCCTTATTCTAACTTATATGCCGCTTTAAATAAAATACATTGGGGTGATATTACGCTTGATGAAAAGGAAATTCAATTTATTAAAATAATAAATATTTAGAACAGAAAAGCGAAATAAAACAAAATATAAGTTGGTGCGAAAAAGTTATTCTAAAGATATTAATTCGTGATTCTTTTTTTATCTCTTGATCTAGCACAGTTTCCACAACTAAACTAAAAACTAGACAAAATTTACAACTAAAAATTAAACAAAATTTAAAAATGCGAAATTATTTCCGAGCGAAAAAAACAAAATATCACTGCACTTTGCAAACGAATACGAGTTTCCGTTTCGTTGCAAATTACCGTCTGTCCCAAATATTCGGAAATAGTTTGTATAATAAGGCGCAAAATAAAAAAGTATTAGAATTTAAATTCTGTAAAAACAGTTTTTTGGAAAAATAATTTATTTTTCAGCAGTACTGGTGCAATCCAAGTAACTGCAATGCTCAATAAACCTTGCAGCTACCCCAAAACTACCAAATTATGGTTGATTTAAGTATAGTTACTTAGATGTTTTAACGTGAAACTTGCCTAAATATGTAAGCAAAGGAACTTCAAGTTAAGTATTCACTAAATGAAAACTGTTTATCATATATAGAATATTGCATTAAAATATGATGAATAAATTTTATGTTATACATGTGCACACACAAACACACATTGAGAAAGAAGACGGACAGACAGACTAACACAACCAAGTTCAGTCACTAAATTAATGTAAGTACTCAGAGTATGCAAAGTTTCATGAAAATATATTCAATCATTTAGACGTAGTACCGGCACACACATACAGATACATTCATACAGACAGATATACAGACACCAAACTAGCAAGAGATAAATTTTGCATCAGAAGGGCCCAAAACGGAAATTTGAAATGGGTCGAAAATATTCAATGTCAAACAATCACTTAATTTTTATTTATATAGATTCTAGTGGAATTACCCGGTGTTACTCGGGTGGAATTGGTTGCCTAACTTTCGCTTTCGTTAAGAAATTAAAATTCTTATTCATAACATGTAACAACTACCACACTTTAATGAATTTACACAATTGTTAAATACACCATTTCACAAATAGTATAAATAAATATCATATTTAACATTTTACAATTTTGTAGAATTTGAATTTTTAGTAAGAAAGAAAAGTCTCTAGGATGCCAATGTTACCCAGAATGCATCGTGTAGTTCCGAGTGTGCATATAAATGCCTTGTATGTCATTTAAAAACAAAAGTGTTCCCTAAAATCATTTTACAATGATCAAAAAGGTTTTAAAACTAATTAAAATTATTACTTAATTACAGTTATTGAACGAAAAATATCAAATCGAAAATCAAGAAATACATCTTAGAGCAGATAAAAAAAAGCTACGAACGAAAAGTAATGAATGTATCTGTTTTTCAGTACAAAATAAATTCTTGGGATATAACGGACACAAATTTAAAAAAGGAAACGATTAAAAAAGTACTAAGTTTGATATATTAGCTACATTCCTATTTTAAATGGTCTTGTTCTGTATATTTTATTTATAATGTTTTATTCTCTTTACCGTCTGTCTCAAATATTCAGAACTTTTCTGTTTCGTAAAGAAAAACAAGGCTCAAAATACATAAAAAGTATTAGAATTTCAATATCATAAAAATAGTTTTCGGAAAAATAATTGATTTTTCAGCATCACTAGTAAAACAATCCAAGTAATTGCAATGCTCAATATACTTTCCAGCTACTCGAAAACTACTAAATTATGGTTGATTTAAGTTTAGTTACTCAGATGTTTTAGCATGAAACTTATCTATATATGTAAGCAAAGGATGTAAAATAACGTATTCACTAAACTAAAATACAATGTATAAAATATAAAACATTAAATTAAAATACACTGGCGTGCAAAACTTAAGCAACGACGTAATTTTTAAGCAGACTCCATGAAATTGTAGAAAAGGGCTTGTTGCGATCAGTACAATGAGCACCCAATTCAGTAGAAAAGTGATTCATATGCAAATATCAGGAACAAGACGTTACAGGTGAAGTGAGAGCACTCAAAACGCGTGCAGTCAGAGCGCGCAGTGCAAGACTACAATAAAAAGCAGGACGAAAGGCGCTATTAAAGGCATTCGCTGCAAGTTCAAGTGATTTCGTACGTGCACTATGGATAAAAGAAACCATCTGGACGACTTTACACGTGGTAGAATGATCGGCAAGCTTCAGGAGAGGCATAGTGTGATGAGTGTAGCCCAAGAGTTAGGAATCGACAAAAGTGTCGTTTCAAATCTTGGAAAGCCTTCCAAACCACAGGTACAGCTGTAAGAAAGGTTGGTGGTGGTCGACCAAGAAAAACAACGCCAATGGATGACCGATATATCGTCCTGAGGCGAAAAGAGATCGATACCAGTCAGTGGGTAACCTGGCTTAGCAGCTGCGTACGGCAACGGGAAGACAAGTGTCGCGGTTTACTGTGGCCAGACGTCTTCATAAAGGTGGCCTATTTGCCCGCCGTCCTGAACGCTGCATCGCATTGACAACTGCACATCGGCGCCGCCGTTTGGATTGCTGTAAGGAACACAAAGACTGGACATCTCATCAATGGAGTCAAGTCCTCTTTACAGATGAGAGGCGTTTCAGTGTCACAAGCGATTCTCAATGCCAGTTGATATGGAGAGAGGTAGGGACACGGTTTTATCCCACTAACATCAGGGAAAGAGACCGTTACGGTGGTCCTAGCTTGCTCGTCTGGGGAGGCATCATGATGAACGGGCAGATTGAGCTCCAAATTTTCGACAGAGGTACTATTACTGGAGATCGCTATTGTCAGCAAGTGATCCTCCCCCACGTACGTCTGTTCCGAGGTGCCAGTGATGCAGACTTCGTTTTTATGGACGATAACACTAGGCCACATCGGACTCTTGCTGTTGGAGCTGCTAGAAAGTGAAGATATGGAATAGAATGGATTGGCCAGCGTACTCCCCTGATTTAAATCCCATAGAACATGTGTGGGATGCTTTGGGGAGACGCCTTTTGGCACGATTGTATCCGCCGGAGAACACCCAACAACTGAAACAGGTGCTCATTGAGGAATGGGCCCTCTTACCTCAACAACCGTTGGATAATCTGGTGTTGAGTATGGAGAGACGGTGCCAAGCAACCATTGCAGTTAATGGAGGTCATATCCCTTACTAAGGGGCATCTGTTTGTTGTTCTCCCTCTTGGGCAGACAATCATTTGTACCAACGCTACTCTTTCGATAGAGCCTTTTTAGTTTGATTCCATACTGTATGCGTTCTATTCATTTTTGCGCTAGTATGCTTTCTTCATCCGTTAAGTGCAAAATACTGTCTCTGTATTCTGAATTACATCTCTCCCAGGTGATTTCTTGCGGAGTTACGGCAAAAAAAACAGTCGTTGCTTAAGTTTTGCACACCAGTGTATGTTGAGCAAATATTATGCTATACTTATGCAAACACACAGATTAAAAATCAGACGTAGAACGGGAAGACGGACAGACAGACATACTAACGCAAACAAGTTCAGTACATAAATGAATTTAAGTTCTCACAGTATGCAAAGTTTCATGACAATATATTCTACCTTTTGGACGTAACACGGGCACACATATGCAGACGCGCAAGACACCAAACGCGCATTGATGGAAAACTTGAAATGGGTCAAATATATTCAATGGACAAACAAACTCTCCATTCTTATATACATTTTACTTATTTTTACGAAACGAAATTCTACAAGCATATTCATTGGCTTCTAAAATTGAGTATATACCACAAAGACATATCTTTCAAAGCCCAAAACTAATAAATAATAGTTTGAAAATTTTTTATAGGAATAGTAAAGCATACATTTAGAAACAAATTAAGCTAAGAAACGATTTTAATATTAGCTATAATATTTCTAAAGATATATTTTAAATACCAAATTTACGAAATTCTAGGTCTCAAAATTGAGTATACACCGATCCAATTTAGCCCAGAAACACAATAAAGGGGTAAAATAAATTTTTGTTGAGTATATATTTTAGAACTGAATTAATAAGAATATGTATTGTTTTCTGAATATTTTTGCCCATTTGTCTCAGAATCTATCTTAAGTTCTGTGCTCTGAATATCGTGATTTTTAACCACTTTTTTTTCTAATACGACCACAAGTTTTCTATCGATTACGGCCCTGAGGTTATGGTTGTCTATATTGCTGCTGTTTTAAAGTGTTAGAGGAACTATTTATCTTAACTCTTCTGTTCTACACCTTTTCTTCTCTATCGAGACGTTATCTAACCGCACAAACATTTGACACTAAATCCGAATTTTGAGCAATTCAAAAAATGTTCTTCAATAAAGTTAAATATTTCACTCTTTACCATGATTACTTTAATAAAAAATAAACTTTTCTACCTCTATAGCCAGCACACAACCACTTGCAAGCAAGCAAACATTTCCATGCTAAGGAGTGGGTATAGCTATAATAATAATGTGCAGATGGAACGATTCATTTTTAGGGTTCTTATAAACATCATCGGCCATCAACTCGAGAAAAATTGAAATTCCTATCTTACCGAAAAAATGCTTTACGCGTTTGGCAATAATGACAGATGATAAGTTTTTCTGATTGATTCTTGCATTGCTGGGTAGTAGTCAAAGTAGCAAACTTAAATTTTAATTATCAGGGTTTTTCTTTTGAGCTTCGCTTACTGGATAAAGATTCGTTTTTTACAAAATGCAAATTAACTGTAATTGAGGCAAAATTTTATCATTGAAATCAATTTCCATCACTGAAATTTTCGAAATTAAGCGTTTTTAATTCTTTGTATATCGTTCAAATTTTCGGAAATTGTTCATATTTTGAAAAGAAATAAAAAACACCAGTTAAAACATGAAAAATTAGAATTTATATTCTGTATAAATAATTAGTTTAAATTTTTCCTCGCAGATTGCTTATAAAGCAATCTGAGTTTGACTGATGTCTCATGAAACCTGTTTTCTGGAACCACGTACACGAAAAGGCATTAGTTTTTCAGTATTTTCCACTTCTTTTCTGCTATTTAAAACTCACAAATTTGAAAATCGAAGCACGAGGTGCATATACTCTGTGTGTAAGCAAAATTTCAGGTTTCAACGTTGCTTAATTTTTCTATAATGCGAATGGCAAGTCTTTAGAACTTCGTTTTATTAATATAAATATTGTTTTATACGCTTTTGCAATGACATTTTAGGCCACGGGTTTGCTTTACCTTTTCATTGACTTGGATGTCGTGTCGCCTTTGGAGCAGTTTGTTCATCTTTTGGACCCTGCGCTATAAAATTAAACCTATCTACTAACAACTTGTCTTTTAGTATTCCTACCCATGATATCTAATGAGTCATTCCTTCATCTTGTATAGAAATTCGTATTGGGAAACGGGTTCGCTGTGTCTCAGTGAGTTTTCCCACTGCGCTAACAACCTGTGAATAGTAGGCGGCAAAGGTACGATTCTTGTAAATTACCTTCGATATACTTGTCTCTCTTCTGAATCAGTAAAACTTTCATTGTGTGTATATGTCCATTGCTTGACGTTCTCTATCTTGTGTATTTGGCGGGGTTTGGCCAAATACACAAGCCCTTGTACCATAAAACACAACTCAAGCAACCAACTAACCCTATCGGGAAATTTAACCGGGTAAGACAGGCAAAAAATAGGGCTTTTTAAATCAGTAACCTGACATCTCTTTTACTTGGAAACTAAATTTCTTCAAGTCTATTGATCCAGTTTTATCCCAGAGCACGTGATTCAATCTGTCAGCAACAGAATGGGGTACGAAAGCAGCAACAGGGAATGTGTGAAATATATAACCTTTTCTATTACGGAAATTTGAAAGGATGTTCCCTTCCCAGAGGGTTGTAAGCACTCCAGATCAATAACCAAATACATAAGATGCAATCGATACACTCTTTCCTGTGCACTATGGAGAGACACCCCTGTTCTCCGGTAGAGGAATTGTTTTTATTTGTTGCTCTACGGCGAGATGTCGATATCATGAAGTAGAATTAATAGGTTGGGTATGAGATACGCCAGTGAAAAAATTTATTATTAAAAGTGATTCGGTCCTTAGGTAGATGTGCATTGATCTTCACTTTTGATCCGTCAGAAATTTTTTCATAATGAAATTTGTCTTCAATCCAAGTAAAAAAACACAGATACTGCGATATTTTAGACAGATATGGTTTATAATTCGTTTCTGGACAAATATGATTCGTATCTTTGTTAATTCTAATAAACTTTCAAGGTTATTGTCAAAGGTTTCATCAGAAATAGCTTACCCCATGATAGCTACCCGTGTCCTATATAAAATAGTTTGGAGTGTGGGATGCAAACTCAGGTGTGATCTCGTCATCTAACCGTGGTCAGAATTACGAGGTGTTTTACTCGTATCTTTCCCTTCGGGATCAATCTCGGACCGTCGCCAATAGCTCCTTGTGTTGCTCCAGTGCGACGCCAATTCTAGTACTTACATATGTAAGATGGTCTATTGTTCCGAGATGGTACAGATTGACTAAATATAGTCTTTGCGCCATAAGACCCAAAACTAACCATAAGTCCAATATGCTTACACCGTAAAATCAGATTAAAGTGCTTCCTGTTCGTATTTCGAACGTGGTATAACTTGGCTTGTTTTTCGAATTCGATTTCAGTCCATCGCCAATAAAAATTCCAAAGAATGAATTCCAAATTGGTAGGTGATAATTGATTGGTCTAGTTTAACTTAGTCACCAAACTACGTTAATAGTATATTTGTTTTCTTATCCCGGATCAAAATAGATCAGTTCCATGATGTTTTCCCATCGAAAAATGTCCAAAAGATCGAGTCATCATGAAGGTCTTTCCTTCCATGACACCCTGAAGCATCGGGTACGTGGTCAGTACTAAACATGCTGCTGCACTGACAGTTATGACAGTCAGGTTAAATCTTTTTTCCTTATACGTATTTCATTGAGTTGGTGTGACGCGTATTAAATCTTGCAACCCCAATATGTATCCTGTGAGTGCATTTCGAAAACAGGAAGTAAAATCCCCACTTTCCGTGTGGTCTTCGCAAAATGTTTAAAAATATTCATTCGCTTGCAATTATGTTAATCTGATTACATCCCCCCGCTCTTAAAGTCGATGAGTTAATAACCAATGAGCGATCGGCTGGCTCACTGTTAACCTTATTTTAAGAGATTCCAGTAAACAAGACGATATCCAAATGATATTTCCCGCAATTACTTCGTCTTGACTAAACAAAGAAAGCTCTCCCGAGCGAGGCATCCGACTTAAGCCTAATCGACCCCCTCGACCACCCCACCGAAACCGAGAAGTGTTACGTAACGTTTAATAATAACGCTACAGATTCTCTCTCTTAAAATGTCGAACGATCAATCCATTCTAATTTAAAATGTAAAAACGACTCATTAATGGGCAAAGCACTAATCATACCTCTTCGGGAAAAGCGAGCACTTTCGATTAAAAGGTACAGTGGGGGAGAGGCAGACTTCGGACTGGGATTTACATGGAAAACTCATTAGACGCGGAAAGCGTCTTTCATGCAGATTGCGGCCCGTTTTCGGGCTGATCTCGGCACAAAATCGGGACCCTTTTTGTTCTTTTGCGCCTCGAATCATTAGCGCGCGAAAGATTTCTGAAAGATTTTGAGGGATAATTAATGCAAATTATTTCCATGAGGGAGCCGGCTCTAAATCGAAGAAGTCATTCCCGCCTAGACCTGCCCACCCGCTATCCAGTTTCTTTGTTTTCTTGAGCGATATATTTTCTGGGGGATGATTCTATTCTGAGTGCTCCATGGACCTGGGAGATCCTTCGGTTTGGGGAAATTATGTTCGCGAGTGCCTACTTGGAATGCCATTAGCCTGTTCCTTGGGATGGGAATTGGTCTCGTGCGGTTGATTCGAGTTTTAGTAAAAACATCTCGATTCCACGGTGAGTAATGTGATCTTGTTTACAGTCGTAGGGTAATTTGTAAGCAATTATGCGCGCCGTAGGATTTGTTCATTTGGAAAGTTATGCATGGTGATTTGCCTTTAGTGGATGCGGTTGTCGATCAGCTTTTTACGTGGTCGGCTTAGTGATTAGATGACTAATTTGAAGGAAGTGCGCACCATCCAAAGATGTAGTTCAAGCATTTGTTGATCTCCATCTACAAAGATTAATCTACTAAGCGATATTGACCTTTTTATTGGTGAAGTTACTGTGAGTCATTAGTCAGTTTGTGTGCCGTTCAAGTACAAAAGTCAAGATGGAAAGATATCACTATCTTTCATGGTAACCAGAACTTCTAAGGATGACAGTTGGGCTATTGGGACTTGGCCAAGCTTTCTATTGTGACCTCAAATTCATATTTTTGATGTTAACACAGTTAACTTAATCTTTCTTTTCCAACTTACTAGGAGTGGTAGGCTGTACAAGTTCGATTCTTTAAACATTCCTTAGATATATTACCAAACCAATTGCTTTACTAGGGAATACTCTAAAAGGGAAGTGACGCTGGGCATACTTGAGTATGAGGACTAGAAGTGGTCAACATCCTGAACACAGCGGCGGCTCGTGGTTGTAAAAATAGGAGAAGGGTCTCCACGGAATCATCCCCCCCCCCTCGAAATTAAATCCTGGCTATGCCAGTGATATGAAAAGAGCAGTTCCGAAAATGAGTTAATGAGGATTTACCTATTTTCTGTGTAAATTAAATCAATTCTTCTGCCCTTTAATGCTGCAAATCTGTCTGATATGTCATCATAAAATGGCTGTTTCTTCATAAGCGTCACTAATACGTCTTTTTGAATAGAAATATTTGCTAAAGAAAGTCTCTCTTGCGAAATAGTATTTCTTGAGTAAGTTTTAATTCTTTTAAGTCAAGAAAAACTCCTTTCCACTGATACACTTGTAGATGGAATTGTTAAGACGAGAGAAAATAAATTATAAGCTTCTGTGAAAATTTCTTTATCGTCATGAAGCATTCGAAGAAGTTCTTGCGTCGATATATTACTGAATTTTCCATCGGCATATATAAGACAGTTCATTTTTAAGGCGCTGGTTTTTTTTAAAACATATCGCCGTAAAACTGTTGAAGATTTTCAAGTTCTGAGATGGGAAATGTAAATTAAATTGCTCGAATTTCGTTGTATCAGCAAGACAAATAAATTGAAGTTTTTCACAATCTTGAAATCCTGTGTTTATTTCCATAAGAATGTGGTTTAAAATTTCAAAATATAGTTCCTTATAATTTTGAGAAATTCTTTCTAGGAAGAAGCATATTCCCGTTTAGATTGAACTATTTCTGTGATTTTAAGCGTGTTTTCAAACGGTGTTTTAAAAAAATCGTCCCTTTTACGGCTCAGTAGCTCACGAGTGTATTTTATTTGAGATACACAATAGTTTAAATCTAGTGATTTTTTCTGGAGAATTTCGAATAATATATCAGTAAGACCAAAAATTTCGCTGAATACTACTGTCAAAAATGTAAATTCAAAATCGTTCATATCATTTAAAAATCCCTTTTCAAGTTGAATTGTTTTGTCTGAATGTTCGCTGTTTGTCAAAAATTCGAATATTTCTTTCAATTTATCCCAATCTTCAGCAATCACATTCACTAATTTCGAATTGGAGGACCATCGAGTTTGTGTTATGGTTGGTATGCGTCTTGCGGAATTTGAGGTAAGAGCATAAGATCGCTTCGCCGAGTGATGAAAAGACGAAGGAATGCCACTGAGGCTTGCAAAAAATATTCGACACAGAAATTTTAGAAAAACCTTGCTGCAATACAAGATTGAAACGATGTGCTAGACAATGGACAAAAACGGCTTGAGGAGCTTTATACTTGACTTTTTTCTGGAGTCCATTCAAGTGTCCAGACATTAGACTGGCCCCATCGTAACATTGTCCTATTAATTTGTGTAGATAATCAAACGAATCCAAAATTTCGACCAACATTTTCTGACGTTAAGGGCTGTCTTCACTCACATCCCCATGGAAACCTAAAAATCGCTCAACTAATACGCCTTCACAATTCACAGATCTTAATATTAAGGAGCACTGGGAAGTTTGATTTATGTCGGTGTTGTCGTCCACTTGAATAGAAAAGAATTTATCCCCGTTTATTTCATCTTGGACGTGATCGTTTATATAATCGGAAATACATTCAATCATTTCATTTTGAATAGTTTTGGAATCACCAGTGAAGACGTTTTTAAACTTTTTGTAATGATTTTGAATTTCTAAAGGAATTTTTGATATCAACAATCCTAGTAATTCCTTGAAATTTCCGTGATTTATGGAGTCACTGCTTTCATCAGGCCATTTATTGTTTACTTAAATATTTTACTGCATCACTCACTGTTTGTAGAAACAGTCTATTCAAACGAACGTTTTCATTGAAATGACTTCAAAAAGTCTAGCATTCTCCCTAAGGGCATCGGCAATCGTGTTCTGATTTAAAAAAATGTTCTTTCCATTAATTCACACTTCAGATGTTCAGCAGAATAGAGTGCTCGTGTTATGTTTAATAAGTCTGAGAATCCATCTTTATTCCAAACAGAATGTTTATTACTAAAAAGTAAGCACACACGGCCAACAAAATAATCCTTTCAAGATAGCCATTTATGCATAAGCCATAGCCATTTATACTGAGTAAACCAACTTTTGTCTTCGTCTTTCCACAGGCTAAACAGAGTTTCTAGTAAATTACACGCAATAACATTAATTGGATTTATTCTGCTGAAAAATCTTAAACAAAATGGTCGACAAAATCATTGCTCTATTTCATGTAATGATATTCGGCAGTTTCGGCGTGATTGGCTAGACTTTTGGCGCTCAAGCTCCCTCTACTAGTTTTCTGTGTTCGCTGCTCGCAACGGGAAATGAGGGACGTCTATTTTTAGATTTCAATCGGCAAACCTATAGAGGAAGGGGAATCGCGTTTCTAGCTTTTGCTTTCCTTCGGAGCCGACAGTCTAAATGTCTTGCGGCTGCTAATGGCGGTGTTGTCATAGCAACCATCTGGCTTACTGAATATGCGTAGCTATTTTTCAGCAAAACTTCCGTGTTATGATTTCGCTGTCTACAGTCGTAAACGGTCTCTAGAAATGACCTACAGATAGTTAAAAGTTTTTACCTTTTATAGAGTAATCGTAAACGAATAAGTGTGCATTGAAATGTACCTTTGATGTACTTGTTCATTTAAAGAATACAAAATACGGAAACGCTTGCCTGTCGATAATTCTCTCTTGGTAAGGGGGGCTTGGACCCCCTTCCACTTGCTTCTCCATGTATTTTGGGGACGTTAGCAGCAATCAATCAACGACGTTGGAAAATTTCTTTGTACACGATAGATTCTGCAAAGGACACTAACGTTCAATGAAATAACTATTGACAATTTTCCCAGATGTTTTATGTGGATTGGTAATTTTTTAAAGGTTTTAATTAAAACTACCATTTTAATTGAGATTTCATCTGTATATCTAATACAGTGTTTTCAATGAATCAGATGTTTATATGCGTTTTCCAACTTTTCCTAACCTTTTCTAAAAAAAATTTCCCAAATATCAAACTTTCCAAAATAAACTTCAAACGGTTTACAAAATGCAAAATAGACCATATATGTTGTGACTACTCAACTTACATCTGTAGGTTTTTGCGTGCATAAATTCTGTTTGGCAATAGAAGAATACGAAAGGGTGATAAAAGTTACTTTTTATTTTCAAACATTACTATCCCATGAGAAAATTCCAAGAATACTTTTGTACCATATTTGTGGAACGTCTATTAATTCATTGTTTTTATCTCCTTTTTGTTGCCACATAACAAATGCATATCAACCAAAACAAATGTACAAATTTAATTCATTCGGTAAATGAAATGAAATTAATTAAAACTGTTTGCAAAGCATGCATTGAAATCCTGCCTCGTGCTTTAAATGATTAATTTTATCATATGTAAAAGCGAAGAACTTCTTTACTTTTGAATAAATATCATTTGATAAAATATATTCCTCGTATTTTACTCCTGACATTACTCCCCTACCAGAATATCCAACTTGTGAACTCAGCTAGTGAATTTAAACGGTCTAGCTGTTCAATTTTCGCTATTAATATTATGTCATGATTCAATGTATTCAATACAAATTCTTGTTAAAGTATTTTAATATTTCACTTAAATTTAACCAAGGAAGAAGGTAAAAAGCATCGACTTTTTAATGAAATAGACGGTGTATGTCAACTTCATGTTATTTATTTCGGTCAGGTTGACGATCTATCACGTGGTTGTGAGAAAAAGCATGAATCTTAATGTGGGACGAATTATTGATTTGCTAAAGTGATTATATACAGCTTAATTAAAATCACTAGTCTGCGTTTAATTTACCAATTGGCCCAAATCCTTTCGTAAGGCCACGTGACTTACCCTTCGGAGATATTACAATAGCGAATTTACTCATATATTCCCTATTTTATTAGAAAGTCGATGATGTATGTATATATTAAAATACTTTCGACACTTTAATGTGCTTTTCTTGAATAATTTTAATTTAGCGTATTAGTCTATTGTTTTGACGATTTGTAATACTTACACCGCAATACCTTCAATGCACTATCTTTTGAAATGTTTTAAATCCTAAAATGCACATTGCAGAACATTCAAACCATCTAGAGAAATTTTAAGGAATGGGAAAAACCTCTATCACTGTCCTATACTTTCGCAGCTGCTACAAACAATGCTATCCTTTTTTTTCTCCCTATATTTCCAGTTTGTTCCTGTTTTTGTTCTTCCGGGATAACACGCCGAATCACTTTTAGCTTGTGGATTGAAGATGTCGGACGTTTTCTACTTGTGTCGTTAAACTTCTTCAAGTGAAATTCAAATCCGTTGAGTGAAAATGCATTCCCGGTATGGATTCGGCGCAAATGTCACAAAATGCAATGGCGGTATCTCAATATCCTTGGCACTTAATGTGTTTTTCATGTAAATTCCTGTTCGCTTTCCTCTCGTGCAAAGATTCTACGATTTATTTAATGCTTCCATTTTTTCATTCTTTCTCTAGACGTGCCGATGTGGCACCCACATAAAAAATTCGAAATAAATTTATTCCGAGTCGAAAAATAATTTGTCTCTGGCCGGTTAATTTTTTTTTGTTTATCAAGATTTCAAAAAAAGTTGTTTCCCGGGGAGTATTTGCGATAAGAAATAATAACATCGCAGAAGCGAAATTAACTCTAAATTGTTGAGTGTTGGAAAAAATGGCAAGGTCCTCCTTCAGAGTAAAAATGGTGTAGCTTCAATTTTTAAACACAAATATAATATCTCTGCTATATTTATCTCAGCAACTATCATGTGAATGAGTCTAGAAATGTGTGTAAAAAAATTGAACTGAGCCTTAAATGATATATTGGTTTTAGATAAATTCTCAATACATGTTTAAAAAATAAGTTATAATATAAGTTATTTTTAATTGATCGTTAAATTGTCAATAGCTTTCATTTTTTAAATTAAGATATAGTATATAGCAGTTCAGCAGCTATAGAGACCTGTGTCCAATTTTGAATCACAAATATATGTATCTACATTTCTTTTTTTTGCAATTATCCTTTACGTAGAAAATTCAAGAGATGTATGTGATGAGTGTGGCACAGATGGTGCTCTGGGTAAGATGACGCAGTAGGTATTTTACTTGGATACTGAACGAACCAATTGCTTAAATTCTTTTATCTTTATATTTAGTAGTTTCAGACGAATTAGAAGTGGAAGGTGTGTCGGGTCTTATTTAAGCCACAGGTTTAAAAATTTGCAAATAAGTTCTAATTTTAAACATGCATATGACATACTCTAATATATCTTTAAGAATCTTTATTTCAGTTATTTGTTACTGTTGAGTAGTATCTTTGTTCGCTTTGAAGTCAACTGTCGAACAAACATATTACCATCTTTTCGTTATGAAATGGATAATGAGTCATCTTTCCATTATAGGATTAAAACTTCAACATTAATTCAAATGTATATTATTTATTCATAATATGAGTTTTCGAAAGTTTAGCATCTTACCTATAATCTTAATGTAGAGATGGCGCAATGACACGCTTTTTCAATAGCCATTTTAGAATTGTTATTCTAATTTTTAACAAACATCATTTACATATTTAGAAAATAAAATAAGGTATGTGTGAATTCAAAAAAAGTTTTCCAATATTTTATTTCTTGAATATACAAGAGCCGATTTTCTTGAAAATACGTCATCACTCCCTAACTTACCTAGATGTGGAAAATGTTAAACTTGGCCTTAAATGATGATGCATTGATTTTAGATTAATTTACAGTATATGTTTTAAAAATATATTGGTTTTGAAGTTAGTTTTAATTTATCATTAAACTGATAATAATCTTGATTTTTAAATTAAAATTTTGTAACCATTGGATTTATATAAGAATTCTACAGTTACATACACCTGTGTCCTATTTGAAAGCACAAATACACATCTCTACATTTCTCATTTTAGCAAGTATCCTGTACATGAGTATAGAGATATATGAGAAAGAAAAAAATATTACACTAAACCTTAAATGATATATTAGTTTTAGATAAATTTTCAATACATGCTGCTTTCTCTGCAAAATAGTCATTGATGGCAAACTGAATTTTCCATTATGAAAGCAGATCTGAATTTAATCCATGGGTCATTTTTAACAAATGAGATTGCAATTCATTGCAGTCATGTACTCGACGTTTTCTCTCCTAGTTGTGAATAAGCATTAATTATTAATTTAAAAATACGTAATATATTTTAGCATATACTAAAAAACAAATGAAAAAATACCATTTAAAAGCTAAATTATGCGTTTTCAGTTATTCTTTTCGTTGGATAACATTGAAAAACTTTCAATAAAGTCACCTTTCGATAGTCATAAAAAGTGCGACTAATGGAAAGTTAATTCACTAGTACAAAATCCACTAAAAGTGGAAAAGTTTTGGAATGGGAAACGAAAATTAATATAAATGGAATCATTTTTAAATTTTATTTTCACCGACCACAACAAAAAATAACTGCACAAGCATAATTCGGGCTGTTATTTGAATCTTAGAGACCACTAAAAATGAAAAAAGTATTTCAATTAAATTCCATGGCATGATCATATTTCAGTTTACTATAGTGATGGAACGATTTTGTATTCAGAAAGTTGACCTGCACCGAAAATTATTTGTTGCTATTAGTGAAATTTAATGTGTTTTCATCAAATTATTTACGGAAACACGCATTACAAATAATACAAGTTCAGAATTTAATATCTAAGATTTCTATAAAATTTAATAGAAACGAACGATTCTAGAAAAAAGGCATACGCGGTAATAGAAAAAGGAGTTACATCGAGATTGAGTGTTAAGGCTGAATTAATAATACATACCCTTCCGCTTAAAGTATGTACAGGAAGTTTGAATTAACCTGCATTTTCTTGTTCACACTGTACATCTCTAAACTCATCTAAAAATAGCTTTTCTTATTTAAATATGCACATATTGTTAAGTGAAAATGTTTCGTAAACGGAACTATCTGTTTATTTCTGTTGCATTTATCTTATATTTGAGTTTAAATATTTTGTAAGACATCCATATCTGTCTGGTGGAATTTACTTTTTGGTTCGTCGAAACGTTATTCAACCGTTTTCTTAAAGGAAAGATGCTTACAGTGGGCAGGGGGAGAAAATAAACTCTTGAAAGGCAGTTATTGATGTCTGAATTTAAATACTACATCAATTCTGTAAACAGTTCTTTGAGCTGACATGCAGATATTCCTTTTCCTGATTTTGAAGCATATGTGGCAAAAGATGCTCGTAAAATATTTATCAATGTGTTTCGTGGTATGATGTTCCCAAAAGAATTTGACGTAGAAAATATTTACGAACTATATATTTTTCTCTGAAAGTAATGCTTGGTTTAGTTGCTTTCCAATGTATAAAGGAAACAATTGTGCCTGAAGCTAGTATGGTACTTAGGCATTGATAATTGTTAAACATTTATTTTCGTTTCACTGGCGAATAAATTAACACAAGTGGTCAAATAAAACCCAAACCGAACAATAATCATATCACGTGGTTCCTTATCGACTAAGGAGTGGGGTGCCAGCTCTGGTGGCCCCGTCATCTGACCGTGGTTAAAAATTACTAGGTGTTATACTAGGATTTTTCCCTTCGTGATTGATCCGGGACCGTCGACAATATTCAATTGTGTCGCTTCATCGCGAGGTTAATTCTACTACTTACCTTATCGACTAAGAGTTGTAGGTAGCGCAGGTTCGATTCCTTTAGTTTACCCTGAGTATATTTCTCTCTTCTGTGCCAGTAAAACTGAAAGTGTATGTCTATTACTTTATCTGCTTTATGTTTGGCACAGCTTTACCACATATGGTATACCGAAGATATTCGGCTCGAAAGTTTTAGTCCCTTTGGTATGAAAATATCAGCGCTAAAAAACAAACTTCCTTGGGCTTCCTAGGGGTTTCAGGTACCTGTGTGAGAGTAAATAGTCACACGTACGAAAATAAAGCACCAGATGGATATGCAAATCCGAATATTTGTGTGTTAAGCTATCAGTTGTATTTACCTTTAATTTATTTAATTTATCAGTTGTATTAACCTTTTAGTGTTGTTTGCTCACGTGCAAAACAACGCTAAAAGGTTAGGAAAAGAAAAGAAATTTCACACCATCAGCTTAGCTCGCACTGTGTTATTTCAGAGTTTCATTTCGTCTCATCGCTAAGCAATATAGTCCAGTACCCACGAGTTGGAAAAAAGAGATACGCGGCTTTGAACGAGTTCAATAGTTAAATTAGAGTACTGGCGGTAACGTAAGCCAATCGCTTTCACAATAGGCGCCTTTATAGGGCGGATTCTGGTTCATTCGGTGCCAAAGCGAGCAGTGATAACGAGTTGGCGGGCAGAAGCCATTCATGCTTTTTCGTATGGCAACCTTATACTAACGAGCTATCACACCTTTTCAAAAATCGACTGACTCGAGGTCGACTACTTTCTCGTCGGAGGCGCACTACACTTTTTCGATATATTTTAGTTATGTCGCACAGTGTGCAAGAGTTCTTTGACATTTACCTCCTGTTGGGGGGTGTCCTGGCTCGGCATCGGGAACATCAAGGACATACAGGTAGAGGTACCCCATCATACATCATTCGAGTACCCAGATTATCCAGCCAGACCATGACGGTTGAAATCGCGAAACAGGCAATGACATACCAATGCCAAATGTAGATAGTGGAAATGTATATTCTATGAGAACAGCTGCCGAGGATGCCCTATTAGTATTAATACATTAGAACCCAACGACCAGTAACCTTGTAATTAAGCGACAGTTAAATGTGCTCCGTAGTATCCTACTCTACTCATACTACATGGCAAGTATCTGCACCCTTATCACTTAACCAGGGGAGAGAGGAGTACTGTGAATAGCATCAGCATGCCTCTGATAATATTTTCAACCACTGGATCTTGTAAACCAACAAAGCAATTTTTACACTTAGTGGTGTACTTAACAGCCATAACAGTTGTGTTTACGCCATAGAAAATCTTAATGCCGCGCGTTCACTCCCTTACCAAGTTTGATGGGGTCCTGATATTTGGTGCGGTATTGCGCGTGGTATTCTTGGGTATTCCCTATCTTCTCAAGCAATTTACAGCTAAAACTTACCTGGTTCTTTTGGGTGATGATCTGCCAGATTTAGTATATTATACCTATGGATGCTTGCAGTGTATGTATGATTTAGCACCGGTGCATTATTCAATTATTTGTCAATAGTGGGATTGAGAAAACGGAGATCTCGGATTGGCCGTAGTGGATCAATCATGTGACCCGTTAGATAACTCGATCTTAATCCTTTTACGGGGCATCTCATAGTACCTGTGTACAGACGGTCACTAGATTCCAGCCAAGACCTGGCTTAGTAGCCACGTTACCTACCTGAAACTACTTGGTTTTCATGTGTGATATCCTATCAGATTTATGATGACTTATCGTTGGAACTTATATGGTTTCAGCACCCTGAAGCCCAGGCGCATTAATCGTCGATCGATCACCAGTGGTTGGATATAGAATATCCAAGTCGAGGATTGGCCGCCGTGGTCAAGTCACGTGGCTCGTTACATTAAGCGATCTGAACCAGTGGATTTCTTTTTATGGAGACATCTCAAAGTATGTGTTATAATAGATATCTTACTTTAAGTAGTGTGCAACTGAATTTCAAGAGGTTGGCCATTAGACTCCCTGGAAAACCAGCAGAAACGAAACCACTTGGAATGCTGTAAAGCGTACAAAGGGATATTCGTTGGGGCAGCCACTTATTCCTCATTAGGCGGAGCTCAATTTGAGCAAGCTAGTATAATGCAACCAGTTATGCTACAGGTTAACAAATAACTTCCTCAGTCAGAGTTATTTCTGATACATCAATTATACCTGAAGTAACATCATAAAAATTTTGACACTAATATCTCCGGAATTTCTACCTGTAATCGAGGAAAGAGGTAATTGGTTAGTTGAATCAGCGTCTCACTGGATCAACTTATAACAGACAACGGTCTATTAACGACAGTCAGGGATCAGTCGCGAAGGGAAAAGTCCGAGAAAAACACTTCGCAGTTTTGAAACAGGGTCAGATGACAAGGTCAATACCTGAACTTGAAACCCACTTCCTAAACTTCCACATCACGCCAACGTGAGGACATTTGAATCCACGACAGATTTAACGAGCATCAGTTCCCACGAAGATGCAAAAATAGTCTGAAGAATTTTGCCAGTGCAACTTCTGATAGATTTACAATTTTAAAATTGTATTTAAAACGGATCCAGAATAAATATTTAAAGTAGGTAGGTGGTTGAATTAACATCGCACTGGAGCAACACAGTGGGCTATTGGCGACGGTCCGGGATCATCCGCGAAGGGAAAGATCCGAGGACAACAACACGTTATTTTGCACACTTCTTGGGGCAGACGCACTTCTGCTTGCCTAACCTTCGATTCGATAAAAAATTGCTGTTGGATCCAAGTATGTAGTACTAGTTGATATTTGTGAAAGTAGTCAAAAGATAGGCTGTTTAAACAATCCAGACTTTCCCCAGTGTAACTTCTAAAGTAGATTTATAATTTTTAAAATATATCTAGAAAAAATAAGAATTATTTAAGAGCATACGTTTATTGGCAGATACTTCTGCTTCAAAGTTAACCTTGGACTTCATTAGAAAATTTGCAGTTCGGATTGGATGTCTTGCTGTCCATCAATTTCTTGATGGACAGTGATCACCTACTTTGTTGTCCTGTCCTCATTTAGAACTCTCTTTCCGATAGCTATTTAGGAAACAGGAATCATTTGGATTGAGACTTTTCTGTAGCTGTTCTTGCATCAATCTTCCTTATTGTACTTTTGGCTCCAGTAGTCTATAACCCTGCCATTGCAAATAAAAAAATAGACTTCTATGGCATTCCTTACACTCCAGGCATTTTCTACTACCGACGGGTAATAAATTGATCCCTGAAGTATGATTAAAATTATAAAGCAAAAATAAAGAAAATAATAATAAAATATCTTAACTTAGAAAACCTGCAATGATGCTTGTTACAGTAATTCTCATCGATCTCAAAAACCGGTATTAATTACCGGTTTCTAAACGCTAATTTTTCTTAGAAATTATGTTATTTTCTTACATGGTATAAATCAATTGGCTATCTCCTATTCCAGATATATATTTATATCAATTTTTTATCAAAAGATTATTAAAGTTATACAGTAGTCTGGTTTCATTACAGATAGGAGAATTCAGTAACTTAACTACATGACAAAGCGATCTAAGCTCTTAAAATTTATTTTTCATTATATTCACGCCAAACAATTTCGAGTTCTTGAAATTGAACTATCTTTAAATACAATTCATACTACAACACGAAGTTTCAGAAACTTTTGTGTTCCTTAAAGTCATACATTTATTGCATTTACTATGCCTTGTTCATTCCTATAAACGCGTCTGTCTGCATAGGCTTAAATAGTAAATATTGATTTCAAAAGCATGAGACGTTGTCGTCTTTGACTTTATAATACATATTTTTCTTTTTATACCGTAGTAAGTTTTAAGATGTTTTTATACGCTTTTAGATAGGCTGCAAGCAATCTTTTTGAGCTTGTAAAACGTTTCATCTTATTTCCCCTTTCATTCGACAAAGTATAATACATTCAGGAGTTTTTCGTTCATTTATTTTACGTTGCCTTTTCTAAATTTCATTCAGATCGAATCTCATAAAACCTTAGAAATCAAAAGTTATTGATGTAAAAGTTGAGTTTCATAGTGGGTATATTAGAACCACATCATTTATAAACCAAGAATTTTACGTTTCAAACAATTATTATTTAAAAAAGTTACATTGAATTCCTTTCATTTTTGGCTCTCAGGGGCATACCTTCTTTAGGTTTGTACGGGCTTCACAAACCCGGGGTACCTGATTGATCTTCCCTCCCTTTCATTTCCACCCTCCCTTCTGCTTTTTGCTATTTCTTCCTCCCTCTTTGTGGTTACCTTCGGAGGTGAGGGCTTCCCTTGAGAAGCTTTTCTCTACTCTGCCGCTTTCAGCTCCTCTTGGGGATTATATCACCCACGTGTTTGCCATGCGTGAAGTCTCGTGTCCCTGGAAAAGGGGATCCTGGCAGTTGAGGGGCGACATACTGCCCAATACACTGCTTCGGCCCCAGCTTCAGGTAAACGGGAGGTGTACATTGGTCCCGTAAGCATCAATCGGCTGGTCGATTGGTCGTTGGCTAGAGCTAAGCAATCAGCCACCAACTGGACCCCTCGTTAAGGGTGGAAGCTGTCTCAGGAGTGCGCGTATAGTCACCGATAAGCGCCGATGCAGGTGTCTGCATTCACGTGTAGGACTCCATGGTGGGTGGCGCTGTCGGTGTCCGAATTTTTCTTTTCCTTTTCATGATGGAAATTAATTCTTTAAATTATTCTCCCTCTGGTAGGGAACAACAGACCACAGCCTTCCTTCTAAAACGCTCGATACTTTATAATTAAAAGAACTAACAATCTACAACAAAACACAAACCATGCACAGATTTCCTTTTCTCATACTTCACCATTCTTAATAGAAAAACTTTTCAATCTTTTCTGGGAACCACTAAATCACTGAAGAAACTTCGCTCTCTGGGGATCTTCTAATTGAATCTCCTCAGGAGCTCAGGCTAAACAACTTCAACAATACGTGCATTCACAGTTGCTATTTCACCTCAGATCTTTGAACACCTCGAAGGGAGTTGTATTTGAGTCAGATCTGCTCCATGCTCCGGACGAAGAGGTCCTGGAAAATCTACGGGATCAGAATGTATGCGAAGTAAGCAGGATCATGATCAGTCGAGATGGGAAGTTCATTCATATGAAACATCTCATCTTGACTTTTGATCAACCAACATTACCGTCACGCATAAAAGATAGTTACCTTAGCTGTTCAATCCGTCAGTATGTGCCGAACCCTCAGCTCTGCTTTAACTGCCAGGGGTTCGGACGCTAAGTTTTCTTGCAGTCCCACTAAATACTCTCGTTGCGGTGCAGTGAACCACGACACAGATACATGCTCTGCACTCCGAACTGTGTTAACTGTAAAGATGAGCATCGGCCTTCTCCCGATCTTGCCCCAAATGGGTGTTTGAGAAGAAGGTTCAGCCCATAAAAGTTCTACAAAATCTCTCTTACACTGAAACGCGAAAAATTGTGGACTCCCGAACTCTCAAAGGATTAACTTCATGTGCAACAATAACTGAAACAATGGTAAAATCAAGTAATACAATAGCTACCCAAACAGACTCCATTTTCGAAATCAATATCCCATTACTAAATTTTTCTTTACCCAAAACTCAAAACCATAAAACTTCAGAAACTAAACCAGCAAATAAAAGTACTGCTATGCCGTCCTCTCTGCCTCTAATAACTCCTCTGAAAGTCTCGCGGCACTACCGCCCATATTCCAAAACTATCCTCACGCCCTACATATAAAAGTAAATCTAAACAGAAAATAAAAACAGCTGGTAGGCACAGTCCCCACTGTATCGTAAGGTTTGGTTCGTGAATACTTTTGGGCGGAATATCTGGTGAAATGAAGGCGGAGGGTATTGTTTGACATTTATTTATTTAGTCAGTTCTAGTGGATACATAACAGTGGTGGTAGAGTGTGGGGAATGCTTAGTATTCTATAGCGACCTTATGGATGATGGGTCTGTGATAGCTAAATACAAAACAAACGGCATGGTGTCGATGCCGATGTTCCTGACAAAGGTAAGGTCGATGGTGGTGTTTCCAAGCGTGGTGGCAGCTCGTTAGATGGTCCAGCGACGTCGCCACGTACGCACGCCTTCTCGGCCTGCTCCTTCTTGCGTCTGGAAAGCTCTAGATCTATTCCCGCTTGTCATAGGTTTAGACTTCTTGGTATCATTTTGTTCGTCTTGAACCGCTCTTCCAACTTGTTTACGTTTGCTATGCCGCAATTGAAATTTAGAGTGATATTTTGGCTTCATAGTGAAATCTTCGACAAATCGTCACTTTCCACTGCACGCAATCTTCACAAAAATGGTAGTCACGTCACTACTAGTCAGATGGAATTATAGAACTCGTCGTTCTCTTCAATTTAAGCACGCACTTGCCACGACCCGTTGATTGTAACTGAAGTTACAGCGGTTAAATAGGCCAGCGTATGCCCGGAATGTGACTCAATTCCTCACCACGCGATACAGAGGTCAGAGGGGGAATGGATTATTGGTCAACCTGGTCGACGCGGCCCACCTTCCTTTACACAATGCTAGGTATTTATCCCCATAGGCTGATTCCCCGGAGTTATGGGGCTTTGAGATATCAACACTTTACGTGACGTGCAAGTTTCTGTCGATGACCTCCATACCGATTTTAAAGACCTATTCACGTCAGAGAGTTGTATTACCAACCAAAAAAGAGACATGAAATTCTCACACACACGGAAATAAAACTCCTTGGCATATGGCTGAGGAACCAGAACTTAATTTACACGTCTCGGGATTTTCAGAGGATGAATTAGACGTAGATATGAATGTCCCGTATCCTCGAGAGCTGCCAAAAGCTGCTTCTCCAAATTCTAATCAAAAATAATTTTTTTTCTTAGAGCTGTCGTGGCTACAGAAACTAACTGGATGACATTAAAACCCTGATTGCAGAGTACCATCTCACCTGTGTTGCACTTCAAGAAACATACCTGAAGTCAGCTGACCAGGCGAAGATCCGTAGATATACTTGTATTCGGAGTGATAATACCAATATTGATGGAAGAGCTTCGGGAGGTGTTACTATCTTAGCCTCCATTGAATATCCATCGCTCACTATACCACTCAGCACGCCATTACAGGCAGTCGCTGTACGAATACAAGTACGACGGTTGATTACGATCTGTACTCTGTACTTACCACCATCTATACCCATCCAGCAACAAAGCCTTAAGAACTTGGTGGATCAACTCTTCCCCAACCATTTATTTTACTCGGTGATTTCAATGCTCAGTGTGCTTTGGGGAAGTAGAGATGCAAATTCCCTGGGCGACAGATTGAACAGCTGATCACAGATCGATGTCTCTGTCTGCTCAATAACGGTGTGGTTACCTACTTCCACGAACCATCCCGCACTTTCCATGCAATCGACCTCGCCATCCGCTCTCCTTCAGTTCTACCCTTATTATTCTTTTTTGTTGGTAGTGACGCAACAGCGATCATTTCCCAATATTCGTTACTCATATTGGAGGAAATGATCCAGTTAGCCGCCCGCCACGTTATATTTACAAGGCAGCCGACTGGCCTGGTTTTATAACTCAGGCTATTATATCAGAACTGAGGGTAGAAGGCAGCATAGACGAGGCAGTTGAAACAGTCATTGATGCTATAGTTAATGCTGCTGATACGGCGATTCCCAAGAAATCTCCCTTCTTTCATAAGCAGTGCAAACCATGATGGAATTCAGAGTGCACTACAGAGATTAAGATCCAACGGAAAAGGCGTGGGATATTTTCCGCCGATACCCTGCAACTCAAAATCTTATTGCCTTCAAAAGAGCAAAAGCTAATGCTCGCCGAGTGCGATGTCAAAACCAGAGAGAATCACGGAAGAAGTATGTTTCAGGTATAACATCTGCCACTCCCTCGAAACAGTTATGGGACAAGGTTCGGAAATCTATGGGGTTATATTCCGAACATAACATCTCGTTCGTTGAAGAGAATAGTCAACGTGTCTCGGAGGCTGTCGGGATCGCCAATGCTATTGCACGAGTTTTCTCTCCAGCCTTCAATTCAAACACCTATTTGGAGGCATTTAAAAGCATAAAACATCAAGCGGAATACCATCGCATTAATTTCCATTCCAATCCGAACTTGCTTATAGCTGTCTATTTACGAAAGAGGAGTTAAAGCGATGCCTTCAGAAGACGAGGATGACTGCACCTGGTCCTGATGGCATCAGCTATATAAAGCTTCAACATCTGTCTAACCACTCCCTTCGTAACCTTTTACATCTTTTTAATAGTATATGGAAGGAACATACTTTTCCTGGCTTGGAGACGTGCCATAGTTATACCCTTTTCAGAACCATGAAAAGATCCCACCAACCCGTATAACTATCGGCCAATCGCACTCACAAGCTGCATGTACAGGCTTTCTGAAAGGATGGTGAATGCTCGTCTCGTTTACATTCTTGAGACGACTCATGCTCTATCACCCTTTCAAAGCGGTTTCAGGGTTTCCCGCTCTACGCTAGATAACATCTTGCCTCTTGGAACTCAAGCTCGCTGTGCTTTCCTACGCCGAAACCATCTAGTTTCCATCTTCTTTGACATGGAGAAAGCGTATGATCGCACCTGGCTATACGGGACCCTCCTTGATTTATACTCTCTTGGGTTTTTCGAGCACATCTCCCGATTTTTCTACAAAATGTTCTAGCGCTACGTCAGTTTCAAGTTCGTATTGGTTCTACTCTGTCGGACCTTCATATCCAAGAAGAGAGCATACCTCAGAGTAGTTTCTTCAGAGTAACCCTTTTTTCTATAAAAATTAACAATATTTTAAATCAATTACCTCCATCTGTACAAGGAAATTTGTACGTGGATGACTTGAGCATTCATTGCCAGGGAAACGACATGCGGTATGTCGAGCGACAGTTTCAGACAGCTGTATCTCGCTTGACACCGTGGAGTATCGAAAACGGTTTCAGCTTCTCCGCTCAAAAGACATCCTGTGTTCACTTCTGCCGACGTAGGAATCTGCATCCTGACCCAGAGATCTTCCTGGATGATAATAGGATTGCAGTGGTGGAGAGATTAAGATTTCTCGGTATCGTTTTCGACCGGAAACTTATATTTCTACCCCACGTCGAGCAGTTACGGATATCTTGCGAGAAAAAGCCTAATCTATCTAATACATCTTGGGGGGGGGCGGAACAGTCCTCCATGCCTAACATTTATCGAGCTTTAATCCGTTTCAGATTAGACTATGGCTGTGCAGCCTACCGGCTCTGCCCGTCAATCTGTTCTACTAAAGCTCGATACAATACATCATACGGCACTGAGGATCTGTTCCGGAGCTTTTCCGATTTTACCCATCAACAGCCTATATATAATTTGCCACGAGCCACCTTAGGCTTCTACACGTCTTTTATTGTCGCTATGACATTACTACCGCATATTAAGTCATCCATCTCATCCACTACAATATTCATCCCTGAACAATTCTTATGACCGTCTATTCAGGAATCAAACCTCCCGTATTCCTACCTTTAGGTTGCGCATGGGGAACGCCCGAGATACCCCTCTTCATTCCATAAATGTTGCTGAGCGACATCATTTTACTTTTTCACCTTGGGGATCCCCAAATTTTTCATATTTAAAATTATTTCATGACTGACAAAATCCAATACAAATACTCACGTTGGCGTGGTGTGGAAGTTTAGAGAGTGGGGTGCCAGCTCAGGTGTTGCCTCGGTTCAAAATTATGTGGTGTTGTCCTCGGTAGGTAGGTATTTTAACTAACGTCGCACTGGAGCAACACAACGGGCTATTGACGACGGTCGGGGATCAAACCCGAAAGGAAAGATCCAAGGACAACACCACGTAATTTTAAACCACGGTCAGATGATGAGGCAACACGTGAGATGGCACCCCACTCTCCAAACTTACACACCACGCCCACGTGAGGACATTTGAGGCCAGGACAGATGTAACGTGCATCAGCCCACTTTGTACACGTTCGGTTGTATTCGGACTCGCAACCCTCCGGTTACTTGTCCTACTAGTCCGCTACTCTTCCAAACGGGATACCGTGGACCCCAATATGCCATGATACCCATAAACTATATCCTATGACTCTGCAAGTGGTTTTGACGAGATATCTCGTCCATCAGAATCTGATCAAATTAGTCACTGACGAGATATCTCATCCACCAAGAGCTGGTCAAGATTGTCACTGACGAGATATCTCGTCCATGAAACTGTAGACAAGTTTGTCACTGACTACAGACTGACGACATATCTCGTCCATCAAAGTGTAGTCAAGTTTGTCACTGACGAGATATCTCATCCATCAAGATCCACATAGTTTGTTAATGAAGTACATCGTCTAAAACTTTCCTATTACTACGATCCAAATAGGAAAAGGTTTTGTATCAGAAGTTGGCCACTACAAGACAGTTTTCGACTCAAAGATAAACCACCAGGAGGGTTAAATAGGTTGAAATGCGCGTGTGCACCGACATTTCTGTGCAGGAACGGAATATGCATGCGCATGTGGGATGTACTATCGCATAACGATGACTACACGGCTTGCCGTAGTCTAAACAAAGCTCGATTGGTATTTGAGAAATATCACCTATTTTCTGTGAAGTATGCGTTTTCGACAAACCGATATTAATTCTATGAACTAATTCCAATATTACGAGTGAGATTCTAAAGTTCTATAAAAAGAATTTCGTGCATTTTAAATAATTTATCTCGAATGATTTCAATGTACAAATAAATCATCATGCTTCACTGCAAGTGTCTAATAACGCCGATAAAGGTTCACTTTTTCGGGATGTTCGAGTATAATAAACTGAAAGTTACCTCCAGATATTGCACAAGGGTTCCTCTTTTGACGAAGCACCTCAAGTCCCCATCTGCATTTATCCCTTTCCAAAAGAGGGAAAATATCACTCTTGTCTCTTTTGAAATAAAATCGATAGAAACTTATAGGAGCTCCGGGATTTCCCAGGGAAAACGGGAAATTTATTTCCAACAAGACCTTCCAGAACACACGTTTGTTGCCTTTTTTCTATCTTTCTCTGAACCCAAAGGGACCAGACTTGTAGCTGTATGCGGACATTTTTTCACCCTTCTTATATTTTGTCCCTTTTTTATCGAAGTTTTTCTCTCCCTTGCTCTCTGTCCTAGGTTTTTCTTTTAGCGTGTTCCATCTGGACCATTAAGAAACTATTTCGTTGAAAAAAGCCCCACGAACAGATTTCTTTTATGTTTTATATGAGTTTAAGATGAAGGTTGAATTAGGGATGAGATAAAAGCGATTTCCTAACAGTAGGTAATTTTTTATGGGTTGGAAGAACTAAATGGAGTTCTGCCCGTGGAATTCGTGAAGGAAAAATATGATTTTTTATTCCAGTGGCTGGTACTCGGACAATCGAAGTTGTGAATGTCAACAAGTTATTGTGATCCAAAATCGAATTCTCTTATAAGTTGTCATTTTATTTATTTATTTTGAGTATTAACTGTATTTTTTCTTTGTGATTTGTAAATATCAACAGTGATGTCATATCTTTTCATAATAAGAGATGTTTTTCCGTCAAGCTAAATGTTGGTAGCTGTAGTATTTTTGTGACGAAGCGGATTTCCTGTCCGTATTCCGAATATGGCGTCACTTGGCTCGTGTTTCGAATATCAATAGTCGCCAATAAAAATTCGAAAGAAAAAATTCCCAATTGATGTATGATAGTTGATTGGTCAACGACAATTAGAATAAATAAATATCTGGTGTGTTAAAAACAATATCTTCTTGTGGAGAGTTACGAACTGTATGCTGGCGGCTGGAGGGGTAGCCAATCGCCCACCTCCCACTGGTTGACTTTCTCTGTGCGGCGGCCCTGTTCCTTGGTTGCTCCCGCTCGGCTATTTATTTTAAGTTTTAATTCATGGTACATTCATTTTATTCACCTATTTATTATCATTACTCATTCACCTTATTTAATTCATTGTCATCATTGTATTTATCATGTTTTATCATATTCTGTCTGTTATATTATCTTCTTTGAATGTTGTGCGTTGCACTTTTATGTTATTGTTGTGATTTAATTTTTATTTCATTTATTTGGTTTGTAATGTCCTCTTTTTAATTCTAATTTGTGACTTTTGTATTATATACTGGTGCCTTTTATAAACCAGTATTTTTCTTTTCATTAGTGCTTTACATGACCTTTAATTTTTGCTATTTTAATATTTTAAATCTTAATGGTGACTCATATAAACCATTTCTGTTCTTTTGGGCGTCTTTTATATGAGCCCATTTAATTTTAATGCTTTTGGGAGTCGAGCACTCATCCAGTTAATTTCTGTTGCTCGACTCCGATCTTTGTATTGCCCTATTTGTATTTTAAATTATTTTATGTTCTCTTGTATGTTTCTTGGCCTTGTTTGCCAATGTAAATTATTGCTTGCATTTAATAAAGCTGTCCGGGGGGTCGGGTTTTCCGTTGGTCCTCTTTCGTGGTCGCGGTGGCAGTCTACTCCCGCTTCCCATGCTAAAGCTCTAAGCCTTATTAGGCGAGCTGGGAGGCGGTGAGTCTGGAATTAGAATAAATGCCAACCTACGATAAACTACATTTTAAGGTAACTCCGATATGTGTATCATGCGAGAGTATTTATTTAAAAGGAAGTAAAATCTCTATTTTCTGTCTGTGATTTGTTTTTGATTTACGCTAAAAATTCTTCTCTTATAATGTAGAAGTCTACTTTTAACTTAAGGAAACTGCAGTTTCTTCCGTTGTCGTACCAAAGCTTGGTACAATGTGATCTTAATGTAATATTTTTTGTCCTTTTAATTATATTTTTATTTGGATGCATTAAATGCCGATACTTTATTTGGATGTATGCATATTTGTTATGGGGCCAGGACGCTTCTACAGCGATAAGACCACGCAGAATTTTTGAATCATGCGAGAGCCAGATAAGACTTCTCTATATCTAGAAATGTGTAATTGTATGTTAGTAATGATCAAATGCTCCATTCTCAGTGGCAAAATTAACGAGCAATTAATCTTTGTACGATTAATCATTATCATGTTAACACGTGTGTGAGGCTATTTCCAATTAAAATGTCATTTTCGAAAGAATCTAACATCATTGGAAGGAAACTGAGAACTATTGTTATTGTAATGCCAGCCAGAAAAATGAATTTAAAATCACATTTATCAAATGCATACTGCCTTAATCTCTGACACTGGTCTTTATTAATTCGAGACACAATAATTTCACTTTTCAATTCTGTTATTTATATTTTTATTACAAAACTAGGAAATGCTTGATTTGAAATCTTTTTTATTGAAAAGGAGGATAAAGTAGACTGGTATCACTTACAGTATAAAACAATTAAAAATGTGTTACCATTGTGCCCCAATTACAAGTCATTAAAGAATGTTTCATTTTACTAATAGCAATAATAAGTATGTTTTGAAAACGAATAATGGTTATTCGTTCCTAAAATTTATTATTTTACTTAATTCCCTCATCAAACTGGCTAGACAATTTCTCGCCAACAAGCCAGACATCCAATTTGTTTTTAATAAATATTCATGATGATTTTTTATTAACAAAATGAAGATTTCATTGTTTTTTACGCATTGCTTTTTAGAATTTCTCTTTCTAATATATATCTTGAAAACAGACGAATCTGAATACGTATTGTGGTGTCTGATGATATAACAATGAATAATGGATTTTGTGGTATAGTTTTAGCTTTTGAATCTTATTGATGTGTTAATGCTTGCTTGTGTTAATTTTACAGCACTTGAGTATACTTTAAAAAAATATTTTATGAGGCTTTTTCAGTCAAGCTAAATGTTAGTGGCATTAGTGTTTACGACGGACGTGTTTTCAAACGTGACGTCACAGCTTGTTTTTCGAATACGATTTCATCACTTCGACAAAACAAATTCATTGAATGAATTCCGAATTTATGAATATGATAATTGATTGGTCAACGTCAATTGTATTAAATTCCAAATGTCGTCAAAACGACGATAAACTACATTTTTAGGTAATACCGATTTGTATGATACGAGAGCATTTGGGCAACGTGAAGTAAAATTTCCATCTCCCGTCTGGTTTATTTGCTTACACTGAAAACTCCCCATGCTTGGGTAGGTAGGTGAATATACGTCACACTGGAATAACATAACGGGATATTGGAGACCGTCCGGGAACAATCCCGAAGAGAAAGATCCGATGACAACATCTCGTAATTTTAAACCACGGTTAGATGACGTCTATCATACATGGGTACACTGCTTACATTTAAATGTCATGAACATATTGATACAAGTAGTTACGATGTTATACATTAAAATATTGAGTTGTTCAGCATATTTTTAATAGTGACATGTTTGATAACAGTACCTTTTATACACAAAATATAATATGTGCAACCTTATGAATGCAAAGTTCTTAATATTTATCTGCAATAATTTGTTTCGAATTACATCTGACAAAAGTTATTTCAAAATCACAAAAGCTATATTGACAAGGACTATGTTGCTGCTGAACTTTTGCTCTAAAAAAAGATGCAAAAGTTGGGTATCAACATAGAAATCCCTTATTTTTGCAATAATTTTAAGTATTTTAGAGTAATAATATAGTACACTGAAATCTTTTGACACTCAGAGGATTAATATAACAATAAATGTGCTTAGAGAAAATTGTTTTGTGCTTGAAGAACGATAAGAACCAATAATTATAAGAGCAATCAAATTAAAATTTAAAGATCCATTTATTTTTTAATGTTCATAGTTTTAATTTGTATCGTATTCTAAATCTGAATTTTATAGATTATAATAATACATAGCATTGCGTGTTACCTTATGTATATAATAATATTTTAAACTGAGATGCATATGTGATTTTTCTGTTAATAAAAGAAAATAACTTAATACAGATATCGGAGCAAGTAGATTTTATTTTTCCATCTATATGATCACTATTAATCAGCCTCCGCAACTCAATACAGAGATAAACCGTGATTTTTGTTTCTAAAAATGTACATAACAATCCTTTGGCGCACGCCAATTGTAAATTCTGTCAAACAACTACAAACATAAAAATAAAAACAACATAGTAACATATTACTTCAGCATATCACAGAGCATTGTATATTGTAATAATTTCCACAGTATATCTGAACACATTTTAAAAAAATCCATGCAATGATGATTACATGTTTAATCGTATAAATAAAAAAGATATCCAGTGAGTTAAAATATGTTTAATGTTTCTGCAGCATTAAATTGAACATTTTAAACGTTTATTTTTAACTTATTCTTGTGTCTCCATTAATTTGTGATATTAGCAAAAATGTATGATAAACAAATTTCAAATCTATGCTTGGAATAATTGTATGAATGTAAATTTTTATGACTCATAAAACTATCATATTAATATACCTTTTGCAATCTTTATGTACACAGCATTCTTTCATACCTCATTTAAAATTTTCAAACTTAGTTTAAGGTTTTCTTTTAAAACTGTGGATTCATGACTTGACACCGAATCTAATATAAATTTACATAAGGTCATTTTTCAAATAATTTTTGACGAAGTGATATTGGATTTTAAAAAAATTATTTAATTATTGTGGATGAAATATTAACATTTGTGAAGAGGAAGTGTGTTAAAATTTTTTAAATATAAGGTAAAATAAAATACTGAAAAATATGAAGGAAGTATTTTTGTTTAATTCATAGAAGGTGGGAGTTAGTGCAGTATTACTTTAAGTTCTTATAGTTTACAGATGAAAATTATAGGATCGACTTTATCAGTAAAATAACCTTGAGGAATATTTACAATATATTGAGTTCAAATGTATCATGCATGTATGTGATTATAAAAGTTTATCTAAAAACATAAAATTGTTAAATGAAACATTCAACGCATTAGAATTAGTTGTATATAAACAGAAATTATGCGACTTTGCGAAATTTCATTTAAGAAGCGAAGTTGGAGGTTAACAGAATATACCAATTCCCAAAAATTTCAATTTTGCTAATTTTTAAAATGTATTTTTGGGATCAAAACAGTTTGCAGAAAATAATTAAAATTGGGTAACCAAAAGAAACAATTAACTTTTTATTTATTTCTTAGTTTATTACATAAATGTTATTAGGTGCTTATTTTTGAAATAGTGAGATGGTATTTTGTATCTACAATTATTATAATACAAAACAGCGTGATTTTGGAATTCATATCTAAATGTTTAAATATCTAATGAAGTCTATTACATTCGGTAATAATCGCGACATTTATTCAAATTAGAAAATAAGGCTTGGTGGTTCAGCCAGATTTTCACCATCAAATACAAATAGAAATGTACAAATGTTTTTATTATTTTTATTTTTGCAAACCCACAGCTGAAATATTATGACATAAATCTATTCTGTACGCATACTTCATCCCATCCATATGTACAAGTGGTCAAAAAATAATTTTGAGACAAATCATTCCTTTCTTCATGATTTTGTCTTGAACTTCAGCTGTCAATAAATGATCCATACGTAAATGTTGCAAATTTTTTTGCAAGTTATTTTTCCAAAATGACAAGAATCTATATTTAGGTTCATAAAATGTAAGATTTTTATACATAACTGAATTTGTTTTTAATGTACAATCCAAACTGTAGACCCTTTTTGTATGGGTTTGTTCGCAATGAAATAAAAATATAAGGAACATTTGAAACTGAGATAAAATCATTAAATTCTTATTCGAAGTATTTGAAAGTTATATAGTTTTGTTTTGTGTAGCAAGCACCATATTGATGTATGATTAAACTTTAAATTTATACTTACAATTATACCTAAAGCACGCGACCATTGATTTGCATTAAAAATATTTATGTAGACGTGCAATTCCCTCAAAGTTACAGGCAATGTTTAAAACATGGTTAAGAGACAAATGTAGCTACTCCATTGGAGTAAAAAACCGAAGTAGGATGAAAATATATAAAAATGATTTGTCAAAATGAACCTACGTTTAATATTTTTATATTTGCAATTGCGAAATTATCTCAAGTGGCAATTTCGATTATCTTATCAAGTGATTGTTTAAAATTAATTTAGAAAACGTCGTTTTAATATGCATAGATGTATCCAATAATAAAATGAACGTTTCATTTATATGCATTGAGTTAATTCATCTAACGATTATTAAATTTATAACATGAATTGCCCTTTGTTTTGCTTCGTTAGTTTCAAGAACTAGTACAAATAGAATCCTATAATGCCATACACATGCTCTATTAGATGAAATATTTTCCAGACTTAGGAACTGAAAGTGTTAAAATTTAGGCGTTCATGTTTCAGAAAGAGTATCGAGGAGAAAGCTTACATATCATTTTTCAGGATGTGAATCTTATAAAGGGATTTATAGTTTACCAACAAGCATTTAAAGAATGTCGGTCCAATATAAAATGCAAGGGGTCACATTTTTTCATTTCATATATATAATCACCCCATTTTGTTTTTATAAGAAATACTATTTTCATTTCAATCCTTAGTCTGCATTAACTACTTGATATGTACAACGGACAACAGTTTTTTTTCTCCATACTAAATTAATAAGCTCCTCTTAAAAGTATTGGCAATAGTTGCGGCCAGCACACCAGCAGCATTTCAACAACAACACTAATACTTTTAATCTTTCACAATAAATTAGTACATAAAACATTTTGTTTTTATGTCATCCATAAAAGTGTCAGCAGTTCACAGTGTGGAGTTTCGCGAATCTGTTCCCAGGTTTGTTTTCAGAAGAAATTTATACCGCGAATTTAGCTTTGAATTTGAACAAATCCTTAACGCTTTCAGCTCACTCCGTTTCCTACCAAATCCCCGCATTATAAAAATATAAATCGAAAATATATTACGGATATCGTAAAGTTTTACAAGTGTTTTCTGGATAACCATATGAAAGAGGTTTAGATTCAACAATCGGTATACTATTCTGTTATCTATAGCTTAAACCATTATTCTCCAAGCATAATTCTTTCTATTATAAGTCAATGAAGCAACTATATTGTTGATTATATATTGAGTGTTGCTGGGTATGGTAGAAGTGAAAGCTGGATAATACATCCAGTGCTTTTCTCTAGCTCAACGTCAGAAATGTATTAAGCACTTGACTTAAGTGACAGTTTAAAAGTACAATTTAATATCGAATACATAAATTTGAGAGCAAAACTGGTAAGAATGAACTTCAAAAATATTTTGCTTGGGTGTACACTAATCCGATTTATTACCTTTTCCAATGGATTTAGTTTGTAATGCACATAACTGTCCATCCAGATGAACAGAACACTTGAACTTTGTACTTATAAATACAAATGTGACCACAGTGATATCCAGTCACGTGGTAACAGATGAACATTTCAGTCCAGTTTAGCGGCGAAGGTCAACTCCACGCGCTGTTCAAATTCAAAGCTGAATCGTTATTTTATTTACCTAACCTTGAGCTTTGGTCGAGGAACTCGGATATCGGCAAAGTAAGCACTTTCTTTGTTATGGGATCACAAAAGAGCGCTGTCTGTTTCAGAAGCAATCACGATGTTGCCTGAACACGCATACGAGAAGAAACCAAATATAAAAAGGGGGAAAACGACTCTGGCAACTGGAATGCGAAACTCTATGGCGTTATAACATGTAGAAAACAAACAATGACAAATCAAGACGAAAACTGTATTTATATATTTAGAAGATATATTTATCAAATGATCTTCTCTCTTGGTGTCCAAACAAAAATTCGACTGATATTGTTCGCCTTGGTAGACCACTTCCTTTGTTGCACAACTTTACCAGTGTTTCACATAAAAACCACTTTTATTTCGTATCCATTCTGACGTAGACTTCGCTTCTTGCCTGTGGGTCGCTCGTTTGCTTGCTTTCAGTGTGTCGTTTTTCAGATGCCCAGTGAGTCGAAGAATCCTCCCTTCTTGGTCTTTGGGGGTAAAGGAGGCTCCTTTGGCTTCTTGCCGATGCCCTTGGGGGGCAGAGGTGGCTTCATTCTGGGATCGGGGATTTTCCCCGCTTTTACATCATCGTACAAATCCGCGTACACCATTTCGTCACTGCTGTCCGGTCTGTAGGGCTGCAAAGCAAAAAAATGAATTAAAACTAGAATTGGCATGTAACAGTGTTGGGAGTAATCAACGAAGTTTTTCAATTAGTTTACAATATTTTCAATCGTGACTACAGTTAATCATGATTGAAAAATTAGCATGACCATAACTAAACCAATTAATCATTTTCATTCAATTATTGGTTTTAGTCATGTACACGTTACCTAAATTTCTATAGTAGAGGTATTCAAAATTATTTCGGCTATATTTTTTACTCTCAATTTCCATGATTTTCTTGAATTGCGATTCAAGAACAAGCTAATTTAATAAACATAGTTGATTCATTTTTTGCAATTTGATTTTTTACTGTGTTACGTTGAAGTTTCTTACGCGTAAAATATTAATTTCATCGTGTTATCCTCTTTTTTTTCATTTTATTGCAGTTTTCCTCTTTAACATGTGGATATGTATTAGGATATTTAAGCACAAAACTTCACACAAGCACATACTATTTTAATGTATTCATAATGCTGAATAGAGGCAAATTTCCACACACAATTACAATTTTCAGTCATGATTACTTGATTAAAGCTAAAACTAAAATCATTCATTAGTTAAAGGGGAAGGAATTAGACAAATCAATCTTTATGTATAAGTCAGGATTAATTTTTAGTCATTAGTTTTAAATCATTAATCAGATTAAACTTTGCCCAACACTGGCAATATACAGCGAAGGTAATTAAAAAATATAAGACTTAAAGGATTTTTATCCTGCTTAAAAATCTCGGTTCAAAAAATAAAAGACCGCGAAGTGATAAAATTAAAATCAGACTTAGCCCTTAGAAATACAGCATGTTGGGATAAAAATATCCTTAAGTTCCATAATCAAACTACACCCAGCAATGCAAAGTGAGTTGAAATTTATTAAGCATGAAATAAATAAGCATGAAAAAATAAAATGAAATAAGTTAAGCAATGATTCTATTCCATCACTGTAAAAAATAATTAGTAACTAAAGCTTGAATGTTGTAAAGTTTCAAGTAAAAATCTTGTTTCCGACTGATATTAATCTATCTGATCATCGTTCGTTCAGTGGTTTCGTGGTTTCAACGCTCACACATACACAGCAATTTTATACGAAAAAGTGTGGACAAAGTGGTAGGAAATTGAAGTTTTTAAAAGTAAGCAATGTTTAGAACCTAGATATATATAATACCATTAGGAATGTTTAGTTTTCAGAGAAAATCAATGGTTATATACATATAGTTGCTTTCTTAATTAAATCAGAAAAAATGCAACTCAATAAATACATGATTTAATCATTCACTATATTTGGATTAACTACATTTGTCGAAAATATATTGTTCATTTTACGAGGGTTGCTGGCATTTAATCGATATTGATAGTTTAATATAATGAGGTCGAATGTCTCAGCTGTCAAACTAAGTGTAGGTGGAGGTAGTTTTTTTTTGTGGTGAAACATGCTTTCTGTGTCTACTCGTATTCCGAACGTGACGTCATGGCTTGTTTTTCGAATACGATTTCAGCATATCGCCAATAAAAATTCCAAATAATTAATCCCGAATTAAAAAGTTGATTTGCCCACGCCAATTAGATTAAACGCCAAACGCCATCAAGATGGCGATAAACTATATTTTAAGATAGCCTCGATACACATATGCGAAAACATTTGGGCAGCGGAAGTAGAATTTTCGCATTCCGTCTGGTTTGTTTACACTGAAAATACTCTCAGATTTCAAATGCACTAATACGCCAAAACCCTTCTGTGACTTTGGTGTGTGTGTGATTGGCACCTAACTTTCGTTAAAACCAAACAAATTCGTTTCGTCGCAAGGTATGCGGCCATGTTGGACATATTCAAGTATCACCAACATCTTAATGGCAGTCTCGTTCGTCTTAAATCTTTTCTTTATGGGTCGCTATAAAGTGAACTCCTAGAGAGAATTTAGGTTGTTGAACTCCCTCTAGAGTTTGAGTTTTATCTTCGCAAAACACGGCTATCCCTTGAGTCATTTTATGTCCTGAATTTCAGAAATATAGTAGAATGCAAATATTTGTTTACATAAAAAAGTAATTAATATAAATTACTACTAGTGTTATTAGCTAGTAGTATCCAGAAATTTGTTTTTATATTCTGTGTAAGGAGTTCCAACAATAAGTTCTTTTGAGAAAATTGAACCGTTTAATAAATTTCTTGCGCTTAATTTGAATGTTAAAACACCCAGGTCAATAGTGAAATAGTTTAATTTTCCCTTCTGAACAGATTTAACCTTGCATTACGAACGTGTTTATCTGAGTTTGTATACTTGGCTGGGTTGGTTTTGGTTTTTTGTCATAAGATGAACATACACACATTGAGTTTATATAGCATCTTTTGTGAGGAATGTATATGTGATTCAGTATATATATATATATATATATGTCTAAGTTCTTAAGAATTACTCTGTCCACAAATTTAGCTAAACTCCTCGTTGTGATTTTAATGAATTTAACAAATGAGCTCATTATGTGGGAAGAACGAAACACAGGTGGTACAAATTTCAAAGGCGCTATTAACAAATTAAACAATTCACAAAGCATCTATAAACAAAAAAATATCGATATTAGTTAGATCCAAGAATGGGGGGGGGGAATTTCAATTAACGTCACACTGGAGCAACACAATGGGCTATTGGTGACGGTCCGGGATCAATCCCAAAGGGAAAGATCCGAGGACAACACCACGTAATTTTGAACCACGGTCAGATGACGAGGCAACACCTGAGCTGGCACCCCACTCTCCAAACTTCCACACCACGCCAACGTGAGGACATTTGAGGCCACGACAGATTTAACGTGCACCAGCCCCCTTTGTACACGACGGTGTTTGGCTGGATTCGAACTCGCAACCCTTCGGTTGCAAGTCCGTTACTCTTCCAACCGGGCCACCGCGGCCCTCCAAGAATGGAATAATATATATATATATATATATATATATTGAAATTTGTACCACCTAAGTGTTTCGTTCTTCCCACATAATGAGCTCATTTGTTAAATTCATTAAAATCACAACGAGGAGTTTAGCTAAATTTGTGAACAGAGTAATTCTTAAGAACTTAGACAAGACAGAAGATATTATTTCAAAGGATGGTTGGTTGATTTTATATAAAACAAGGGTCAGATCTGGCCAAGCTGCACCAAGTAATGTTTTCCTATCAAGTAAATGGACGTACACTGACAAGGAAAGTTTTACTGACAGAAGAGAAATATACTCTTAGGGTAGTTACATGAATTACACAGAGGACAAACTCACTGAGCCACCACATTCAAATTTCCAAGAAATTTTAGAGTAAATTGAGAAATACGAAACACAGTTGGTTTTAACGCACGAACTCACGAAGACGATCACGGAAGGAAATTCTAAAAGACTTCTCTTCAAAACAATTTTGTAGCCCTTTTCCATCATAAATGAAGATTGGTTTCGTTTTAAATGGCTTAAGAACAAAGCGGAATCATAAAAAACAAGGCCCTAATAAAGCAACTGTTTTAGTTCAGTGGAGATATCTGCCGCATTGGCGTACAAGTAATTGGGACCACAATCAAAGAATCGGGCGCAAGTCAGCACAAAAGACTTGAATCGTTCTTCTCCAAAAGCTGCTCCGGCGTCGGTAAGTAAATATTATGTCTTTGATATGAAACAGTTCACTGACTGAGCTTTATTAAGTGGCTTTATGTTCTGTCCTTAAAGTTTACGGTAAAGTTCCACGGGAACAAAGATTTTTAATGGATGACAAAGTCTTGAAAACCGACTCACTTAAGTCATAGTATCCATCTCCCACGATAAATAAAAGCAAATGAATTCTTTTTATTGACCATAAGAGCTATTTTATTAGCTGCCCACCGATAAAATGAAGTACAGTTGCAGTATTAAGTGATTCTGGGATGTCTTTTACGTTTGCAATTCGAGTTTTTAATCTATTAAGAGCTTGTAATTACATTAGACTGGAACAGCGAAAGATTCCAATTGTTGTCTTCATTAACCATTAAGAGGAGAGGCTGAATAATGTTGCCTAACGAGGGTAGAATGAAGTGAAATGGCATTTACATAAAAGTGGGTAGAAATTTCAATTTCGGATAATGCGTATTCTGCGATATTGAACACAAACAGGCCAAACTTTGTTTTATCACCGGTGCTTTGTTTCTTTTTCACGTACAGGCTTTTATTTTGAGTTCTAAAAGGTTTATGTCATTGAGACTTGTATCACAATTTCTACCAGAGCAATTTTATTGTTTAAACTTGTGGAGCATAGTTTAAAAGTTATGGGATGCGTATGAATGTTGATTTTGGAGGATGGCACAGTGTTTGATGATAGTTTGCTGACCAAAGTAATGTTGTATTTTAAACTATCTTTCATGTGAGAAGAATGCCAAGATAATTTTAACCCTCCTGGTGGTTGTCTCGAGGAGGTATCATTAAGCAAAACTCACCAGATCTTGATTGACGAGATATCTCGTTCATTATAAAAACGACCGACTAGATCTTGATTTCGTCATCATCAAAAACGGCAGTATCTAGATGACGAGATTAATTGGCATTAACAAAATTGGTCAGATCTTGATGGACGAGATATCTCGTCGAAACCGTTTGGGGGGTTAAGGTAGTGAAAATTGAAAGTCATTAAAGAAACGACCAATAAAGATAAAAAATTTTAAATCAATGGCTATCTCGGTGGAGTTAGACGTCCACCATAATCAGGGGATATATGTGGTAGGTAGGTATTTAATTAACGTCACACTGAAGCAACACAACGGGCTATTGGTGACGATTCGGGATCAATCCCAGAGGAAAAGTTCGAAGACAATAATACGTAATTTTGAACCATGGTCAGATGACGAGGCAACACCTGAGCTGGCACCCCATTCTCAAAACTTCCACACCAAGCCAACGTGAGGACATTTGAGGCCACGGATTTAACGTGCACCAACCCCCTTTGTACGCGACGGTCTTTGGCTGGATTTGAACTCGCAACGCTCCGGTTGCTAATCCGTTGCTCTTCCAACCTGACTACCACGGTCTGGAGATATATGTGATTCTAGAACATATATAAATTCGCGTTTTTGTGACTAACCTGATGATGGTAGATGTCTTGCTTCACTTAAATGGCTTTTGACCGATCGTTTCTAAGGTATTTTTAATCTTTATTAGCTGTTGTGTTAAAGGTTTTTCAATTTTTACTACCGATTTGACTAAGTTTTCATTTGTTTATATAGTTTTAAGATACTTCGATTAAGTCGTTTGTCAGCAGTCTAAGTCAGCAGTTTGTCATTTAAAATGAAACAATTTATTCAACCTGACAAAGAAATGTTTTCGTAAATTTATTACACATGACTTATCTTTTAAAAGGTTCTAGCAAGATTATGTCGATGAGATTTGCATAACGTTTTGTACAAGAACAACTTTTTTGTTAAAACTTGTGAAACATTGTTTTCACATTTATATGATAACATTTATATGAATTTTTATTTTGCCATTGTTTTATGATATTTTACTGATCTAAGTTATGTTACATTGGAAACGCTCTATTATATGAGAGTATCAAGATAGATTTAAGAAATTTCAGTTAAATTGGCAATTTATCATAATCTGAAATGAAACAAGTTATTTACTGCAGAGAATATCTCTTGAGAAACCCAATAAATTGATTTTTGCTTTTCTTTACCATTTCTTAGTGCTTTATTTCCTTAACAAGAAATTCTTAAAATAAGTTCTTGCGAAAACGTTTCGAAGTACCTGAACAGCTAGACTGAGCACAAACTAAACTTTAGATTTCGAGGTAGTTTGATTATTTTACCTCTCCCACGAAATAATGTAGATATACAGCACTGATAAATTTCATAAAATATATCACTTCTTTTGTACGAATTGAACATTTTTAAGTACAATTCAAGTTCAGTACTGATAATACTTGATACAATTCAGAATTATCAGAAGTTTTAACAAAAGCTATTCGCTCCTTTTCCTCACAGAGAAAAATAAATCTTACAAATACCGATTCTAGAAGATATTCTAGACTTCATTTATGAAGCGAAGTACAATATGGTGAATTTCACGTTCTGATGAAAATATTCATATCATACTTTTCTGGGTCTCCAAGTATAAATCCTGAGTTGGGTTAAAAACAGATATCTTGTTTGCTTTATTCATTAAAAGAAACGAAGCCCTAGAAACAAAAATAACAGCAAGAACCTTGTGAAGGGAAGTCATTTCTCTTCTTCGTCAATCTGGCGTGAAAATTCGTTCGCTCTGTTTCACGTCTCCATCAGGTTGGACTTTTTGCCGTTAATTTGGCTCTGCGAAGCTGATACTCCGCCGCCATTTTCTACGGGCTCGAGTAGAGTTGAGGAGTCTCCTTTATCTCTCATTCGCACTCAAAGGAAGTTGGTAAAAGATCGTCTGCCTTTTTCATTCCCAGATAAATCAGGAGTGCGAAGAGAGGAGAATATAAAAAATAATAAACCATATTATGGGCAGGGGACTGGGAAAGAAATTTTTTTTCATCCTGCTCCGGAAATTCCGGATATAGCATTCGGTCCGTTTTTAATGGGATAGACACACATCCTTATTTTCGCTTTTTTGTTATTTACGAGAAGAAAGAAGAAAATATCTCAGGATAGAGTACAGCGAAAAGAAAGGGAAATAAAATTTTGGTTTTACTCTCCCATTTGGTCATATTTCAAGTATAACTGCAGCGGATAGCCTACTTAGTTGTTTTCACACAGGAGGCATAGATCAGATTACTATTGTATTGTGTTATAAATACGCTTAGAGACTAACATTAGATTGTTTGATTACAAACATAAGCGTTTTAGAACTGGAATAAATGTTACCATTAGTCTAGTTAGATACGATTGAGTAAATGAAACAATGTAAATGTGGTAGAAGATGCGCTCGCGCGATTACTATCAGAATCCATTCTCTTTATTGAGTCATTATATTTCAGATATAACTAAAGAGGATAGTTTAATTGGTTGTTTTCGCAAGATAGGTAGGAAAGTAGTTGAATTAAAGTCACACTGAGGGCAGCAATGCAACGGGTTATTGGCGACGGTCCGGGATCAATCCCGAAAGATTGATCCATGGACAATACCTCGTAATTTTGAATTTCGGTCAAATGACTAGGTCAACACCTGCGCTTGTTTTCGCACAGGAGCCACAGAGCAGATTGCTATTGCATTGTATTATAAATATACTTAACGACTAGCATTAGGTGGTTTGATTACAAACCTCAGCATTTTAGAACTGGACTAAATGTTACCATTAGCATGTAGCATTGAGTACATGGAATGTTATAAATGTGGTAGACGATGGTAGTCATTTTAAGAACTTATTCTCATTATTAAAGAATTCGGCATTTTTAATTATAGGAATATATTACATTTCAATATGTTACGAAGCTGCTGATGTGTCATCGCAGAAAATTTTTATGTTTCACAATAGGTAAATGTGATTGTCTGATAGGCACACTAATTGTCTTCCAATTTAGTGTTACTTTACCTGATGAAAAAGGATTACCTACATCAGCTGAGCTCCGAGCTCCAAGACACCTTAATGGGGTAAATGCTTTTCTAAGAATAGAAACATTGGTATACTTAGAAATGTGAACAAAGGTTTTATTTTGGTCGAACTTGATCAAATAAGAGAAACGTTCCCCAAACGCCAAGTTGGTTTTATTTGCTTGATTGGTATACGGTCATTTTTTTGCTACACAGGGTATAATTAGACCAGGAATTACGTCTTAAAGTGCAAACACCGAAGAAATTATTTTCGATAAAAGAAGCAGCAATTGAGATAAAATTACCCACCAAATTGGGTCAGTTTTTAATTTTGATACATGCTTTATTAAACTTTAATTAAAATTAAGTATCTAAAACTGCTTTATATTTTGCTAATTATGTTAAAGTTCGTGAGGCAAAATGCATTTTACAATGTATCAAATAGTGATATAATTGATAAATTAGTCAAGCAAAACACCTTATACGTACGGTACTCAGTGATTTTAACATTTTACATAAACAAGTTGTACCACATACACATACATGCATACCCCCAAGGATACTCCATACTTTTTCTCTAGGGAGGATTCTACAGGTTATCCCACCACTCAAAGACTTTCATTCAAAAATTAAGTTTCTTTTGTTTGAAGTTGACTTAATTTTTTGTATGTTTTCAAACCTATTGCAGAGCGGAAGTCCACCACGATTTTAACAGCAATTGTTTTAACTTATGGCCAGGATCGTTCCTCGGTTTATTTACTTATTTACTTTTGCTCGTCCCTCACCAGAATACCGTGGTAATACACTTCTGTAGTTTTCTTTGTATCTGAATCAGGAGTAGGACCTTCCTGGGGTACCGACTGGGGTGGACGTACATGACGTACGTGGGTCATATTTTGTACTAGCTCTAAAATTGGTTAAAATTAGGCTTGAATGCTTTCATTAGAAATTGATCGCGCACAGTAAATAGCTATTAAATCCTGACATAATAGCCATTTACTCTGCGATAATAGCGAAAATTAAGTTACTTTAGGAGAGTTGAAATTTGCAAGTGTTCACAAATCTGATGTATTGGTGGGTGAGTAATGTTATGTGGTAATCTATATAAATAAAAATGGAGTGTTTGTACATTGAATATTTTTGACCCATTTTAAGTTTTCTATGCAGTTTGGGCCCTTCTGATACAAAATCCATCTCGCGCGTTTGGTGTCTGTCTGTATGTGTGTACCCCTGCTACGTCCAAACGGTATAATATATTCACATGAAACTATGCATAGTGTGAGTACTTACATTCATTTAGTGACTGAATTCTGATGCGTTATTCTGTCTGTCCCTCTTCCTTCTCAATGTCTGATTTTGTGTCTGTGTGTTTGTACAAGTATCAAATGGATTTTATTCCATATATTTTAATACAATGTCTTTTATTTTACACACCATATTTTAGTTTAGTGAATACAGTATCTAAAGAATTTTGGAGAAGCTGGAATGCATATTGAGCATTGCGATTACTTGAATTCTTTTTCAATTCTTTTTCATCACACGCAGCAACATCACAAAGTATTCGATTTAGAGTAGCATGTAAGTTAGAATGAAATACATTTATGAGGAATTTTGCCGTTATTGAAAGAATGTTAATGTTAAAGACTTTTAGAAGTATTAAAAATTATTTGTCAAGGTGGCTTATTTTACAAGTTGAAGCTATATTTAAGCAACTTATGTATGTTTAAAGTTTGTTGAAAACAATGATTTTCTACAAAAAATCTGATGTCAAATCTGTTTACCATTTCTTTTAAAAATGGTAATAGGTTATCTTTGCTTTGTCTGTACTGAGGACATTCAATTTTAAAACAAGTTCTTTAATTATTAAACGTACCACAAAATGGAATTTTCAAGAAAAAATGCCATTCACTTAAAAAAAAAACTTAGTGCTAGTTATCTTATAGTAATTTGTCATCCTTCCCTTACAGATGGCGAAATTCTAAACTGTCTGTCTCATGCCTGGTGCAAGAGTACCAGGTATGTCAAAATGTATATTGGTAGGTAAATTATGAGTGCGAAAGCATTCGCCTTAGATTTGCTATTTTTACGAATTGAATTATGGCAATTTTAGAGGAGACGGTCTTAAGAAATGGCATTTCTAATCCCTCCCAAACCCCTCAAAATCGTCTTTTGTAGTAGTTACCTTAGTGTCACCTTTTGCCATTTTATAGTTTTGTTATGCAGCAGTGGTACGGTGTATGTGAAATGTATACATGGTTGGATATGCATGTATAAGATTTGTGTCCAAAGTAAGATGTACAAATTACAAAAATGTCCAGAAGGTGTAAAAGTTATTTTCCTCACAATTAAATGATTTGGCATTTTTCTACGAGACAAGTGATTATAACATATATTCTGGTTACTTTTTAATCAAAAGTTACCAATTCAACCCTAGTGAGGGCGGGTAATTTCGCTAGTATCGAACCTATTTCATCAAAAGATATTTATTCCAAAATAAAAATTTTGATTCATATTTTATCATACAATAATTTAAAAGCACAAATTTGACATAGGTTTGCAGATGATTTTAATTAATATTTAATTTCCTTAGTTTCAGAATTAAATTTATACTTTATATCTTTATTGAATTTTTTTGTTATTGATAATAGAAAGGAGTTTTACCTATATATATATATATATATATATATATATATATATATATATATATATATATATATATATATATATATATATATATAGAGCCCGTTGTATTTTATTTCAACGGGCTTTACAAATCGACCTTCTTGTGATATAGACGGAGCATGTGCTTGCAGTTTTATGTTATTTCTTCTGGTTGCTCGGTTTGAAATGCAGGTTGTCAAATGTCACGTGGCTGTGGTAAAAGCATGAATCCTAAATTATTTATGGATTAAAGTTATTATCCACCGTGATCAGAAACACTAGTCTACGCTCCGATAGCCAATCGGTTAAGTCATTTAATTAGTAAGCCCATATTATCTACTCTTCAGGTAGGTAGATAGTAGAATTAACGTCGCACTAGAACAAAACTACGGGCTATTGCCGACTGTCCGATTTACCTTTCACAGATCTTCCGGCAGCGACTCCGACCACATTATCTGTATATTTCATAAGAAGGTCAATGGCTTTACAGCTAGTTGGTAATAATGAAGTAACATTTCAGTTAATCGCATTTTATTTTTCAAACGTTGACCTGCCACCACAAATATTGGAAACCATATTTATTTTTTCCCACTTTTTTTAATTGACCTCTCCTATTTCTTCCTGCCTACGTACTTACTTGACGTTGGCTGCCTTGGCAGCTTGGACAAATATGGATTTTACGTAATGAAACTCAACCCAATCAACAAGCTATACTACATGCAGGTGCATGCCCAACCCAACACTCAGAAACGATATGGAATACCAATATCTGAATAAGGTTGAATCCTAGTATAAGGTGCTGTAGCCAAAGTTCGCCAAGTAGGCGTCTTTTGAGCTATGCAAATTATTACGGTTCTGCATTGGCTTGGAACAAAAAATAAAAATCATGCCAAGGCAGCACCATTAAACTTCCTGGTGGTTGTCTCAACGAGATATCTCGTTTGAAGCAAAACTGATCAGATCTTCATAAAGGAGATATCTTAGAAGAAAATTGACCAGATCTCTTGACCTCGTTATTAGAAGAAAACTGGCCAGATCTTGATCTCGTCATCATAAAAAAAAATCGGCAATACCTTAATGACGAGATACCTCGCGATTCGCAAAATTGGTCAAATCTTGATGGACGAGATATCTCGTCGAAACCATTTGTTACTACGATTTTAAGGTAGAATAAACGCGTTTTTGCAACAAAAAATACGCTGCACACCCCCTTAAATATTTATTCATCAATTTAATATTTTTTTTTATCAATATTCGAAACTTTCGGGTATTTCATCAAAAAACGCGCATTCTTCCAAAACAACCACCATAAGAAACGCTGTCAGTTTGGATGGAAATGCTCTCCATATTTTAGAGCGGGAAAGGAAGCGAAGTTTCTCGCGAAAGTATTCGGCATTCCACCTTCCACCGCCTTTCGGTTCGGCAGGAACACGAAACATCCATTATACTAGCCAGCACAAAATGGCGGACGACCAGCTCGGACACTGCTGGAATATTTCGATTTCTCGGAATAGAGGGGGAAACTGAGTTATTCCTCGTTTTAGATTATCGGCCCGCGGAAACCATAAATCCTGAAGCTGCCACTATTCTGGAAGTAACGAATCTGAGGAGAAAGGCAACGCGTTGTTTTGAAGACGAGGCTTTTTTTGTAAGTGTCGAGAAGATGTGTTGGGCGAAATGGCAGCATCCAAAAGTGAGATTTCACTCGGAAGTAATGTTTCTATAAATTTGAAATATTCTCGTGAATAGAAGGGGAATTTCATAACAAAAGAAGCTGAGATTGGAGAGGGGGAAGTCAAAGATAGCGCGTGAAATTGATTGATGAAACAACGGGAAGTTGGAAGATTCAATACCTATAATGTTAATTTGCCTAATTCTCTGTGCACCTTTATCAGAATATATTTTCAATGTTATTCAGAGTTTCCAATATAAATAAGCTAGACGGAGAGCGCAGATTTTATTTTCGCTACTCCGCTCTCGCATGATACAAATCGGGGTTGCATAAAATGAAATTTATCGCACTTCCGGCGACACTTAGAGTTTAATCTAATTGGCGTTGCCCAATATCGTCTAGCATATATCAATATTGAATTTATTCTTTAGAGTTTTTATTGCCGAAGTGTGGAAATCGTATTCGAACAATCCAAGTGACAAGTGTTTGTCCATCGTCCCTGTAAACCAGTGCTGTGCTGGTCGTCTTTTTTCGTTTTTGTGTTGATCCTGTTGGTCAGTTCAATGTATTGTTTTTAAAGTTCAATAAATGCCTGCCCGTCTGGGTTGGGTCTCCTGTTCTCCTCTTTCGTGTATGGCGGGAGGTCAATCCTCCTCCTCCTGTAAAAAGCTATAAACCTCTTGAGGAGGTGTGTCTGAAAGCCAAGTGACGTCACTTTCGGAATACGTATAGTAAACACATTCCTCCCTAGAAACACTACCTCCACTTATACTTAGTTGAACTAAAAATCTAATACTAAAGATGTCGTTTTGGAATGTTTCTTAACAGACATTTACCTACATACTGAAGTCTGGATTTAGCATCATATTGTTTAACGCTTGTAAAAGTATATAAAATGGATTAGAAAATCACAAAAGTCTTCTAAAAGTTAAAAATAATTACTCATATATTATATTGAAATGACCTGAAACAAAATGGTCACTTCAATATAATATATGACGCTTGTGTGACTATGGGAGTTTTACTGTTGAAAGTTTTACTTCCCAGCATAAAGTAACTTTTCAGAAAAGACACCTCGAAAACCAGAAAATGTTCATTTTCAGAACATCAAAATTAAGTTCAAAATATAAGCATATTTTATTTAATCGTAACTTCGTTTATGGTTTTAAAATTTCTAATAGGGAGTTGAAAAAAACTAAAACATTATTTGAAAGAATATAAAATATACTACCCAAATCTTCTGAAATCTCAAAATCGATATTTTTTAAAATAGTGGGTTCCAGGTCCACTTGAATTTACCTAAATGTTCCTTATGTTTTCTAATTCAATTCTTTCGAAACAGGATTGTAATATTATAACTAAACACAATCAGCAAGTATTATATGAAATCAGAAACACATGAATTATTATTTTCTTTATGTAAGGTAATTTTCAATTAATCGTTTTGTGTTAGAATCTTCATGATTCGAATACACGCATTATGATTACTGAATATTAATCCTCTAGTTTCCTCATTATAAAACGCTTATCATTCCAAACCAACATATAGCGTGTAAGATGTTATTTATAAGGATTGAATTTCTCATGTTAATCAGTGAATTTGCTGTCCTTGTCTCCATATTTTAAGATCGCTTCTTAAATTTTAATCTCTTTCTATAAAGCTTAAGAACACATTATGCAAATTCTCCCACCACTTAAGTTATTCATATTATTAAAAGGATTACAGGTGTCACGGATTATATTAAATACAGATATATTGAAAGGATTATAGCACAGAGAGAGGTTTCGAAATATACATTATTCATAATATTATTATAAAGTTTCTGCAAATATTTCTTAATAGGTTATTAAAAATGTGGCATATTTATACCTCATGTATATTCTGCGATCATGCTCACAATTATTGTTTTGTTTTATCAGGCATTATTCAAAAACATACAAGATTTAAGTGGAAGATAAGTTACTGCTTTAAAAAATTGTACAAATGCATTTATACTGTCGATTGCAAACCACAGAAAACCTTTTGACGTTTTAAATAGTTCATTTAAATCATTTCTATTTCATTAACTTACCGAGGAGCGAACGCGCATACATACGCCTGGCAACCTTATCTTTCGAGAGTGACTTTTAACCACTATAATCTTTCCTAGGGATTCTTTCAATCAATAGATGTGGCTACTTTGTCAATAAATGTGATCTAGGGAAAAGATATACTCGAAAATCTCTTGACTCTCAGAGGATTAACCACCTGAGCGTCACAAGATTTCCGAATATTATAGTATTGCTTTTACCCCACAACACACATGACTTTTACAACACATTAATTGTTTCACAAAATCCCAGGAAAACTTCTATTGGTCATAAAGGTCAAAACTGGTTGGAAGTCATACAGGGAAGGCAACAAAGTTCAGATCGGATACATACGTGCGAACCCCTCAGATGGCAAAATAGAAAACCTTCATTTGTCAAATAGAAATAGGCAGTGCTATTACACATCAGTTCTTAACTACTTCTTGCATTGAACCTGAAAAAATTGAACTCGACCAACTCCGATCGCTCCTGATGTCCTGCGACATCGAACCAGAAAATTGAACTTAGCTAACGCCAACAGCTCCTGAGGTCATGGGACCTCCTATTAGAACCTGAAAAATTGAACTCGACCAACTCCGATCGCTCCTGATGTCCTGCGACATCGAACCAGAAAATTGAACTTAGCTAACGCCAACAGCTCCTGAGGTCATGGGACCTCCTATTAGAAAACTGAACTTAATTAACTTCAACCGCACCTAAGGTTCTGGGACCTCGAATCAGAAAATTGAACATAATTAACTGCAATCGCGCCTAATGTCCTGGGACGTCGAACTAGAAAATTGAACCTCCAACCGCACCTGAGGTTCTGGGATTTCGAACCAGAAAATTTAACATAATAATCTGAAACCACGCCTAATGTTCTGGGACGTCGAACTAGAAAATTGAACCTCCAACCGCATCTGAGGTTCTGGGACTTTGAACCAGAAAATTTAGCATAACTTGAAACCACGCCTAATGTCCTGGGACGTCGAACTAGAAAATTGAACGTAATTAGCTCTAACCGCACCTGAGGTTCTGGGACCTCGAACTACACTGCTCAAAACAATTAAATAATATTGTAAGTCTTATATAAAATAACGGTATAAGCGAAATTTTTTTTGCAGAAAATGGAAAAGGAAAGTCACAAATGCAAATTTTTCTCATTTTCAAGCTTCGGAGTATGCAAACTTCGAGTTTGACGTCAAAAACGACGCTTTAGCGGCAGAGAATGAAATTTGGCTTTCAGTTTAATGAAAGACAAAGCGGAAAAGAATGATCGACATTCAGTAAGTGCATTGTTTCGATGAGTGCGATGTCTCAACGAAGTCATTTAACCGATTCAGAAGCTTGGAGAGTTGTTGGTCGGTTAGAGGGGGGGGGCCAAACACAAGCCGAAGTAGCAGAAGCCACTGGAGTTTCACAAAGTGTGATTTCCAGGATATGGAACCGTTTTTTGGAGACTGAAAATGCAGGCCGAAGACCAGGACAAGGTCGTAGATGTGCAACAACGCCCAATGAAGATCGATATTTAACGCTAACGGCTCGGAGACACCGAAATATGAATGACACTCTTCTTCAACAACACCTTCGCTCGGCTACTGCCACCACAGTTTCGACTCAAACTGTCCGAAACCTGTAGGTCTGTATGCTCGCCGACCAATGGTATGTGTTACGTTAACAGCAAGGCACCGTCGCGCCCGCAGGGAGTGGGCAACAGAGCATGTGAACTGGAGGAGAAATGAATGGCGCAATATTCTTTTCTCTGACGAGTCCCATTTTTCTGTTCATTCTGATAATAGGCATATTTTCATCTGGAGGGAACGTGGCACTAGAAACAATCCTGCGTTCGTGCACGGAAGTGTCAGATTTGGCGGTGGGGGAGTGATGGTCTATGCTGGCATCTCCATTGATGGGCGCACCGATCTCCACATCATTCGAAATGGAGCTCTGACCGGTCGCCGATATAGAGATGAGATCCTCAGACCTATTGTAGTCCCTTAAGCTGCAGCAATTGGAGATGACTTCATGTTAATGGACGACAATTGCAGGCCACATCATGCTAACTTGGTGGATTATTTCCTTTTCGAGGAAGGAATCAGACGAATGGAATGGCCAGCGTGTTCTCCGGATATGAACCCAATAGAGCATGTTTGGGACAATCTAGGCAGACGAGTTGCTGGCCGCCTACCACCCCCACAAACTCTCCAAGAACTGGAAAAAGCTCTTCTGGAGGAGTGGGACAGAATACCCCAGCTCCTCATTAATAGCCTCATTGACTCCATGCCTCAAAGGTGTTCAACGTTGCTGGCCGTCCGGGGAAACCATACCCCTACTAAAAACGATTTTCTCTCAAGGAAACACCTTTTTTATTCGTTTTTTTCTCATATCCACAAATTGTGTTTTGTACCCAAATGCTCAATAAAATGCATTTTTTTCTGCCAAACATGTGTAATTTTTTTCTCATATAGCCTACCACGTCTGTCGATCATGTATCAATCATCTAAACAATTCCCCAGCCGCAAGATCCACCCACAAACTCAATATCCTTTAATTGTTTTGAGCAGTGTAGATAAAGGCATTTAACGATATCAAATTTCTACTTTACAACGGAGTTGAGTTTTCAACCAAAATTATCTCCCAAACATCATTCTGGAAGGTCAAGTAACACGGGAAACTGACCATTTCAATTGAATGACTTTCGAATCGGATCTCTAATTACCTATATTTCACCGAAGCTGTCATAATGTTCAGTTCAGAGTTAGTGCGAATCCAAAGATAAGGGATCTTTGCACCAGACGATTTACGGCGACAGTAATCGCTGGAGACACAAGTTGGTAATTTCAAGGAAGATGAGCGTGTGCACAGGAAAGGCGTCCTGTTATCAAACCTTACCTTTAGCTGCTTCCGATGTGAACTTGAGCGTGGCGTATTTGGTCGGCTGCTTGCTCACTGGTTGTGCCTGGTGGAAGGGTAGCGCCAGGTCGGCATATATCACTGAAGACGGATTAGAACATTTCTGCAACATGCATTTCAAGCACACCATGCATTTGGATTAGTATTCAACAATTGCAAAGACACAAGCAAAACACATTTTAGTCACTGTACGTTCCACATGCTACATTAACACGCATCATATACTCTCTAGAATTTGTAACAAATGGTTATAAGGATAAACCAATTAAGATTTTAAAGTTTTTATTAAATTTCAGCTAAAATAATAAAAGTAAAATATGCTAGACTTCAAGATAAAACAGTACCTATTTTACTACTTGATTTTTGATTGAAAAATTTGGCAGTAATTATAAGAGTGAGGCAAGCTAGACATCAAAGGATAAAACAGTACCTATTTTACTACTTGATTTTTGATTGAAAAATTTGGCAGTAATTATAAGAGTGAGGCAAGCTAGACATCAAAGGATAAACCAGCACCGATATTAGTTTTTTGACTGAAATGTTTACCAGTAATAATGAGAGTAAGATATACTACACTTCAAAAGATAAACCAGTACCTATTTTACTACTTTTTTGGAAATTTTAGCTGCAATCGTAAGAGAAAGGTACACTAGACTTCAAAGTACAAACCTGTATCGATTTTAATGTTCTGTCTGAAAATTTCAGCATCATAAGTAAAGGGAATGTAATTTTATGTTTCCATTCCCTTGGTTTCCATGATTTGATATATTTGCAAAATGGACACAAACTATTCAAAATATTATCAGTGTGACGTCCCCTTTGGCGATAGCTGCCAAAACCAGGTGTCCTTGGAGGTCCCCCAGCCTGCTAAAGTCATGAATGGATCGACGATCCATCCTCTCTTCGTTACCGAAAAACAAATAGAAAACTGTAAGCAATGGGACTCTGTCTAGATTAGACCTCTCCTGAGCAACGAATAGAATCTTGAATTTGTACATTCATTTTTATTTGCGTGCTTTAATATGTTAACGCACAAGTTTTATAAATTTCTCTGTGTAAAAAAATGTATATATAATCCCAAAATAATTTGGATTATTTCATCCTATCACCCACGAAATACTGCTTATTTTGATGTAATACATATAATCAATTTTATTCGCTCTCATTTATGTATCGACATAGTTTTCGTTCACATACCTTTAACAAGGTAATACAGAGAAGAAAAGCTACAGGTGATCATTCTACTGCCTTTTCTGTTTTTCGAGAAAAGTGCCCTTTGCCTTATCTTGGTCATATACAATTCGAGGAACGAATTGCATGTGTGTGTGATTTACAAAATCCTTGAATATTTTTCTTTAAAAGTCTTGACTATACACCTCAGGATTTCTATATTCGTAGCCTCGTTCAGTGCAGTTGTTCTTTGTAGGTTGAAACTGGAATACAACAGTAAATAATGTTCCTAGTGCATATAATAGTGGAATATAACAGTGTCTTTTTATGAGCAGCTTTAAATTAGTATTTTCTACCGGTGATTATTGTTACATGCTTGAAAATTAAATCAGAATTCCAGATTTATTTTTATAAGCAGCCGACCAATCGTTCCATTGGTCAGTGTGCTGCATTCTGGATTGAAGGGTTCTTGACTCGAATTCAGGGTCTAAATCAGGCAAGTATGTCCTTCTGGAATGAGTATGTGACCTATCTATAAATAGGTTGTGCCTAGAATGTGTCGTATTTATGTAAGGTGTAACGTGAACCCACCTCCAGTTGTACACCAGGGTAACGCAAAGTTTTCTACAAATCCACCCATGAAGTGCCATAATGAGTAGTGCTCTTTTGGCGGGTATTAGGAATTTGTTTTCATAATCTGAGTGATTTCATACATGGAGTGTGTACGCAAAAAATTCATCAATCTTTCCCTTCAGAAATGAAGTATGTAGCCTTTTCCCCCATTCTATCCCTTGCCTCTAAACAGATGTCTGTACTGTCTTGAGCTTTTAATACACTAAGCTAATACAGTTATGACCCCAATTTAATAATTGGACTACACCCCTTGGCAATTCAACTGTTTTATTTTCGTAGGGAATGCTGATTAAATTTAATAAACAAGTGTTTGTTGTGCAAAGCCGCTCGGTATCGTGAACTCCAGATGACTTAACGTACAAATAATGGAATTTTTTCCCAAATGATTATATTTGATAAAATTTATCTGTGTCTATCAAATAATAACTGTAAAGTAACTATAATTAAGCAATGATGAGTGGGAAAAGAGCAAGGAAAGATAATAATATAATATTAATTTATATAAATATAAAAATAATATTTTCTACTTCAAATTATTTTATTTTATAAACATAATATTTAACTTTATAACAGTAATTAACTGTATATTTTCTACAACTACGCAACGACGATTGGGAAAGGAGTGAACAATAATATCCTAAAGCTCAAAATAATTTTTCCTTTCAAATGATTATATTTCATAAAATATATCTATGTTTCTTTCAAATATTGACTGCGTAGTAACTATAACTACATAATGGTGAGTGGAAAAAAGAGAAAGAGTAAAACTCAAAATAAATTTTTCTTCCAAATGATTACATTTCATAAAATATATCTGTTTTTCTTTCAAATACTAACTATTTACTAACTATAACTACTTAATGGTGACTGGGAAAAAATGGTAAGGAATCATCCCACGGCTCAAAACAATTGAGCCCACAGCCATTTTTATCATCCCTTGCCATGTGGGCACAATACTTTTGTCAAAGAGATCCGTAGACTTAACATCTAACAACTGACGACACTCCAGTCGTCTAACTGGATATACAGCTCATTTCTGGGTACAAAAAAGTGGAATAGTTGGTAAAAATAGTTCGACGTATCCTGCCGTCCATCCTGATCCATAACTGTGTACAGAGTCAACATTCTTTTGTCTTAACGAACACGCAGGAAAAAATTGATGGTATTTACTAAAGTCTGCCAAAGCCAATGAGTAGGATTAATGGGTGCTGTTACAATGAATCAAGAAAATGAAGTCAATTTCTCTTGGTATCCGTTATTACAGAATCAATGGGGACTTCTCTTCCCTATAGGAACTCTTTTTCTTTTACTGCTAAGGAGACTCAGTTACTGGTTTTATGTCTTCAGATTGTCCACAGAGTAATATTACAGAATTATTATTGTGTTTCTGGTAGAAGTGCACCGCAAATGTTGACTATTTTATTGACAGTCATAAATTCGGGGAGGGTTTTGTTTAATGGGTAGACTAAAAGTTATATAATTTAAGTAAATGGGAAAAGATAATGCTTAAGAAACATTATCTAATTCACGTGACAATGACAAAAAGTTTTTATATAATTAAGTAAATGGGAAAAGATAATTCTTAAGAAACATAATCTAATTCACGTGACAATGTCAAAAAGTTTTATGCATGTAACTGAAAGAAATTTTTTAAATGTATTTCGTTATAATTTGCAATGAGAGAGAGTATATATCTATACATTTTAATCCGGTTAAACTTGAAATCGAAGAATACTTTTGTTTAAAATAAAAATAAAGAATATATTCAATTATCAAAGCAAATTCTTGCCTGTAAGAACTCTTTCTTTTACTACTGTGACCCAGTTACTGGTTTTATGTCTTCAGATGTCCACCAAGCAATATTACAAAAGTAGTAGTGCATTTCGGGTAAAAGTGCACCGCAAATGTTGATTATTTACTTATTTCGTGACCGTCATAATTTCGGGGATGATTTTGTTTAGTGGTAAACTAAAAGTTACATAATTTAAGTAAATTGGGAAAGATAATAGTAGATAGAAAATGAGAGTTCTGGCGCATAAGGGCAGGAAGGGCAGGGAGAGATTGGGTAGGAGGGGAAGATTTGGGCAGGGTGATAAGACCGTTCCGGGTCACCCCTGCCCAAATCTCACCTTCCCAATCTCTCCCTGCCCTTCCATACCACGTGACCGGAGCCAAGTGACGTCACACCACGTGACAGGAAGTGGGCGTGTCTGAATAACGTGACGTATTGTTTGTTTACATTTTGGACTTGGAATTTTTTTTTTGTCATCGACTTCATGCAGGCGTTGAGTTGTTTCAAGATGGCGTCGTTTTGTTGGAGTTGCCATGGTGATGAATCACTGGTGGAGAAATTCGAAACCCTATTATTTTTAATTAAAAAGGAGTTTCTTGGATTCGAACCCGGGTCCATAGGATCCGAAGTCAAGCGCGCTATCCGTTAGGCTGTAAGAGAGTTAACTTAAGATGGTGAATTAATGTAGTGTTTCTTTCTCTCTCTCGGACTTGTATTTTTTCATAGTATTAGGAATGGGTTATTTTTAGAAAATGGTTTGAATAATTGCATGGCGGTTTTAATAAATGATTTTACAAAATAACTGGTGGCGCCATCTAGTGAGGGGTTGAACAAGTAAACGTACCTTTAGTGAAAATAGTATGATATATAAAATAAAATAGATTTACGCGGTTTTCTCAAATTTTAGGCTGAATGACTCGTACCGCCATCTAGTGCTGGAAGAAGTAACAAATAGTTTTAAGAGATTTATTTTATTTTCTAGCTGTAGACTTTTAGCGTGATACTTTAGAATTAACTGGAGAATTTTTTAAAGAAAACAATACTATGAGGGTGGATTCGAACTCAGCAAAAGGTAATCTCGGCCGCCCGTTTTACACAAGCACTTTAACCGTTCGACGACGATCACCTACTTAGTATAATACATATAGAATACTAGCTCGTGAAGAAAGTTTACATCTTAAGGGAGTGAAAGTATGTGTTTTCTTTATTGTGAATACCTTATTGCCCCTGTGAAGAATGAATATGAACATAAAGTTGAATTTACAAGTTTATATCCATAGTCTGTGAATTATATGTAATGACAGGGAAAGTATCAGAATATAGAACTCTCTGGAACTTGTGAGAATATGACTAAGGATTGTTTTGCACGCGTAAGTTAATTAAGATAACAAAAGGAACTGAGTTAAACACAGTCACCGATAGGATACAATCTTAAGTAAATGAGAAGCTTTTAAACACATTGCTATTTAGGAGAATGGTGTTGTTTTCCTGATTGTGAATAAAGCAAATGAATGACATGCTAGAACTACATCACCCAATGAATCACATATGACATGCCCGAACTGGAACTTTCTATAGGGGTTTTAGCTATGAAATAGTGACGAAAGGGATTATCTTAATACTCTAGCGTTGGAACTCGGAACATAAGTAATTGAGGACAACCAATATATGCGAAGATTTTAAGCGTATGAACACTACATGTAAGATAGAATTATAATACGGAAACCTTTTTTATATTTTAATGAATTTATATACAACATGAACTTGAAGAAAATGTGAATGTTTAAGGGTGAATGTTTTGTAGGGAAAATTATTATTACAATTTGAGGGGGAGGACTTTGAGATATGAATAGGACACACAGGCATAACGGTGTATGAAACATTACATTTTTAGGTAAATAAGAAGTAACTAACCAAAGATTTATAGTATACATATTATAAGCGACGGCAAGGAACCGTATAAGATTGATAGTATTAGAAGCCTCTGGAACTTGTGAGAATATGACTAAGGATTGTTTTTGCACGTGTAAGTTAATTAAGATAACAGAAGGAACGGAGTTAAACACCGAGTCACAGATAACGATAGAAACTATTTGATAATAAGAGGCTTTTTAAAGCATAGTTGGAGCATCTTGGGTCTTTGAATTACTTTGCATCTTGTTTTGGGGTTTTTCTGCCCTTTTTCACTGTTTTTAAATAAATCATGGATTCTAAGGACATTAGACCTGCAAAGAAAATGCGTGCAGACAAAGAACTGTGTTTGCAGAAATATTGTAAATATTCTTTATGTTATGAGTATGGCAAACTGTTTACAGATCGTGAAGGCTGGGCATATTTTCGTCGATTGGAAAACGAATTAACGTACTTAAAGAAAGAGGAAACTACTATTGAAATTTATGGTAAAAAATGTACTGTGCCTCGGCAACTTGTAGCATACGGAGACGTAGGAATAAGCTATGCCTTTAGCGGATCTTGTATTGCAGCCAAGCCTTGGTCTCCTTTACTATTGGAAATAAAGGCAGAAGTGGAACGAATAATTGGCACAAGATTTAATTTTGTGTTGGTGAACCGTTATAAAGATGGTAAGGACTGTATAGGTGCCCATAAAGACAATGAGAAGGACTTGGATCTTAATGCACCCATAGCGTCTGTTTCATTTGGACAGAAAAGGCAATTTGTGTTTTCTAGAAAGAACTACAATTCTCTGAAAATTGTTCTGGAAAATGGAAGCTTGCTTGTGATGAAGTATCCAACAAACCAATTTTGGTTTCACAGCTTGCCCCGTGGGAATGCATTATGGCCTAGAATAAACTTAACGTTTCGTAAAATTCTTGTATAAAGCAGCGATAAACCACTTATGTGCCCCCGAACTAGAACTCAGTGTCGTACACTAGACGATATTTGGACAACGTTGCAATTTATCTTTGTCTTTCTGAATAGTATTTTTTTATAAATGCTTATATCTTGTTGTTTTTAAATAAATTTTTTAGCGTGTCTTACCACATATACTGTATTTAGGATTATTTGTTTTTTCATTACATAATTTTATATAAATTGTTTTTAAAATGCAAGATCTGAAATGAAATTTTTCTTTGCTATAAAGATTTATGTTTTTAAGTTAGATGGTTTTACTCAAAAATTAATTATACATTAGATGTTATAGCACATATTTTCAATGCAGAAATTTTGTTTTAAGTATTGTACACACTTAAGTAAGAGTAAGCTTTTGAAAACTTTACAAGACCCGTACTATGAACGTACACATTTTGAATAAGTTGTAATTTATTGAAATCATTTATGCTATAAAATCTAAACCAACTGTTATTTTTTAATTAATCTTTCCTTGCGTATTTTTTAAAATAAATCTTCCTAAATTTCAGTGATTTAATTTTTATTATACAGATTTACAAACTGTTTTTGGATGAAATATAAGGATTTATATTTTTAAAAATTAGATGCTTTTACTCTTAATTATATATTAGATACTATTACACATATTATTACATTGAAGATTTTTAAAAAACGTTTAACAATTGAAAATATATATACTTTAAATATTATTACAAACATTTAAATGCAATTTGCTTTTTATTTTTAATTTTACAATTAAGACATTTTTTAAAAGTTTGATTCTTAAAGTGTGTTTTATGCATAGTAAAAAAAACAATACTAAAAAAAAAAACATGTAAGAGTAAAAATATTTTATACATTAATTTGAAACTTTGCAAGACCCATACCATGTTTCCTTGCACACTTGAAGTCGTGAAAAATAGTTTATTAAAACCATTTGTCCTTGAAGTTCTAAATTAAATGTCCTTTTTCTTTAATGCTTTTGCAAACCACACATTTTACTCAATATGAACTTCCTTTTATTTGAAAACCTTATGCATATTGTGCAGTTTAAATTGCAGAGCAAAATTCCAATACTGTACGAAGCTATAAAGTATTTTACAAGATACTTCATATTGTTCTCTTAATTTACATTTAATTCATTACTACGTTAAAGTGGATAGCATGTGAGTTTTCTGTTTTTAAAAATAATGTGTGCACATCTGTACTGCTAAGCAAATTAACTTTTGCCTTTTCTTGATATTTAATGCATAATCTAAATATTTACGCACACCGCTGATAGTTTTACACATGAGTAAAATTAAATAATAACTGAAATTTTAAATATTAGTGTGAATTTTAAAATGAATAAATATTGTTGACATATTGGATTAAATCTGAATTCTATGTATTTTCATTGCAAGAAAAAACAGAGACACTTCTTAAACAGATTGAAGGAAGTCACATGGAAACAAAGTAAATTAGAACACTTTTTAATAGAAAAAAAAAACATTGATTCATATATTTTACAAAACTAATACATTGTAGTAAAAAAGAACTTATTTTTACATACTTGCATTTTTTAAGAGACACATGTTTACGACGAGCCAATTATTAAATGCCATCACCTCAGCTTTGGGGCAATGCAAATTATTTTTGTGATGACCACATGATAGTTTTTGGATCTTTTTGCTGCTACTTAGTGCACATAGTACGTCGAATTTGGGACACCCATATTGTTCCAAGTTGATATTCGGAATATTCAATGCATCTAGGCGTTTCTTTTCCACACAACCACCTTTGTAAGCAACTAGGTACTGAGTGGCACTCTTGGTCTGCTCGTACAATTCTAAAAGCTTAGAGTCTAAACTTTCTAAAGGAGACACACTTTCCCATGCCATGGGACAGAAAGGGAGACCACATATGTAATTTTCAACATATCGAACAGTTTTTTTTATCTTTTGCACTCAATTTATGCTTATAAGGCGATAAGTTAAAACGAATACTTGAAGCTACTTGCGATTTTATGGCGATGTATCCGTATTCACGTACTAAGAAACCCTCTTGAGTCTGAAATCCGTCAAAATCCACAATTGCACAAATATTAAACATTGCTATTGAAATATGCTAGCTGTTCTTGGAAAAAGAATTGTAAACTAGAGGCACGAAGAACTGGACTATATACACTTGCTAATCAGTGAATAACACCATACACTTACTAATCAGTAAAGTTAAAATTTATCTTAGTCTTATCTTTTGTGAGTAACTATGAGCACATAAGTGAAGAATGTACTCAGAAAACATGTGCTTGTGATAATGCACCAAGTAAAATTGTGTGTTGTAATGCAAGAAGATTTTAACGAAAGGATATACTTAAATGTGCATGTGATTTTTCTTTTTACTCTACCACTAGTATCTTAGACAAGTATCAGATTTTTTTTTTTTTTAAATGACGAAGAGAAACTTTTCAACACAATCTGTACTATAATTTTACACTTAAGAGTAACAGAGCATAATATAATTTTAAGGAAAATGAGTAATCAGTATGCAAATTTGAAGCCTAAAGTTCCAAACATGTCTATGCTCAATAAACGCCTATCTACGTTTAGAGATTGGCCACGCACAGATGTTGACATTAGGGACTTGGCCGAAAATGGATTGTATTATACGGGTGTCTCGGACGGGGTTAGGTGCTATTGGTGTGGAGGAGGGCTTGAAACAAACAACATTGGCATTATTGTTTGTTTCATCCAACACCTGTACAATTTCATCTATGGGTGTTCCTTTTAATCTAGGGTCAACAATCGGTCCTTGTTGGGCTACCAAACATTTTGGATAAAACTTTATGTGTTCGTGTCTGACTATATCCTCCTTTTGCCAATTTTCAAGCCCTCCTCCACACCAATAGCACCTAACCCCGTCCGAGACACCCGTATAATACAATCCATTTTCGGCCAAGTCCCTAATGTCAACATCTGTGCGTGGCCAATCTCTAAACGTAGATAGGCGTTTATTGAGCATAGACATGTTTGGAACTTTAGGCTTCAAATTTGCATACTGATTACTCATTTTCCTTAAAATTATATTATGCTCTGTTACTCTTAAGTGTAAAATTATAGTACAGATTGTGTTGAAAAGTTTCTCTTCGTCATTTAAAAAAAAAAAAATCTGATACTTGTCTAAGATACTAGTGGTAGAGTAAAAAGAAAAATCACATGCACATTTAAGTATATCCTTTCGTTAAAATCTTCTTGCATTACAACACACAATTTTACTTGGTGCATTATCACAAGCACATGTTTTCTGAGTACATTCTTCACTTATGTGCTCATAGTTACTCACAAAAGATAAGACTAAGATAAATTTTAACTTTACTGATTAGTAAGTGTATGGTGTTATTCACTGATTAGCAAGTGTATATAGTCCAGTTCTTCGTGCCTCTAGTTTACAATTCTTTTTCCAAGAACAGCTAGCATATTTCAATAGCAATGTTTAATATTTGTGCAATTGTGGATTTTGACGGATTTCAGACTCAAGAGGGTTTCTTAGTACGTGAATACGGATACATCGCCATAAAATCGCAAGTAGCTTCAAGTATTCGTTTTAACTTATCGCCTTATAAGCATAAATTGAGTGCAAAAGATAAAAAAAACTGTTCGATATGTTGAAAATTACATATGTGGTCTCCCTTTCTGTCCCATGGCATGGGAAAGTGTGTCTCCTTTAGAAAGTTTAGACTCTAAGCTTTTAGAATTGTACGAGCAGACCAAGAGTGCCACTCAGTACCTAGTTGCTTACAAAGGTGGTTGTGTGGAAAAGAAACGCCTAGATGCATTGAATATTCCGAATATCAACTTGGAACAATATGGGTGTCCCAAATTCGACGTACTATGTGCACTAAGTAGCAGCAAAAAGATCCAAAAACTATCATGTGGTCATCACAAAAATAATTTGCATTGCCCCAAAGCTGAGGTGATGGCATTTAATAATTGGCTCGTCGTAAACATGTGTCTCTTAAAAAATGCAAGTATGTAAAAATAAGTTCTTTTTTACTACAATGTATTAGTTTTGTAAAATATATGAATCAAGGTTTTTTTTTTCTATTAAAAAGTGTTCTAATTTACTTTGTTTCCATGTGACTTCCTTCAATCTGTTTAAGAAGTGTCTCTGTTTTTTCTTGCAATGAAAATACATAGAATTCAGATTTAATCCAATATGTCAACAATATTTATTCATTTTAAAATTCACACTAATATTTAAAATTTCAGTTATTATTTAATTTTACTCATGTGTAAAACTATCAGCGGTGTGCGTAAATATTTAGATTATGCATTAAATATCAAGAAAAGGCAAAAGTTAATTTGCTTAGCAGTACAGATGTGCACACATTATTTTTAAAAACAGAAAACTCACATGCTATCCACTTTAACGTAGTAATGAATTAAATGTAAATTAAGAGAACAATATGAAGTATCTTGTAAAATACTTTATAGCTTCGTACAGTATTGGAATTTTGCTCTGCAATTTAAACTGCACAATATGCATAAGGTTTTCAAATAAAAGGAAGTTCATATTGAGTAAAATGTGTGGTTTGCAAAAGCATTAAAGAAAAAGGACATTTAATTTAGAACTTCAAGGACAAATGGTTTTAATAAACTATTTTTCACGACTTCAAGTGTGCAAGGAAACATGGTATGGGTCTTGCAAAGTTTCAAATTAATGTATAAAATATTTTTACTCTTACATGTTTTTTTTTTTAGTATTGTTTTTTTTACTATGCATAAAACACACTTTAAGAATCAAACTTTTAAAAAATGTCTTAATTGTAAAATTAAAAATAAAAAGCAAATTGCATTTAAATGTTTGTAATAATATTTAAAGTATATATATTTTCAATTGTTAAACGTTTTTTAAAAATCTTCAATGTAATAATATGTGTAATAGTATCTAATATATAATTAAGAGTAAAAGCATCTAATTTTTAAAAATATAAATCCTTATATTTCATCCAAAAACAGTTTGTAAATCTGTATAATAAAAATTAAATCACTGAAATTTAGGAAGATTTATTTTAAAAAATACGCAAGGAAAGATTAATTAAAAAATAACAGTTGGTTTAGATTTTATAGCATAAATGATTTCAATAAATTACAACTTATTCAAAATGTGTACGTTCATAGTACGGGTCTTGTAAAGTTTTCAAAAGCTTACTCTTACTTAAGTGTGTACAATACTTAAAACAAAATTTCTGCATTGAAAATATGTGCTATAACATCTAATGTATAATTAATTTTTGAGTAAAACCATCTAACTTAAAAACATAAATCTTTATAGCAAAGAAAAATTTCATTTCAGATCTTGCATTTTAAAAACAATTTATATAAAATTATGTAATGAAAAAACAAATAATCCTAAATACAGTATATGTGGTAAGACACGCTAAAAAATTTATTTAAAAACAACAAGATATAAGCATTTATAAAAAAATACTATTCAGAAAGACAAAGATAAATTGCAACGTTGTCCAAATATCGTCTAGTGTACGACACTGAGTTCTAGTTCGGGGGCACATAAGTGGTTTATCGCTGCTTTATACAAGAATTTTACGAAACGTTAAGTTTATTCTAGGCCATAATGCATTCCCACGGGGCAAGCTGTGAAACCAAAATTGGTTTGTTGGATACTTCATCACAAGCAAGCTTCCATTTTCCAGAACAATTTTCAGAGAATTGTAGTTCTTTCTAGAAAACACAAATTGCCTTTTCTGTCCAAATGAAACAGACGCTATGGGTGCATTAAGATCCAAGTCCTTCTCATTGTCTTTATGGGCACCTATACAGTCCTTACCATCTTTATAACGGTTCACCAACACAAAATTAAATCTTGTGCCAATTATTCGTTCCACTTCTGCCTTTATTTCCAATAGTAAAGGAGACCAAGGCTTGGCTGCAATACAAGATCCGCTAAAGGCATAGCTTATTCCTACGTCTCCGTATGCTACAAGTTGCCGAGGCACAGTACATTTTTTACCATAAATTTCAATAGTAGTTTCCTCTTTCTTTAAGTACGTTAATTCGTTTTCCAATCGACGAAAATATGCCCAGCCTTCACGATCTGTAAACAGTTTGCCATACTCATAACATAAAGAATATTTACAATATTTCTGCAAACACAGTTCTTTGTCTGCACGCATTTTCTTTGCAGGTCTAATGTCCTTAGAATCCATGATTTATTTAAAAACAGTGAAAAAGGGCAGAAAAACCCCAAAACTAGATGCAAAGTAATTCAAAGACCCAAGATGCTCCAACTATGCTTTAAAAAGCCTCTTATTATCAAATAGTTTCTATCGTTATCTGTGACTCGGTGTTTAACTCCGTTCCTTCTGTTATCTTAATTAACTTACACGTGCAAAAACAATCCTTAGTCATATTCTCACAAGTTCCAGAGGCTTCTAATACTATCAATCTTATACGGTTCCTTGCCGTCGCTTATAATATGTATACTATAAATCTTTGGTTAGTTACTTCTTATTTACCTAAAAATGTAATGTTTCATACACCGTTATGCCTGTGTGTCCTATTCATATCTCAAAGTCCTCCCCCTCAAATTGTAATAATAATTTTCCCTACAAAACATTCACCCTTAAACATTCACATTTTCTTCAAGTTCATGTTGTATATAAATTCATTAAAATATAAAAAAGGTTTCCGTATTATAATTCTATCTTACATGTAGTGTTCATACGCTTAAAATCTTCGCATATATTGGTTGTCCTCAATTACTTATGTTCCGAGTTCCAACGCTAGAGTATTAAGATAATCCCTTTCGTCACTATTTCATAGCTAAAACCCCTATAGAAAGTTCCAGTTCGGGCATGTCATATGTGATTCATTGGGTGATGTAGTTCTAGCATGTCATTCATTTGCTTTATTCACAATCAGGAAAACAACACCATTCTCCTAAATAGCAATGTGTTTAAAAGCTTCTCATTTACTTAAGATTGTATCCTATCGGTGACTGTGTTTAACTCAGTTCCTTTTGTTATCTTAATTAACTTACGCGTGCAAAACAATCCTTAGTCATATTCTCACAAGTTCCAGAGAGTTCTATATTCTGATACTTTCCCTGTCATTACATATAATTCACAGACTATGGATATAAACTTGTAAATTCAACTTTATGTTCATATTCATTCTTCACAGGGGCAATAAGGTATTCACAATAAAGAAAACACATACTTTCACTCCCTTAAGATGTAAACTTTCTTCACGAGCTAGTATTCTATATGTATTATACTAAGTAGGTGATCGTCGTCGAACGGTTAAAGTGCTTGTGTAAAACGGGCGGCCGAGATTACCTTTTGCTGAGTTCGAATCCACCCTCATAGTATTGTTTTCTTTAAAAAAATTCTCCAGTTAATTCTAAAGTATCACGCTAAAAGTCTACAGCTAGAAAATAAAATAAATCTCTTAAAACTATTTGTTACTTCTTCCAGCACTAGATGGCGGTACGAGTCATTCAGCCTAAAATTTGAGAAAACCGCGTAAATCTATTTTATTTTATATATCATACTATTTTCACTAAAGGTACGTTTACTTGTTCAACCCCTCACTAGATGGCGCCACCAGTTATTTTGTAAAATCATTTATTAAAATCGCCATGCAATTATTCAAACCATTTTCTAAAAATAACCCATTCCTAATACTATGAAAAAATACAAGTCCGAGAGAGAGAAAGAAACACTACATTAATTCACCATCTTAAGTTAACTCTCTTACAGCCTAACGGATAGCGCGCTTGACTTCGGATCCTATGGACCCGGGTTCGAATCCAAGAAACTCCTTTTTAATTAAAAATAATAGGGTTTCGAATTTCTCCACCAGTGATTCATCACCATGGCAACTCCAACAAAACGACGCCATCTTGAATCAACTCAACGCCTGCATGAAGTCGATGACAAAAAAAAATTCCAAGTCCAAAATGTAAACAAACAATACGTCACGTTATTCAGACACGCCCACTTCCTGTCACGTGGTGTGACGTCACTTGGCTCCGGTCACGTGGTATGGAAGGGCAGGGAGAGATTGGGAAGGTGAGATTTGGGCAGGGGTGACCCGGAACGGTCTTATCACCCTGCCCAAATCTTCCCCTCCTACCCAATCTCTCCCTGCCCTTCCTGCCCTTATGCGCCAGAACTCTCATTTTCTATCTACTGATAATCCTTAAAAAATAATAATCTAATTTTCATGAACATGACAAAATTATTTTACGCATTTAACTGAACAGTAATTTTAAAATGTGTTTTTAGTTGTATACTATTTTCATTTTAAACAAACTTAAACTTCAAGTTTTAACTTATTAAAAAGTTTTTTGCTAACGCCCGGTCAATTGAACTCAATAATTATGGCACTACAAGGGCGGATTGGCGAATCACTTAGATTCACGATACACCTGCATACATTCATATATTCTAGGCACACAACCAGTTTATATGGACACATACGTCGTACAAGGACATTCTAGACCATGCCTTAACCCTGGATTCAAACCAGGAACTTTTCGATTCAGAAGAAAGCACACAGACCACTAGACTGATTGGCTCGCACTTATTAAAATATACATAGTGAATCTAGTGGGTGGCTGAGCTAAGCCCGTCCGCCATTACTTCGTTTCTGCACAGAAAATATGTCGGTATGCATGCTTATTTCGCTTAATTTAATGTCGCAGGGCTTAAGTTTGACCTATGTGTGGCTTGCCTAAAAAGCCCTCTCAGAGATTTTTAAAATAAGATACCATCACTTTCAGAGTCTCCTCTCTAGTTATGCTTCTGGTACCTTTAAGAAAAATGGGCAGAACTTTTACACATGGTAGACAGTACATGGAACTACTCACTTGCGCGCTACCCCCGTTTTTTCTAGGATGGGGTAACACTTCCGCCCACTCTGGGGACTCTGGCACCACCCCGTGCTGGGGGCAGGGCTCCCGCTTGGTAGATCCCCCCGGTGTCCACCTTTGCTCGCTGCTGTTCCACTGCCCCTGCTGAGGATTGTAGTCTTGGCGACAGTACAAGACGTTCTGGTAGGCACGGGAAAAGTCTGCAGGAAGCGACTGGCGCATGCGGGCACTTGGAAATGAAGGCACGGGCTGCAGAACATTCAGACACACTCTCATGCGGTTAGTCAGTACACACAGGTTGGTGTTAGTCTCTGGCATGCGTAAAGAAACACGCCTGTTTTTATTGCAGTTTAGATTCACAGCTAAAACGCACGTTGAGCAATTGTGCATCTGTCGGTGACCATCCTAAATTTCGAATGCATTATTAACATCGAGATTGATGTTAATTGGGGGTTTAATTACTTAACCAACCTGGTGGTGGGTCCCGACGAGGTATTTCGGCATTAGCAAAACTGACCAGATCTTGATGGACGAGATATCTCGTCGTCAGGATAAAGCTGGCCAGATCGCGATATCGTCATCATAAAAGGTATGCAATATCTTGATGACAAGTTATCCGTCATTACCAATATTGGTTAGATCTTGATGGACGAGATATCTCGTCGAAACCACTTGGAGGGTTATGTTCATTGTTAAAAACCAGCTTTATTGAGTGTTTCTTTATGCAAAACCAGAGGGAATTCGAACGTATAAGCAAAACATTACAGCAGTAATTTCATTTTCGAAAGTTGACTTAAAATGTATAACGCCTTAGAATTAAGTGCTCCAAGACGCAGAGGATTCATTGTTAAATGTTTTTGCGAAAGATATTTGGAGGCTCGTGAATCGGATGGTTAAAAATATCTTTAATTATTTATACAAATGAGAAACATAATAAGTATATATTTCGAAACATGTTTATTGTATAATGTATTTTGAAAATTTATTTTTCAACTCTAAGATGAATCTACGTTTGATAAAATGTCTTTTTGCAATGTATTCGAAAGCCTACTTAAGACGAAAACTAACTAACCATTAAATTTTATATTAAAGTATAAAAAAAACTAAAGAAATACTTTTCACATTAATGCTTTCTAGGATGCATCTCGAAAGTTTGTATTTTTGTTTTTTTACTTTTTAGTAAACAATATTAAAAGATACTTTAGTAGTTTTGTACCATGGGTACATTTTTATGCTAATCATATCTGAGCAATTAAAGTGTTGTTCCTTGGTAATAATACTTCGATCTAGGTTTGATATAGAATGGTTTGATTTATCGTTCTACTGTAATCTTTTGCTTCACCAAGATTAACTTATCACTTGAAGAATATTATACCATGCACGGAACGCTGGCTTGCGCTTGGCAGCATTACTTCTGTTTATATATCTAAGAAGGGTTACTTAATCTATTAATATGGAATGTAATAGCACATCAAAGTTATGTTGACTATTAAAAAGGTTAATTACGTAATTATGATTCGAAGTACTATCATTTCCTTTCGATCTATTGAAACATTTCTCTTGCAAGTGCATATTTTAATACCTCTGCGAAATAACGTGGAACTAATTCTACCAGAGATATACAAGAGTTAGTAAGACACGGATACATCACATGCTTGAAAGTACAGGATGTTGGTTGGCTTACCCCTTGTCGATGGAATGGCATGTTTTCGTACATTACATTTCCTTCACTTTCCGGAGCGGAAGGACCGTTCTGTTTGGGATCCACCGGCGCTCCACTCACGTTCTGGTACAGACTATCTCCACCCCCGCCCAGAGGAGCTTTACCAGGACTGCCGAAGTCTAGAAAATAACACACCACGTTAGACCGAAAGGAACAGTAGAATTATAACAGAGAACACAACAATTTGAAATTGATACTTTGAGGATACTAAATTCAATTAAAAGCAATTTTGCGAAATGAATTTGAAATTGATGGAAGAAACTAAATTCATTTAGAATTAACGACGAACAATGTATTTGAAACTGATAGAAGAAACCAAATTCAATTGGAATAAATGATGAGCGATGAATTTGAAACCGATAGAAATAATATAATTTAATTGGAATTAATTAGCAATAAATTTAAAACTGACACTTAGAATAAACTAAATTCAATTTAAATCAATTTTGAGAAATGAATTTGAAACTGATAGAAACTAAATTCAATTGGAATTAATGAGCAATGAATTTGAAACTGGTAGAAGAAACTTTCCAGTTGGAATTAATAAAAAATTAATTTCAAACTGACAGGAGAAAGTGAGTTCAATTGAAATCAGTGTTAAGAAATGAATTTGTAACTGATAAAAGAAATTAATTTCAATTAGAATTAACGCTGAGTGATGAGTTTGAAACCAATAGAAAATATGTAATTTAATTCGAACTAATGAGCAATAAATTTGAAATTGACGCTTAGAATAAAATAAATTCAATTGAAATCAATTTTGCGAAATGAATTTGAAATTGATAGAGGAAACTAAATTCAATTAGAATTAATGATCAATGAATATGTAATTGATTAAAGAAACTAATTTTCATTGGATTCAATGCTGAGCGATGAATTTGAAACCGATAGAAAAACTTAAGTTAATTTGAATTAATGAGCAATAAATTTGAAACTGATGCTGAGAATAAACTAAATCCAATTGGAATTAATGCTCAGTAATGAATCTGAAACTGATAGAGGAAACTAAATTCAATTGGAATTAATTCTCAGCAATGAATTTAAAATTGGCAGAAGAAAGTAAATTAAAGTGTAATCATTGTTAAGAATATAATTTGAAATTGATAGAAGAAACTAAATTAAATTAGAATTGATGCTGAAAAATGAATTCGAAACTTATAAAATAAACTAAATTCAAATGGAATTCATGTTCAGCAATAAATTTTAACTCTTAAAAATTACCATATTCAATAAGAATTTTTCTCAGTAAAGAATTTGAAAATAATACTTGATACCAAATCTAATTGGAATCACCATCCTAGCTATTGAAATTACGAAGTAGGCTTGAATACATTCATACCCAAATACCAAAATATCTAGGAGCATCTATTAATAATTAAACGTTTAATAGGAATAACGCCTTCTGAAGTCTGGAAAATAACACATAATGTTGGATCAAAGTAAACGGTATTAAGCTAAGAGAATTTGAAATTGATAGTTGATATAAAATTCAATATGAATCAGCTGAGACACAATTAAAGTAATGAAGGGGACTCAAATAGATCATACCCAAAGATTAAAATAGTTAAGACAATAGTTAATACCAAATACTAATATAGGAAAGACTAATAGTTAGTAATATACATTTTACACTTAAATCAAATTAAGTGTAAAATGATAATTATAAATTTACAGTTTTATAGACAATTAAAATAAGCGCAAGAATAAAAGTATCTTCCAGGAATTTGAGTGAGTGAGCCCGACGAGTATGATACGTGTGCGTGTAAAATGCTGCTAGTACAAACAAATTCAAAAGGATTAAAAAACTTGAGACTCTGGCAAAAATGTGATTTGTACGTGACTTAATCTGGATAAATTGAACAATCAAGATTAAAAATTAATTCGACTTTAAAAGAAGTTTTGTTATTCTGCGTTAACTCTTAAGGGGATTAATTAGTTTGGCATCCCATTTCCTGGAAATGATTAAAGATATATATTATTCTATGTATAATCAGACTAATAGAATATAAATATTCAAAGTATCTTAAGGCTGTTAAAGTAAGGTATATAAATCTTAAGACTTAAAATAAAGTATATAAATATTCCAAGTTTATTAAGGCTTGTGGTTGTCTCGACAAGGTATCTTGTCATTAGTAAAACTGACCAAATTTTTAAGGAGGAAATATCTCCTCATTAGAAAAACACTGGCCTGATCTTGATCTCGTCATCATTAAAAATCGGCAATATCTAATAACTAGATATATCATCATTAGAAAATTGGTCATATCTTGATGGACAGGATATCTCTTCATTAGTAAAATTGGTCAGATTTTGATGGATGAGATATCTCGTCGAATCCACGTGGAGGATTAAGATATAAATATTCTATGTGTATTAAGGCTTTTAGAAAATATAAATATTATATGTGTATTAAGACTGCTAAGATATATAAATATTCTGTGTTTTATAGCTGCTAAAAATGGATATTCCTTTATATATTGACTGGGAATCAATATACACTACCTGACATTGAAAATACAACACCAAGAAGGAGTTGGCAGAAAGTGATGAAATTTGGCAAACAGAGGGAGACAGGAACGAGCAATAAATGATCTTTATTGCAACATTATACACCTTGCCACTGAGCAGCAAGAACGTCTGATCAGTAGGTTGTAGGACCACAGCGAGCGGCGATACAGGCAGCAACACGTCTAGGTACAGACGCAATGACCGAGCAGATGGTGTCCTGAAGGATGGCTGCCCATTTCCTGTCAACCATTTGCCAGAGTTCGTCTTCTGAACGTGCCAGTGGCAACGCATGCAAGTGACGTCCAATGACGTCCCATAAATGTTCGATAGGTGAGAGATCAGGGGAGACAGCTGGCCAGGGAAGCACCTGAGTACCTTGCAGGGCATGTTGGCTGATGCGTGCCGTGTGCGGCCGGGCGTTATCTTGCTGGAAAATGGCATTGGGCACCCCCTGAAGGAAAGGTAGTGTCACCGGTTGCAGCGCGTCATCCACGTATCGTTGGGCCGTCATAGTGCCCTGAATACGGACCAGAGGTGAACTGCTATCGTAGGCGATGGCTCTTCAAACCATTATACCGCGTTGTCTCGAGGTATGGCGTTCCACAGATGCGGCCGGATTGGCCCTGTCACCACGTCGGCGCCAGACTCGTACACGGCGACTGTCATTGCTAAAACAGAAGCGTGACTCGTCTGAGAACACCACCCTGTGCCATTCCGTCGTCCACGTGGCTCTATCCCGACACCATTGCAAACGGAGACGTCTGTGCTGTTGGGTCAATGGTAGTCGTCTCAACGGGCGCCATGAGTGCAAGCCGCCAGCGATCAATCGGCGGCTAATGGTCCTGGACGATATGGGAGCATCAAGGGTGTCCTGCACATGCTGCAAAAGGGCGACAGACGTGGCTTGCGGGGCCGCCGACGCTTGCCGGCAGATGCGTCGGTCCACGCATGCTGACGTCACTCTGGCTGCACCGGAACCCCTCAAATGTGCCCCATTCCCTTGGTCAAACCATCTGTACCACAACCGGTGCACCGTGGACTCGTATAGGTGGGTATCTGCTGAGATTTGACGTATGGACCAATCTGCCCTTCTGAGGCCAATCACCATACCCCTCGTGAAGTCGTCTGTTTGCGCGTCCTGGCATTTCTCCGCTACTAGATGTTTCCTCTGAGACACAAAAACAAATTGCAACTTGATTTACCTGGCAAACAGAGCGGCGGGAAACTGACCACTTTTGCAGGTTCCTTCCCTGGTTTTTCACTCGCCGTGCGTGGGACAGCTGCGCAGTTTGCATCATTTACATATCTCCGTGAGCTGCGTCTACCCTGTAAATTTCATCCAGTTCTGCGCACTCCTTCTGGGTGTTGCATTTTCAATGTCAGGTAGTGTATAAATATTCTATTTATATTAAGACTGAGAAGCTGTATAAATATTCTATTCATATTAAGACTGAGAAGCTATATATAAATATTATATCATTTTATATTTCGACGCGTTGGAGTACTCTAAACGGTCTGTGAGATAAAAAGACGCCCTCAATCAATAGAAAAACTAAATTTTTATTGCAAGCGAAATGCATTCATATGAGGTTATATATCTTCACCCCCATAAAGTTAATAAAATATATTTTTAGTTTAGTGCAGTTCAAAAGGTGTAAGAGAAAACTGCTTTTCTTTCAAATGGAGAGTTGAGCCTCCAATCCCTCCCTTTCCTACTTTCTGGAGTAACTGATTGGAATTTCAGTTCAGCAAAGTATTTGGAACAGTAAATCTTGTATTTGAACAATGTGAAAGACAATCCTTGTATTCAGTACGAACTTTTGTGTTAGTATTTGAAAAGGAACCTTTGTCTTATTGAAACCATTAAGTTACTTCAACTTCTGTAGTCATATTTTGTAAATACCACAATTTAACAAAGGTATCCAATTGGAATGCATTATATGAATTTATTAATTTCCTTACATTTTTTAAAAGCTAAAGATGCTTCGAATTAGAGTGCGAAAGGGAGTTAAAAGGAATTTGCCACTCTTCAACGTATTTCATCAGTCATTCCACATTTTTAAATTTTGTGAAGAATAACTCAATTATGAATATGAAATTTCATTATCCAAATTTTCATCTTAGCGAATTAAAATTTGAAACTTATTTCAGCATGTATTATGTATATTATGCGAAACTAATTTTTAAACTCATAAGACGACTAGCATAAGGTTTCAATAATTCCAGCGGATTTACTATGATAAATATTTTAGTATGAAATTAATAAGGCAGAATTTATTAATAACTGTTACTTGAATACAAATTCTTATGTAAGCCCCGATAAACTGGTTTAAAAGCGCATAAAATGTATCAATTGAATATAAATTTGAAGAACTTTGTGATTATATAAAGCTCTTGTAAAATTTCATCTGGTACATATTAAAACATGTAATAATAATAGATACGAAAATTTTGAATTAAAGATAATTATAATTAAATATATACGAATATTTTAATATAAATTAAAGTATATATTACATTAAAAAATTATTTGCGTGTAAAGCGACTGTAATTCCATTTCTATGTGTATATGTTCCGAATGAATATTGGAGCCGTCGTGGCTCATAGCGCTAGCAACCTTTGAGTTGTAGGCGGCACAGGTTCGATTCCTGCCAAGTGCATTTCTCCCTGGTATGTATTTCTCTCTTCTGTGTTAATAAAGCTTTCACTGTATGTATCAATTGCTTGATGTAGAATGTCTTGTGTCAATTGCTTGATATTGTATTGTGTCTGGCGCAATATGGCCAAATATGGCCCTTGCGCCATAAAACCTCAAAACCAACCAACCGAATGAATATTACTAGTATGTGTAATTTATCTAATGAAAACAGAAACGTTTCAAAACATGTAAATTTATTCGTAAGAAACCTGAATTTACTAAAACCACTCATTTTTGTTAAGAAGTTTTATACTGTAAACTTTATTTTAATCAAATTGTACATACAAATCCAAAAAGTCTTATATTTTAGTTGATGTAGATCAAAACAAATACGCCCTATCCACTCAAAACTTCTACGATACCAAATATTCTAAATACATACAGACTTCGATCAAAATGAAAACGCATAAAGCGTTTTCAATTACTCCACAATTTCAGAAAGTAAACACACGCACAAAAAGAACTGCATATAAAACCACAGTTAAGAATACTGTACTCTGCACACTACACAGGCAGTATTTGAATAGAAGTGATAGAAGGGTAACTCATAATTTACGTATACATGTCCGAATGAATATAGCTGGCATGCGTAATTTAGTGAATGAAAACAAAAGTTTCAAAGCAAGTAAATTTATTCGTAAGAAACATGAATATCTTTAACCCACTCAGTTTCTGTTAAAGAGGCTTTTTCTGTAAACCTCATTTTAAGCTGAAAACACATACCCAAATACGAAAGGCTTTACTTTAGCCGATATACATCAAAACAAAACCTGCCCTATCGAAGCTTATACGATACCAAATCTCCCTCTAAATTCCCACTGACTTCGATCAAAATGAAACCGAATAAAGCGTACACCAGAATTTCAGAAAGTAAACCCACAAAAAATAAATAAAAGAACTGCCTAGAAAACCTAGTTAAGAACTCAGTAAACCGCACACTACAGACAAAGAATTTGAATAAAAAGGTAAAAGTGGTAGGAGGAGGAAGTTACGTCGACGTCTAATCATTCAAACAGGGCCCATACCCGACCCTTTAAGGTTTTTGCCCATTTTCTCCCTTTCCCTTTACAGGATTTTCCCTTTTTCACATGCAAGATTCATCGTCATATCAAGCCCTGCGTCTCGTTAGTGTTAGACGCTGAAAAGAAAGAACAGTACAGCGCGTAAACAACAAGGCCAAATAAAGGGAGATTTGCAAACACAGCCCTCGGCTACGTAAATGGGGGAAAGCAAGGGGAAAAAACACGACGTGTTGCTTTGATTACGCACATGACATCTCTATCTCCTTTTCCTTTTCTTTAAGATTAAGATGAGAGAAAATTATATGCGCTTTACTGGATATGGCCAGAGATTTTTAAGTTCTTAGAGGAGCGAAAAAAGTCGCTTCCAGGCCTTCCCGAGGGATATCGTATTTAGGGATGTCTTAGTGAAAAATGCTTCAGCTTCTCAATTACTCTGTATTGTTTTCTTTGTTCCTGGTATCTTTGAAAGTTTTTCTGTTTGGTTCTAACGTGATAATCTTTGTCTCCTTCAAAATAAAGCTGGAGTCGGATTCTCATCTGATGAAATGTGAAATTATTTCTTGATTTTACACGAGTTTGGAAGGCGAGCGAATTTAACAGTTTATTAGATGAGAAGAAAACTAAATTAAATTAAAAGTACTTTTTTGAATGATAATTGTTTTTAATAACAGTGGGATTTTATATGAAAAATAAATTGAAAGTCAAGCCAAACTTTAATGTTATAAGACTGCGGAAAGTTTGCGTTAGATTTTCATCTGATGTAAGGTAAAATTATCTGTTGATTTTGTAAGGGTTTAGGTGGTAAGAGAGTATATAATTTTTACTATTTATTTAGTTGAGAAGAAAACTAAATTGAACTAATTTTAATTGATGACCGTTTGACTTAAACAATAATGTGATATCTTAGCAAAAATAAATTAAAACTCATTCCAGACTTGCAATGAGATTCTTCATCGATGTATCAAAAGGAATAAATGAATTTTTTCTTTTGGGTGAATTTTGAATAAACGATTTCTATTTCAAATGCAATACAGAAGTGTTGGCTACAGTCCGGAATAAATTCCGAAGGAAAAATATCCGAGGATAACTCCTCGTAATTTTGAACTACAGTCATATAACGAGGTCAACCCCTCACCTGGCACGTCACTCTCAAAACTTCCACACCACGCCAACGTAGGGACATTTGAAGCCACGACAGATTTAACCTGCGCCAGCCTCCTCGTACACGATGGTCTTTGATTGGATCCAGTTTTGAACTCGCAACCCTTTGGTTATCAATCCTCGACTCTACCAACTGGGGTACCGTGGTCTTGAATGTAATATGGTATTGAATTGCAAGTTAATAATTTGTCAGAACAGTTTTCATACTGTCCACGATAAAAAAAAGAATTAAAAAATGTTATGAAAATAACGAACAACCTATTTATTATTATTTATTATTATTATTTATTAACGGACGAAAAAAAATTATTCCATAACAAGCTAGGATAGGAAATTTCCAAGAACATTTCCGATCATAACACAATACTGAGTATGAACGGCAACAAAAGAAACTGGAAACAAACCGGACAGTTATTTTCAGATTTTGAAGTTTGAGATTTACGGACTTCAAGAAAAAGTGGACGGGCCAATGAAGGTTTTGAATGAACTTCACTCATTCTTATGGCTGGTCTTGCGTGTATGGCATGCAAGTCCAGCCATACACGCATTGTAAATTTAATTGTCAATGTATTGTGATATAAAGACTGAAGACCTGGCGACAGACAAGACCGACTTTTGACTTTACCAGAGGATTAGTTTGTAACTCAAAGGTCATTTTTTGTACTACTAGAACCGAACTGAGGGTCTTAGCTCCAGTCTCATTTTTCAAGGCCATCTTGCAACTAGGAAAAATTAATATCAATATCCAGTTAGGATAGTTTATTTTATAGCCAAAGTAGCATAGTAATTTTCCTTGTAGACTCATTTCTATTTAGAGAATTTGGATATAATGACATTTTGTAAGTACGAATTTTATTTTCTTAACTAATTGGCATAGCAAATATAAAAATGAGACAAAAAACGCTCACAAAATATCTGCACGCATTGGTTGACAGAATTTAATGGCAACTTATCGATCATATAATCTGCCATAAAACTCCTCTCTTTCTAAATGAGAACGGCATTCAAATCTTTAACTTCGAGGCGCCCAGCTGTAAATGCTCTCTCGAAGAATTAAGTACTCCCAGTAGGCAAATTTCGAAATGTTTTATCACAGCATCGCTCCTAAAGTATCGGGATTATTTTCCTCTTTTTCAATGCATTCAGGAAATCCATCGTAAAACAGGAACACTTTCAGAAATATAATAGCGGGACTTTACTGCTCTTTACTTTCAAGATCTGGGGTTGGTCTTCATTTGAAGCATGACTGGAATACGCGAAACGAAATGGGAAAAAATTATGACGAAAGTGGGGGTCATAATAAAATCATAATGACTGTTCGTGGGAATAATTTAAGGCACATTAATTGCAAGCTAGCTTTTTGAGTGCAAGAAAGTTGTTGCCAGCGACCAAGCATTCTGGATTTGTTGGAAAGTCTAGTAAAACTAATTCTGGGAAAAGAGCGGATGTCGACTGGATATTTGAGATCGGGATGGTCAAATAACTGTTGGTATCATAAAGGCGTGTTTCATGGGAGCTTCTTGGAATACTTCAAACTGTTTTGTCGCAGTACCTAACGATGTGAAAGTTGCCGTTAAATATTACACAACTCTCTAACATCAGGCACACCCTTGCAGCGTAAGTCGTGAGACTGCCAGTCAAATGAACGGAGCCATACTACACACACATACATATAACATTAAAACTCAACAAATTTAAACTATGAACGCTGATATAAAATATCAATACAAGGGTATAGAAGATTATCACTATCAAATTTCATCGGGTGTGAAACATCCTCGTAGCCAAATTAACCGTGTTGTATTGCTGAATCTTCCAGAAGACACTGCTGGAATCATATCAGGAATATGAGAGGGGACTAATTGGATTTTGGATCTAATTTGGAGAAATGTGCACAAGCGTAGAATCCGCTTTTACGGATTCTTATTAGATCAAGTATATAACGATACAAATTACAAACTATCCACATCCACGAGTTGCATAACCATATATAACTCGTTACTGTACTGAGACTGTCTGTTTAATGGGCGGGGCATATATATGAGCTCATTATAGTTGAATTGGTAACATTGTTACAAGATATCTAAGTATGAAAGAGTATTGCGATAGAATTTCATGCAAATCAAGTATTTCGGAGACCCAATGACAGTGTTACATTGCTTAAGTTTCCAGAAGATAAGCCTGAAATCATGTGATTAATATGAGAGATGGCAGAGTGGATCTTGGATCTAAATCTTGAAAGTGTAGAACAAGCTCTTACAAATTCCTTTAAGATCAAATATATAGCTATACAAATTCGTCACAATTATTGAACAACCATATGTAACTATTTCCATCCTCGCTCCTGTACCTTAAGTCCTGTGACTGAGTTTAATGCGCGAATGTTGCATATTAAAATAACATATAAAATTGTTAGATAGGAACGCTGTTGCGAAACAATTCCATGGCGAGTGAAAAATTCTCGTAGCCCCGATAACCATAATGTATTGCTGAAGCATCAAGAATACACTTTTTAAGCTGTGAAGAATGAGGCAGGTAGACTTGGATTTTTGACCTGATGCTAAATTCCATACGTAGAACCTGCTCTTATGTGTTCGTCCGTAGTCAATCTGAGTGGACGGAACTTCGGTACAACAATTGTAAAATAAGATTTTTTTAGACGTTTATTCCCATTGCATTTAACGATAATCAATCAAAGTTATCCTATTTCAAAAGTTTTTCACCATTTATGGAAACCTTTTGAAATTACTTTAATCATAAGATAAAAATTGATAGTTGTGTTACTACATTTCATACCTTCAGCAATGTTATTATCCATTACACATTAACAAAGCACGATAGAACGTGTTTGTTTAAATATCAAACTGTGTCCATCTTATACAAACTCTTTCAGTATTTAATGTCCTGATTGTATGGAATTGAACTATATTTAAAATGCTAGAGCATTTGAATTCCATGAAATATTGCACATTTTATTGTTCAAGCATTTACAGTTCAAGTATTCAGTATATACTATTTCAATATTTGCATTGATAACGGCGGGCTTTTATTAGCTCGAAATTTAATTTCCCGTTTACATTTCGCGTTCACAACACACCAAACACTATTCCACGTGTTTGCCCGAAACAAATTCATTAATAATCCCGTCATGTCTAAGTAGATTAGCTTTGCTACGTTTCACCGTATCCCGCATTTCAGTTTTCAGTGACGTATAGATTTCCCCGCCCAGTTTTCTCTCAGCAAACTGAATCGAACGATTTCGGATCCCTGGAATGCGTTCACAGGAGAGCATTGAAATAAAAATCAATCGTAATTTATCTCTTTAAGATATCGGGAGCTCTAATGCATTTGCTATAAACGCTCCCCGATGTTCTATTGACGAAAGCGAGATATTCCAAAGAGAAACAAAACCTGCCCGTCCTAGAACTAATTGATGTGAGTGAAAAGCTCTTCCGAATCGTATATTCTGATAAAGATTTTCAGGATCGGAGAGATGTGACCGAAGCAAATATTTCGCCGCTATTTCTGCCTAATAACCTCGAGTCATTTGATTTCGACTGAGCGTTATTAACTATTGAATGTGCTAGTACTTAGCTTGAGCAAAACTCGATAAATTTTTATTGCTCCTGTTTTTCGCTGTAGGGCATGATTTGGGATTTTTCTTCCTCACTTGTTTGATTTATGTTAAGTACATACGCAAGTTAATAATGGCCTTTCTAAGATGGCGTGTCTTGTCTCTGGAAAATTCAGGTTAACGTTTTAATGAGTGCAGTCTTTCTGGGGAGTTTTTATCGTGAAACTATAAGTTTGTTGAACAGTAATACGTTTTTGTCATTTTAATTTTGGCTCACTCGAGTTTGCATTTCAATATTGTACGAAGTTAAAAATTAATGAAGGAAAAGGTTTGAAAGACAATATCACATTTCTCAAGAAATTCTAATTTTTAACAATTTAAAACAAAAAGATATTGCTTTTTTTGAAGTCCAATTTGGTTGCTACAAATTTACAACTTTGAAAAATAGGAGTATGAAATTATAAATCTATTTTCATGTTAGCATAAATCAGTCTAAAAAATGGTCAGGGCTTCATTTAGAAATTGAGCGATAACCACTGTTAAATGGCTATTAATATAGTTTTCGGTTTTTCTATTTTAAAAGTCATACTAGCAGCAAAATTGTTATATTCAACCAATAATGTCACGTAGTTTCGTTATTTACTAGTCCCAAAGAAGCTAAAATTAAAATTTTAGTTCGTTAAGAGTTCGTTTTGGAAATGTAGAATGGTAATAAAAGGCCTTAAAGTGATTGAAAATGGCAATAGAAGCAAGAAACGTTTCAAACAAGCATTTAAAACTCCAGTTTTTACAACGAAACTATTTCATGAAACTAAATTTAAGATAATTACAAATAAAAATAAATATATTTTGGCTTTGTGGTTTTGAACGGTTTGTTCAAAAAAGGATTATTTTAATCGGATTATAATTAAACAAAATAAATCTGTCCAAAACCGAACACACCAGGAGCAGGTGATAATATCGTGATTTACTGGAATGAATTAATGTAAGCTTAGTACCACACACTTATATATTAAAAGATAATAAAATAAAAATTAGACGCAATCAATATTAATTTAAAACAGAAATAACTAAACCAAAAATTAAATGTTTATCCTTCCGTTAGTCATGGGTCTTTTTTAACAAATGAGATGGCGAAGCATAAGAGGTGTCCGGCATTTTCTTTCGTAGTTATACCCTGATTAATTAAAAAAATATGTAGCATATTTTAGCATATACTCAAAAATGAACTAAAAAGTATTTAAAATTATAAACGAGTGTTCTTTTCATTGCGTAACATTTGAAAGCATTGAAAAATAGTCACCATGCACCTATCAGGACCAATACGAACAGCAGAGGCTTGAGCAATATCTTGGAGCAGCGATATTCAACCTTTATGCCGCAAGAATGGCATTGGTGTGCCAGTTTAAATTGCGTAATATCCATTTCATTCCAACTGTTTAATTTTCAACTTTTGACAAGTGTGTTCCCAAATAGTTTCTAGTAATACTAGTATAAGTAATTTGAACCGTTATGCCGCAAGAATGGCATTGGTGTGCCAGTTTAAATTGCGTAATATCCATTTCATTCCAACTGTTTAATTTTCAACTTTTGACAAGTGTGTTCCCAAATAGTTTCTAGTAATACTAGTATAAGTAATTTGAACCGTTATGCCGCAAGAATGGCATTGGTGTGCCAGTTTAAATTGCGTAATATCCATTTCATTCCAACTGTTTAATTTTCAACTTTTGACAAGTGTGTTCCCAAATAGTTTCTAGTAATACTAGTATAAGTAATTTGAAATATTATTTTTTATTACACAGTATCATAAATAATTGGTTAAAAAAAGATTTTTTTAAAAGCTACTTTGAAGCCAAAAGGGTAGATAGTTGCTATTGTGATTGCAAATCCATCAAAATTGCGCCTACTTTTTTGTCAGATCGGCAAAAAGTACCTTTTTTGGTATCAAAATTTTAGTAATTAGTTTATGGGGCCGTGAAATTGAAAAAGGTTCAAAATCGCTTGTTTATAGGATAAGTGATGCATACTAAAATTTTTTTGATCGCGAACAGAACAGAAATATAATAAAGATTTTCCAAGGACGAAATTAGCACTGAGGCGCACCAGAGCTCATAAGACGTGTAAGAGATGGCAGAGAAACAGTACAGCACATGGATTGACCAAATTCTGCAGGCGCTCCTATAACAAAGATTTGTTAATACTGATCCGCTTCCAGCAATTGACAACCTAATAATTTCACATAACGGCCATTATGTGAAACTTCTCACACCAGTTACAGGAAACATAAAATGTCCCGAAGGCAATTTATCTGTGCTGAGGGGGAAATGCGAGCCAATTCCCATGAACTTTGCCAGGCTATCGCAACAATGGCCGAAATGTTTGCAATACATGTCAGTTTGAATCACAGCACCAGGGAGAGTGGGCGCAATCCAATCATAAGTTAGCCCTCGTCGATTGAGATTAATTCGCTCCAAGTCAATCCCACTAATAGAATCAACTGATAGCTCGTATGGGATATTGATAATGCCAATGAAAGCGATCAGGGACGAGTTCAACCAGTTGACTAATGGCAACTGTGTGGCGTACTCACCCGACTGATAAGAGGTTAATCATAGTAATATGTTTCGGCAGTCAATTGGATGTTTCGCCATGTTTCATGTCCAGTCTTTATTCGTTTTTTTCCAAATTACTCTAACTACACCCGCGAATTCTAAGGTGATAATATAGTTCCGACAGCATTAATCACATATCATCTTCTGCCTCCTGTTAAACTGGCCTCCTCGAAATGGTGCAGGTTTATTGAAAACTATTTACAAGGGTGGTAAATACTGTGGAAAAGAGACTGGTGCTGAGAAAATGCTTCATTTATTCTATGCAGCATTATAAGAGAACATATTTCCCTATTTATTTTGGTTGCGTTGATTCAGTGCGACGTAAATTAAACTACCTTCCTATCTATTTATTTTGACGAGGGTTTTGCGATGCTTCATGCCATGCTTATATTGTTTAACAAATTATTCTAACTACACCTACGAATTGTAAGGTGATAATGTATTTCCGACAGAATTAATCACACGTCATCTTTTGTTCCTGTTAAGCTGGCCTCCTTGAAATGGTTCAGGTTTATTGAAAACTATTTATAAATGTAGTAAAGTAGGTAGGATTTTTTAAGCAACGTCGGATGCAAAATGCAACGTCGGACACACAAGTGTAATAAATATTACATAAATAGAGACAAATGAGAATGTTGGGATGTTTCATTTATTCGTGCAGTGATGTAAGGGAACACATTTTCCAATTGATTTTAAAGAGCGTATTTGATTAGGTAGATCGGTTGGTTTGTTTTGGTTTTTTTTTGGTTCAAGGGCAATATTTGGCCAAGCTGTTCCAAACATAAGACAGACAACATCAAGCAATGGACATACGCAAACAAGGAACGTTTTAACCAACTTTGGTTAGGATAGGAAATTGTAATTATGATATTGTTACTATGAATAAATTGTTGGTTTACAAGTTGACCAAACGAAGTCAAAATTTTAAGACATGGCTTTTTGGCTTTTCTAGACCAGAATGTGATCTTAAGACTGGTGAAGTGTGTGTCCACTAAGTCCTTTTTTCTTTGCATGAAAGTTATATTTTTTCTTGAAAACACATTTAGTGAGTGGAATTATTCTCCTTTGTTTTTCCAGAACTATGTTTTTTGACTTTGTAGTTTCGCTTGTAAGCCAAAGAAATGTTCTATTCAAATTCTCGGAACATTTATGAGTAGATTACTAATTCCATCTTTAGCTTCGATTTTATGCACTAGCAAACATATATGCAAATTTAGTTTGTATACTCGAGATCTGGTGAGAGGAAAATGGTTACTAAATGTTTGTAATCGTGTATTAAAAGCTCCCAATACCCTTAGATCTGAATATAATATGTATAATGTTTATGACATTATACATATTATATTCAGTGACAGTGAATAAATAAGTTATGACATTATACTTATTATATTCACTGCTTTCGTTGTGACAATATTTCGGTAGAAACTGTAATCTCTATGGAACAGGATCAATGTCCACACTTCCCTTCAACAACTACTCAGATGTGTTATGAAGAGCAAATGTTAGACTGGTAATCTTAACCCTCCAAGAGGTTTCGACGAGATATCTCATTCATCAAGATCTGACTAATTTTGCTAATGACGAATAGATTTCGTCATCAAGATATTGCTGATTTTGATGATGAGAACACGATCTGTTTCTTCTAATGACTGGATATATCGTCCATCAAGATCTGGTCAGGTTTGCTTATAACGAAATACCTGGTCGAGACAACCATTAGGAGGGTTAAAATCAATCGCTGATTGAACACGTTTGGAAAGAACCTCTTCCTCTCCTAAGAGAACCTCAAATTCCTCTTCTAAGTGAAACAGCTTTTTACTAAGCAAGGCCATTAATGAGTTGTGTGCTGGGAGTGTTCTGAAACTAGTCAGATAAAATAGAGGTAAGTAGGTATTTAATTAACGTCGCACTGGATAGCAACACAACGGGCTATTGACGACGGTCTGGCATCATCCCCCGTAGGTAAAGAACCGAGGACAACACCATGTAATTTTGAGCCATGGTCAGATGACGAGGCAACACTTGAACTGGCACCTCACTCTCTAAACTTCCACACCACGCCAACGAGATAAAATAGAGGCGACCGAAAGAATGCACACTATGCCACCAACTTTAAATAAACATGCTCAGCAATAAATTTACCGACATTAATTTTAATTTATTCCGATTATTAATTTTGTTTCTTATTCTGCTTTTGTAGGCTCTTTTTATGATTGTAATAAAAGCGCCTTTGAATCTGCATATTTTGCTCTCTTTGCAGTGCATTAAAAAAACTCTTCAAGGGCACCGATTTTGGAATTAAAAAACTATCAAAACACGCTAGGTATATATGATAAAATCCACGTTTCTACATCAAAAGGTAAAATATACGTCTAAATTCATCAACAATCAGAAAACTGTCGAAGAAATTATTTAAAATTACGGCATTTAGGGAACCGGGAGAAGGAAAACAGAGCTACCCGAAACTATTTTCTGAATACTTGCTTTATGAAGGGCTTTCTTTTAGGAAATCAAATGTTTTTTTTAGAAGAGGGGTGGTTTTCTAAGTTTTGCACGTGGGCGGCTAATGAGGAACGACCCTGTTTCTAAGACTACTCTAGCAGATCTTTTGGTCCTAAATTTTTAGATACATCATACATTTGCAGAAAACTTATCTGGAAGTATCAAAGCATTGCGACTAAATTGCCCAGATATAATTCCTTGAATAAAGGTGGTTTCCTCCTTTCAACCTATAGGTGTCCAAATATATTTGGCCATAGAGTGAATTTTAATCTCCAGAAACAATCGAATACATGCCATTGAAAACGAGTCTTTCTTGAAGTTTCTCTTGATCACTTGTTTTCATTTGTTTCCCTCCGTCAAAAGGTTAAAGCGGGGACCTAAATTTGAACCTTGCGACACCTTGATAAGTAATTTCACGTGAGGAAGATAAATTAATTTCCCCCGCGCTATTCGAAGGAACTATCAAATTCCCTTGGCCGGTGGTCGTGGCTGTTGCAAAGGCAGAGTTTTCAACGAGAAAACTTGAAACTGCCCGGGTAGTTAATAATTAAAGGGAGCCCTATTACGGACTGTTGATTTCGTGAGACATTGTGGTGACAAAATTTATGAGTTTTAAATTAGAAGGCGTCGAATTGGAACCGAAATCTCCCTGTTGAGTTTAATTAGTTCGTTTCATCAACGTGCCGAGAAAGCAAAATAAACTTAATGGTAAATTGTATGGTGAATAATGGAAATGTGCGCTTTTATGTAGGTATACAGGGTGAGCTGTTAATTGATGATGAAAGTCTCAAGTCAATTCGTGTGTGTGTGTTTCGATATCTGTTTTAAAAAGCCTTTCTGTTTTCTTAAATTTGTATCGGTAATGAGATTAATTACTTTTTATTAAAGAAGGATATTAAATACCTCCATTATACACATCAGCATAATTTAATTGAGAGAATAGTTCATAATATTCAGTTAACTTTATAATTATCCCATCAATAATTATTATCTAAATTCTACAAAACGCTTTGATACATTTATTGACTTTTCACCTACTTAAGCCTACTAAATAATAATAAAATTATAAGATTGACAATCAATAATCAGTTAGGATTTTGATGAGACTTAAAATAAGAAAGAAATTACAAAATAGCGAACAGAAGATTATGCCAATCGGTATGCAACGTACGACCTTGAAATTACTTATCGTGTCGCAAGGTTCAAATTTATATCAATTAGAGTCATGATTCATTTTATAGTTGGGAATAAGTAGAGAAACCAAGTTCCAACATCGTAACATTCTAATTACATCATTACTAAACATGCACAAAAAAATTTCGAAAACTTCCAAGTCAAATTAAGGTTATAAAAGGAAATAGTAAATATTAATTTGTTTCAACTTCGAACATATGGAGTGAAATGTCATAATTAAATAAGAAATTAGAATCAACAGAAAAGAGAGTGTTTTCTTCCGATTAAAATATTAACTAGAATCATGAACTCTCTTAGATCTTTGCAATTGATAATTTTCTAAGTATAATTCCGTTTTTAGACACTCCATTCCATTTTTAGACAAACCATTGCTAAATTATCCAGTAATACACACGTGTTACGAGTAAAATACAAAGAACAAAAATTTTACCAAACAATATTTATTCCAAAGTAAAAATTCATATTTATATTTTATCAAACAATATTTATTCAAAATTTAAGATTATACTGTTTTATTATTTCATCAGACTGTATTTATTCAAAAGTACAAATTCTTATTTAAGTTTTATAAGACAATGATTATTCTTTTAAAAACACAGATGTGTAATGTTTTTCAAACGATTTTTATCCACTTTTTAATTTCCTTAGTTTTACAAATAAATTTATGTATATCTTCATTGTTAGGTGGCAGCAAAAAGGAGATAAAAACAATGAATTCATACATGTCTCACAGAAATATAGGTAAGAAAATATCTTTGTAATTTGTTATTAAAATATTAATAATTTTTTAATTTAAATTACTAACTTCTATCACTCTTTTCTGTTCTATACCAAAGATAATAAATGCACGCAAGAACCTACATGCGATAGGTATAATTACAAAAGAAAGCCAGTTAATTTATATTTTATTTTCTGTTGCATAAAAAATGTTCGATTGTTGTTGAATTGCGTAGAATTTTATAATTAACTCCTGGAATATCTTGACAACTTAAAATGAAAGCTATTTTAAATAACAGACATGTAAATTGAAGTCATATTTAACCATCTAATGTTAATTCAACTCATCTTACCGAGTTCTAATGAAGGGCTGTATACAATATATATATTAAATTTTTCAGAATTACCGAGTCATTAGTTTAAGTATGATGCTTCAGTTAATGGACGAAAGAAACCAGACTCTTGAGACATAGACTGCATATGTTATAAATCTCTGTGACTAATATTTCATGGATCGCTTCTGATAGCTTTAAGTCTAATTATCTTAGCTTAATTTGATCGTGATTTTTGAAACGCTTCCGTTTACTTTTTGTGATTTAAGATTCAATTAATTTACCTTCGCACTGATGTACGATTTAAGGAATTAAGTTTTGCATTTGGATAGAGTAGAAGATTCTTGGAATACTTATCAGGGAAAATATGTTAAAGAAAAGTGACATTTGTAAAATTACAGAAATGCAGACTAGTACTGATATAATTCATAAATGATGCGTAATATTTATGTACTAAATTATTTGATTAATACTTGTATATAATTTTTAATTAATGTATAAAGTGTTTATGAGAAAATTACTAAGAATTTCGAAAACCTCTTTGCCTCTAGCCCGTTTGCATTTCAAGTAATAAGACTATTTATTTTGTTTAGTTAAAGCTTGTCTTTTCACTTTTCTGATAACGAGGATTATTGAGAAGCTGTTTCATAACCTCTCTATTCTTCAGATTTGTTTCCAGCCTACTCCACCTGAATTCCAGCTTTTAGTCAAACTAAGAAACTCTAAGAACGTCATGCTAAATAAAGGTTGGTTTCGGGTCTAATGGTGCAAGGCTAAATGATGGAAACTGGCAATTGAAAAATCGTGGAAAGTGCGTTTGGTTATTATACAAAATGCACATCAAGCTACATTTGAAAGTTAAAAGAAGTAGCATTACGAAGGCAATAAATTTGAAGCTATAAATATATATTTTTACTAAAATAAAAATTAACTTTAGACATGAAAAATAGAAATAAATTATTTTTTTAAGTTTAATAAATTTAGACTTTCCTTTGGAGACATTTAAGGAACTACGTAAAGGCGAGATATGATAGTCAGTGTAATTAAATAAAAGTTCAATGAAGTATTTTTAATTTAAGTTTTTATAATATGTATCATACATCGCGTATCAATACAAGCACAACTGAAGCATTAATGATACCAATCCCTTCCACAGATACTCCGAATCCTTCCGCCGATACTAAAATACATTAATCATCTTTTAAAGTACTGTTGGTCGGTTGGGTTTTATGGCGTAAGGGCATTATTTGCCAAGCTGCGTCAAACAAGGCAAGTACATGGACATACAATACAAGAAATTTTTTCTGACAGAAGAGAGAAATACCCCTGGGAGAAATCGAACTTATACCCACTGTAACTGGGAGGTTGATAGTGCAATGAAGAGTAAGGACATTTTGAATATTAAAGTCAAGCCTACTTATAAATATTGAAAAAAATCCCATCACAGATTTTAATCTCTTATTCCCTTTTAGATTGATCTCGTTGTTCGATGTAGAACGTCAGTCAATGTGGGCCTACTGTCCCGCGGTTTTCTAAGACTGATTTTCCTAAGTTGTCCACGGTTATCTAACACGCTGTGATTGTCCGGATTCAAATACTAACCAAAGTATGAAGCTCTAAGCAAAAGATAAGGAGCCGATTTCATGAGCCAAAATTCTCTAGATGCTATGGGAGGGATTTTCAGTGAAAACAGACAAACCAGACAAAATGTGAAGATTTTACTGCCGCTACCTAAAGGCTCCTGCAAGATAGGCTAGCTTTAAAATGTAGCTTATCTCAGTTCTGATTTGGCGTTGACCAATCAACTGTCATCAAACCATTTGGAATTTATTCTTTGGAATTTTTATTGGTGATGTTCTGAAATCGTGTTTGTATAATAAGCCAAATGACGTCACGTCCAGAATGCGTACACGAAACACGTTACTCCGCAGAAACACTACCACTACCTTTACCTATATTTAGCTTGGCATAAAATGCCTCTCATACATTCGAATATGGAATGTACGAAACATTTGGAGAAAATAGTCTTCCACGAACATCGTTCGAATTATTAACCATTGAAATTGTCCAGAACTTAACCTCACCCAGCTTACACGGGATCCTGAAGATCTAAGCCTCTTGTTAGTCAATGTCTTTCGGTGTGGCCAAACATAAAAAACCACACCAGAAACGAGCAACAAGGCTTTCACTGCAAAGCGGCTTAAACGAATCCAGGCTCTGGTCAGGTTTTTCTTGTAGGGTGATCTCCTGCCCTGCCCAGCCTCGACTTGCTGCCGTCACGATTTATTTTGCCCTCCAAAAACGATACCGAGTACATCAGGTGGAATTTCTTGAGTTTTTCAATTTTGAAAACGGGCATCTAAGCTTCTCATCTGCAGATGGGAGTGGGAGATGTCCGGAATTCACGTAAGTTTTTTTTTATGGAGGAAACGCTTTAAGAAGGATGATAAGAGGAGGGTTGGAATCATGCATTTGTATTAGGGCACAAATGTAGTTCTGGAAATGAGGGTTTTCCCCCTCAAGCATATATCTTTTTATTTGAAGTGGTTTTGGACCACGTCCAGAGACGCGGAAGAAGAAAGATAGGTTTTCCTCCTTTGGTATTTTCATTAGATATTTATTAAGACAGTTTTCTGCCATTTACATTTATCAAGCTTACTTTTTTAAAAATTTTGATGGCTCAAATATTGCTCGGGTGAAATAACATAAATTCCTTTTCGAAAGCTCTTGTCAAGCGATTATTTTAATAAATCAATTCAGAATTAGTTTCGCGTTTGTATATTTGTTAATCGCATGCGTAAAAATATTGCGTACCGTTAAAAGTTAACAACACTTTTATATACAGAATTAATGAAGCCCATCAAGTGACTAAAATGTTTTTTCTGCATTAATCCCTTTCTGCGTAAATTAAAGTAAACTTCAGGCAAGATATTCGTAGGTTACATGAGACAATATATCGTCAGCTTGCAAGTGAAACACACTAAGGCAGAATTTATAAAGTATAAGTTTTTAGCTTTTTAAACCAGACTGTAGTGATCTCTAGACCGGTGAAGTCTACTAAGTCATGTTTTCTGTGCGTGACTGCTAGATTTCTTTTTGAGAAACATTTAGAAATATAATTTTTTCTCTTTCGTCTCAGAACTATGTTTTTTGACTTAGGGTTACCATTTGTATTTGTATTAGGGTTACCATTGACTATATTGCGTTGCTAAATCCAAAATAGCAAGTTAAGAACTTTTTAGCAAAAAAACAATTTTAAAAATTTCATCCGAATGACAGTTAAGTACAAATATGCGACCATTGGGAGGCGAGAAAATAAACAAACAGCAAATGAAACTGCCTCGATAACTTTATTTAGTTTGTGCATTTGTCTGTAATAAATTTACTTTATAAGTAAAACAAAAAACAATATTTATAACAAAAACTTTACTTGATTTTATTGTTAGAAATACTGCACATTCGAAGTGTAATTTAATTCCACGTATCAGCACCTACTCTAAAGCTAAGGAAATGAATTTTATTAAACATGTTTGGCAATACATGCTTTTTTATCAAACACATTAAAGTTCCATCAACTATACATCGATCTAATGATAATTATACAATCTTACATCCCGCTAACAGTATTAAAATTTTATTCATTTAAAAGTCAGATATAATTTAGCAGAACATAAGATTCACAGTTTTAGGCAGTATTTATGATTGTAATTAGCAGATAGTCTTATAAGATAATCAAATATAACTATCTGTTGTGAAAACTCATTAATAATTCAATATTACTCCCATTACTATTTTATATTCAGTTATACATTATTAAGCAAAAGTTGCTTCAATGTTTAAATTTATTTATATTATGCAGAAGTCGGGGGGAAAAGAAATCTTTTTTTTTTTTACATTGTATGAATAGATGAAATGTGTGAATATGAATTTAAAAGTAAGTGAACGTCTACAGGCTAAAGAAGAGAGATCTTACTATATAACGTTGCTGACATTTTAAAGTTCATGAATATATTGTTCATCTCAGGGGGAAACGTGTTGCATACAGCAAATTTCAGCTGACAGTTTGTTACCTAAATAAAATAACAGTAACTCGATTTGTTATAATAGTATACATATAATATAGGTTGAATGTATTCTTATATATTTACTTTCTAATTTGAATTATATTTTAAAGTAACCAAATGGAAGTGCAAGAAAAGTAATGGAATTAGAAAACAATCGATCAAGTAGTTTGTTCACACAAGCTGGAATATTTACATGAAAATGCAAGCATAATCAAACTCATTATTTTAGTCTATTTAGGTTTGTGTAGGAAATCCCTTTAGGCAGTTTTCAAACATACCGGCATAACCGATGCCAACGCAGGCCCCAGAAACAAGGTAATCAGATGGAGGATTTCGCACAGGGCATGGTCCGGCAGATTTGCCTGTCCGGCTGTCGCCACCGGCAAATACTACTGGAGTTGAACTCGGCAAATCGGATGACGGAATGTTCTTATAACATATTCTGTTGGTGAGAAGCGCACCTTGCTTAGCTTGCACTTGTAATTTCCTGTTATGATTACTCAATGGCTCTATAGTTCGGAGGGACCCAGTTGCTAGAGCTCCGGATTATAAACCGTAGGGTTGCAAGTTGGAAACTAGATCCAACCATAGACCGTCGTGTACGATGGGCTGGCTAGTGCACATTAAATCTGGCGGTGCCTCAAATGTCCTATCGTTGACGCGGAGCGAAAGTTTGGAGAGTGGGGTTCCAGCTCAGGTGTGGACCGCGTTACCGGACTTCAAGATTACGAGGTGTTGTCCTCGGATCGTTAACTTCGTGATTGATCCCGGACCATCGCCCATATCCAGTTTGCGACGTAAATTCAACTAACTGCAACCCAAAGTTCTGGTTCGATATCGATCTCGAACTGTCGCAAATACACCGTTGTGTTGCTCCAGTGCGACTTAAGTTCAACTACCTACCAAAGTTCTGGATGGTTTCCTAAAGCAAGCAAGTTACCGACATCGTTTCCTTTATACCTTTTTCTATAGTGAAAATAAATAGAGATGATTAAGCACCTCGCTTATCGACCAGTTCGCTTAGCGACTTAGTCCTTGAAACGTAATTTTGTAGTTGAAGAGTGGGTGCATTTTGACTAGCACAGTAGTATAGGTGTTAAAACAGAACATTCAATGATAAGGTACTTGCCAAACGTAATTCGAGGTCCAAGAATAGAATAGATACCTAAGTCATTCTTATGATTATTTATCTCATTTATAAAACGCACAATTCAGTAAACAAAAGATACACAAATCAAACATTTCCATAATTATCAAAATTTAGAATATATAATTACTCAAACAGCACAGTAAGAAAATCAAGGATCGTGAGATTTGCACATATTTGATGGAAATCAATGGATTCGTGCGTAAGCTGAATTAAAATCTCCCTTTTTTCAGTTATTAGTTTTGATTCCCATTCTCTAGGTGGGAAATTAATGAAATTATCTTAATAAGCGTGAATTTTTATCTCAATTCTATTCCGCATCTCACTTTAAATGCAAAACAGAGATTTAAACATTCGCTGCTTGCATCTCATTAACAACTAACCGAATGCAGCCTTATCTTTGTGTGGATTAATGTTTTAAACATGAACCAGAGAAATCATTATTTCCTATCTAGTTAATTAACTTTTCCTTCTCGTAATAACTAACGTAACAGTGAATTAGCATGGACTGCGGCATTCCTTTGCGCTTTTGATAATTACTGCATTGAAGCACATGTAATGAATACCATGTAATTAAAAAATGCATTCTTCCATTCAAGAATCCATCGAATCAAAGGAAGATTATCTTTTCAAAGTTTACGTTAAAACTCTTAACGGCACTTATACTTTTTATGAGTTAGTGTGTTTTTCTGATGATCAACAAATGACAAACAAACTCGGGGTTCAAAACTAGAATAGATTAAACTATTAGCGTTTTTAATTGAAAATGAATTCGAATAACTTCAGTGTAGTTTTATTACGGAGAGTCATTTCGAGAAGAGAAGTCATTGTACTCGACTTTTAAGAACTTTTTTGAAGAACATGTTATTTTAGGGTTTCTTATTTTAAAAGCATAGTTTTGAAGAGAGTCTTCTATTTCAGCCGCCTTTGTAATACCTTATACATATATTTTACGAAGATCCATTCGATTTTAACAGGTTATTTTTATTGTTTGCTTCCTATCTCTCTTCTACTTTTTCATACTTTCTATTTATGCATCTATGGAAAATAATAATTTATTTTTTAGTCTCCTTTATTTAAATACTGACAAGTTCTTTGCTCACGAAATAAAATTGTTTTCCTAAGTGAGACTGATTTTATGCTTGTTGTAAAACCTTTCATTTTCCAGACATTGTTAGCCGATTATAAATGTTTCAAGAGTAACATATTACAATTTCTAATAATTTTGTTTTATGTTAAAACTGCGAGGTCTTGTATCACTATTTATAATTGTACACCAAATAATTAGCGTGAATAAAATAATAATGAACTGATTTATCTAAAGCATACAGTACGATCGTGAAGGACACGCGACAAACTTTATAGAACAAATCCAAACGCTAAAGTGTTGGTTGAGTTTTATGGCACAAAAGTCATTTTTGGACAAGCTTCACCAAACACAACGCATACAACAGAGCTTCTTCACACGATATTAAAATTTTAAAAGTACTCAAAAGAAATATAATCTTCCATTTCCTCTCATACTTCTCCATACCATATTCCTTAAGTGAGTAGCTTCTATCACTAGCCTGTCTTCCGAATTTACTTTGAATAGTTGTATATCAATATTTGTATCAATCAATCTGTCTAATGGTCAGGGTTACTGGCTTCTGGATTGAAAGATTTCTGGTTCGTATCCGTGGTAAGATATGTATGTTTGTCCATCTGGAATGAATATGTATCCTCTTTATAAACGGGTTGTACCTGGAATGTATGTATGTATGTGCAGTGTAGCGAGTGAATCCACCCTCCGTAGTGCTGCACCTGGATATCGCAAAGTGGTTCGCAAATCCGCTCTTGCAGAATGAGTAAGGTGCGATTGGACTGGCATTGGAGAAAAAATATCAATACCTGTAAAACTTCGAAACTAATAAACTATATTTAATGTGAAAAATGACTTCTCGAAACCTTTGAAAATAAACAGCAAAGCAAGTGGAGGTTCCTAAATTCCTAAATTAGTTAAGTTCCTAAATTAGTGTAACAGTTTGTCACTGAACTAGTGTTATTGGTTGCGACTTAGTATACATTTAATCAGTAGGCATTGACAGTAGGACATTGCATAATCTAATGACATGGGAACGTCTTGCGAATGAGAGCTTCTTCACACGATATTATAATTCTAGAAGTATTCAAAAGAAAAATATTCTCCCATTTCATCTCTCATACCTCCTCACACCATATTCCCTAAGTGAGTAGCTTCCTATCTCAAATTCTTTGATGTGATGCACTTCGATCTTGACGTAAATGAGGTGACATTAACTATTCTCCGAAGCATTAGTCCTCGGCAGGGAGATTTATGGGGCGAAATTTAAACATAAAAAATCCCTCTCTGGAATAATTAATTTCAGAGACAAATGCATATTTTTGAATGTTAATAATCCATTTTTAACAGAAACGAAAGAAAAAATAAGTAAAGGACCTTCCATTAATCTCTCCCCAACAGTCCGGAGTGTAACGAGTGTTTCAATTTTCCATAATTGCATTCGAGAAACAAAGTTGAATATGATTAATGTGTTTCCGACCTCTAACGAATAGATGCGATAAGTACTGTTTGCTGAAGGTTAATTTTATTCTATAATGAGGCAAGTGACAGCAATATTTGTATAAATGATAAAATAAGTCTGTTGAAAACGGGATTTTAAGTGTTTAAAAGAGATTCGAAATTTACTGAGGGGACATTTGCTGCTCAACGGAAGAAGACAGCAATTAATAGCAGTCAGAAAATAATTTCGGAGTGTTCCAATCCTCTCTATTTTTTCCTTGTATGATTAACGTATCTACGCCTATTTTACTTATTTTGATAAACGTATCTACGTATGTTTTGCTTGTGTGATAAACCAAACTTCGATTTACTATGATTAAACTGATTTCAAAGTCCATTTTTTATTGTTTTTTAACTTAAAACATATTTTGAAGGCTCCAGCACCATTGACACTCCCCTTGAATATGTCCATGGGTCAAGGAGAATGAACAAAAAGTCCTGCATGACTTCTTGTTTATTAGACATGACTACTTTTTGTCTTGTCCCATCCCTTCCCATTCAAAGGCAGTCAACCAGAACACACGCATTGTTAGCTTAGAGCAGAAAATCATGTACTGACAAAACATTTTTTTACTCTACAGCTGTTTAAGGAATAACCATTAGCTTTTAGGTTAAAAATTAAAATTATAAGCATTTTGGGGATAATGTTATGTATCTTTTAAACAAGTTATAATATCGTCGGCTTAGAGCAGAAACTCATTAACTGACAAAATACATTTTTTTTTGCTGTGCAGCTCTTTGATGATTAACTATTAATTTTGAGATCGAAAAATAAAAATTAGAAACATTTTGATAGTATTATATTATATCTTTCAAACAGTTTACAATGTGACTGTATTTCTTATTGTCATGAAAATAAACATTTTGCGTCAACGGGAAAATGTCAGTTAATGGGTTTCTCATCGAAACCGATGATATGATAATACAATTATCATCATCCTGAAAATAAGCATTTAGTGTCACCAAAAAAATGTCAGTTAATGAGTTTCTGCTCGAAGTCAGTTAATGAGTTTATTTTCTCTCTTCTCCATTCTGCTTTCCAAATACATTAAAACGTTATGAAGACAATGCATCGGATTGAAGTTTCCGTGGTATTTTCACAAGTATAATTCCATACAGTTGAATCACGTTATATCACGTCTAAATATTAGAAAATATTGCAGATATGGTATCTATTATTGCGATTATAATTTATTCCAGCGTCTTTATTTTGCTATGAAACCAATAATTCTAATGTCATTTTATTCTTCAGTCAATAGGTGCGTGTAGTTGATTAGTTGATAAAAATGTTTTATAAGAAGCTAAAGACGTGTGCGGATAGTGGATCTTTATCTTTGCGTAGCTTCACCTATGGGGTAAAAGTAGGGATTGCAAATAACCGACATTCTCAATAGCGATAAATTACCAACGGAAATTCTCAATACCGGATTAATACTACATTTTTCCTAACAGGATACACTGACTTGGCATGAATATAGAACTTAAATCGGTTACTCGTTTTTTACTACAACATTCAGAGAAAAACTTCAAATGGGGATGTAAAATAATCTCAAGATATCCTTGCGCTGCATACAGAAGTATCATCGTGATAATATTTTTACTGTGTGTGAGACCTTCTACTTTTCTGGAAATAATTAAGGCGAAATTGTTTGGTGGAATTACACCATATGGCTACAATCATTGTATACAGGTCCTGAATTGTGATCTTAAGAAAGAAGCAAAATTGTAAAATAAAAATATCGTGATTAATACGACATTGCTTGGAGGCATTCTCTCATATAACTACTATCGCTGTATAACGATTCATGAATTATGATCTTAAAACCATAACACAAAATTTAAAAAGCATCGTGATTAAGAGGACATTGTCTGGGTACATTGGCCCATGCAAATACTATCCTTCTATAATGAACCACGAATTATGATCTTAAAGCAAAACAAAATTTTAAAAAGTGTCACAATTAAGAGGACATTGTCTGGCGGCATTGCACCATGCAAATACTATCTTTCAATAATCCACGAATTATGATATTAAAAACAGAAAACAAAACCGTAAAATAACATTGTGATGATAAGGACATTGTCTGGAGGCATTGTACTATACAGCTACTATCGTTGTATAGCGATACAATAATTACGATCTTTAAAACATAAAGTAAAATTCTAAAATATATGATTAAGATGACAATCTGGAGGAATTGTACTATACAGCTACTATCGCTGAATACCATCAATTACGACTTTAAAAACAAAGCAAAATTGAAGAACAATTTCGTGTTTAAGACATTGTCTGGTGGTACTGTTCCATACAGCTACGTTGCATAATGATCCATCAAATTATGATCTTAAAAACGCAAAGCAAATTAAAAAATTGTGGTTAAGGAAACCAGTAACAATGTTTCGGTAAACGGTAATTACCACCAAACCCTCTGGCCTTTTTTAATGATATTTCTTTACCGGTTTTAAACCCTAGCTGCGAGTGAATCCTCACACCCCTCTCGCTCTCCTTAACGTTACGTAGGCGTTAGTTTTAAAACAAATGCCAAATACCGAAGCACAGAAGGGCGAGAAACTCTCAAGGTCACATCCCTCTCAATACTCTTCCCTCTCTCAATTATAAACCTTGTCATCTCGCGACGGGTGTGCCACCGAAAACAGAGAAATCCTCCCTCCTCTCATTAAATTTGCATTTGCCGAAATTCCTCTATCCCCTCTTGGCAACACTTTCGGCTTACCTCTAATCCCCAGAAGGGGAGGTGGCCATCGACGCAATCTAATAACCAATAGCCTTCGTTTACCTTTGATAACAAGTTCAAAATACGGAGAATTAGAGCTGCTAATTTTAATCTGAATCCCAGATAACGAAATAGATATGTCTGTATACCGGAGAGGGGCAGGCATAGTCGAGTTCCTCTCATTAATTATTATGCGCGATCTCCCTACCCTACCCCGGACCTAATTATCTCTCCTTCGCTCATTTGAAGCTTGTTTGTGTTGATGAACGAATAAATGTGTATCCCTTTTCTAACTCCCGGGGCCGAGTAAATTTATTAATGTTAGATAAAATGCATAATTAAACAGCTGAAGAGAGGTCTAAACATTACCAGTGCAATTTGCACATTATTTTCAACGGTTTGTTATTTACGACCTTCCAACAACTTTTGTGCTCTGCTAAACACGGAGTAGTTTTATTTTTAGTGTGTCGCTTTTACCCTCTGGGAACAAGAAGCATCATTTAGGGGGATGTGTTTGGATTTCGATATTATAAAATGCAAATTTTACTCAAGAAAGCTTACAGTTTAAGGAGTAATGATTGCACTGCATTTTGACTGAAAAGCGGATAGTAGCCAACGCTACCAGAGCTTGGTGTTTCTACCTGGAGTTTGATGAGAAAAATTATTACACACAGCATTCTAATTCTAATCAGTGCTACTCCATAGAATTATTTACATTCCATCTATAATCTGATTAAACAAATCTGCATGTGAGAATTTAAATGCTTTAAATATTACTAAGTTTAAAATATTTTATTCGTTAGTAAAGAAAATAACTGTGAGCTTTAAATAACATGTTAGGTTACAATTAAATTTTCTGTCATAATTACGCTCTTTAAGAACATTTCCAATTCTATTCACATAAACATTGGATACATACTAATGGAATAACTACTCCCTTAATAGCCTTGCTTAATTATTATCTTTAGAACTCAAGCAGTTATTTCATTCTAAGGTGCCACTTAAAAGGAGCATAATTAATTCAATTTGCTTATCAATTATCATAATTCTAATTATGTATCTGTAGTTTTACAAGTTATAATGTCAATTTATTGATGCAGAAAAGACAGATATGTACGTTTCCAATCTGAATTGAAAAAGCAATAAGAAATTCTGAATTATGATATTCAGCGATGAAAAAGTGTAATTATTTTATGTGTATAAAAATTAATTATTTATTATCCGGGAATAATTAAGAAAAGAGATTGAAAGAAAATTTGGGATACGGGGAGGAATTCTGTAAATTGCAAAATTTCACCTGGTGGTAACAAGGACAGTTAATTTTGCAAGCATGCTACACGAACAATTCGTGAAAAATTACGAAGAAACGTGACATTAAACTGAACGAGGAAAGAAAACAAAACGTATTTTAGAACGTCCAGGACACAAATAAAAGCAAACATGACCACCCACTCTCGCGTCGGCGACTCCAAATAAAAATCAGCGTCTAAAACAACCTGAAAAAAAAACCAGTTCGTGACGAAAAAAAAAACAAAAGACAACAAATCCCCAAACCCGATTTGTGTTCTAAAGAAAACACAAATCGAGACAGACGAAAACAGACAAAAAATCCCCTAGAACCAAAGCGGGATTAATTTATGGAAGGCGATGCTTACAAGGTGTCCGTCCCATACAAGTCCAGCACGTGGACCGAGGCAGTCACTCATGGTCCACGCCCGATGTCTATCCATTTGTCCAGTCAATAAGAAAACAGAAGAAAGGAATAAAACGAAACAAGATAAGACGTCCCGATTTTCCTCCTTTCACTTACCCTTCTCCTTTACTTCGGCCCCCCTTTTCCTTTTTGAGGTCCGGATGGAGCTTCCTCGATGGTGCATTTACACTGATGACACTCAGGCGGATTGGTTTTGTGCCGGATTTAAAAGGCCGCGGATGTAGTGTGGAGTGACCACAATCAATGTTGAGGACGCAGGACAGTGATTGGGCGCTCATTGTTTCGGACCGCAATAAATGTTTTTTCTCCTCATTCCGGCAGCCACCGTCAGACGTGTATCGTCAAATCGATTGAATGGCTAAAACTGTCTCCTGCACTCTCCAGAGTGTTCTTTATAAAAAGGAAGGTAAAAAAGTGGGTATGTCCTTCAATGGAAAAGGTAGTTTTTTAGTGTACCAGGTGTATTTTTTGCCGAGCAATGTGTTTTTCTTGGAGGAAAATAGATAATGGAAATTCGCATGGTCAAACGTCTAGCGTAGGTGTTTTTTTTTATTTGTTAAGGCAGCAATTTTCAATCTTTTTCCATCTCATGGCACACAAACTAATTACTAAAATTCTGCGGCACACGAAAAAAAATTACATTAAATGAGCATTTGCGTAAAGGGATTTTTTACTGTTTTCAAACTACTAACGAATTCAGACGATAATTTACCTAAATGATTTAGAAACTTAGATTTTCTATGTTAGTAGCTTAAGTATGTATCTTCGATGTTTTTTTTAATTCATTTCGGGAAAAATTCGAGCACAGTAAGGGCTCTTTCCCTGAATATATATCCTTACTCTTGACCTTGGATAAACTAATTCAAATTTTTTTTGGAAATTATAAATTACATCATTTTTTTCGCAATTTCAAATTTGAATTTTACTGGAGCATGCAATAACTGGAGCTAACTTGAATTTTACAAATTCAAGTTAGCTCCAGGTTTGAACTTAGGATATTCGCAAAGGAAAGGTAAATGCTAAATTTCAAACTAGTGTCTTCTGGTTGCAATGGAGATGTTACAACCGACGGAGTCGGTCGACAACAAAGAGCAAACTGTTCTTTTAGTTGTTTCCTGTAGAACCGAGATGGAGATATTCGTTGATCCGAGCCGATGACTTCAGCAGACGGGAAAGATTCAAAGACACCCACCCTCCCTTCAACCGGACGTTACAACCTCTTTGAATATTCTAGAGTATATTAAGGACAAAAATATGCAGATTCATAAGTATCTTTTATTATAATAGCAAAAAGAACCTTCGAAGTGCAAATAAGTATGAACAATATCGCAAAACCTCCTGACGGACGTATTTATTTAATGTTGGTTGCCAGTGCATTCCAGCATACCAGTCAGGAAAGGCTTTGCTCATAGAGTGTGTTAGCTGAAACATCTGGGTTTGCTGTACAGTCGCGGAAAAAAACCGAACCTCCCCTTTATTTCGATAACTATTCATAATAGAACAAATTCAAAGATATCATTCAATATGGAATAACTTCCTCTACAAATTCAAATGCAAAAACATTGCATTAAGGGCCGTCTTCATATCAAAGTTTGCACAAACAACAAAATTTCCAATAGAAACACCATGTTTTGATGCCTTAATCAGATTGGACATGGTTAAATTAGTCTAAATATGAAATTTCATGAATACTATATTTATATCAGGGGATATTCAATGTTAAATTTGCAGTCAGTTTCGGGGATCAATTCCACATTGAAAATCGTTATTCGTAGATCGAGATTAACTGTAGTTATAGTGTAGTTACCGGAATTTCAAATTTGAACGCTATTTCATCGTATTTGTCAGCGCGTGCAAAAGGTCCGAGAGTTATTATATCTATTGTGCAAGTGAAAACGATTGGAGAATTACATGCGAAAACGATCCGAGAATTATCCGAGGTTTGTCAGACGTTTTTTAAACTTTTGGTTGCCCCCTAAAATCGCCATAATGAGGAAAATTTAATGCAACTCAAAAACTAACAATTGGAATGAGCTGAAATTTTGCATGGTCATATTAGAAGTCCTTCTGAATCGATCCCTATCAAAATATAGTAAGGTTCCAATTCATAATTTTTTCAAACATTAATTTAATAATTGTTATGCATACTAAAAACTATTTTTAAAATAAAATATTAGGTGGATTTGTTTGGGTTGTTTAACAGTAACATGGTACAACATATCAGCGCTATAGAAATATTATTTAGGAAGATATCCATAAAAGTCTAAAAAAACGATTTAACATTAGAAGCTCCAATCTTTCTGTACTTATAACTTCGAAACGGTAAGACGACGTGAAATTTGGTATCTGAAGCTAAATTTTGATATAGATTTGAAATTGTGTGTCGAAATAGGGAGTTTCTATTGGAATTTATGAAGTTGGCGCTCGATTTAATATGAAGACAGCCCCTTATGCAAATTTCATGCCTTTGAATTTATAGACGTTAATTCTTGTCGAACGCCATGTTTGAATTTTCTCTACTGTTAAAATTGTTTGAATGAGGAGGGGGTGGTACGTTTTCTTTCCCGCAACTATACATCATTTTCAGTCAAAAGAGATTCGATATACCTTGTTCTTGAAGCAATAGTGACCGTAAATTTATATCAAGGAAAAAATTGGACAAGGTTATACTACTAGCCTGAGTGCAAGTCATTTTCATGGTTTGCCCCTTACATCCTTTTGCCTTCTATAAATAAACTAAAGGAGTTACCATTAGGTGCTAAAAGAAAATTTTCCATATCAGTCTCACATACTCGTATATAGGAGCTGAAATAATGTCATATAACAAATGGTAGTGTCGCAGGGACTGATGAAAAAATACTGTATTTCAACATCAAAAATATTTTAAGGTATCTCGAACCCCATTGAGTCCATAATTTGTGGTAACTAATGCTCAATTCTATATGGTCGGTTGTGTTGGGTTTTATGACCTTTGCGCCATAAAACCCAAACCAACAAAGCCAACCGTTATGTTTTGACACCAAGCTGCGTCAAACTCAAGTCAAACAATGCCAAGTAATGAGTACATACATGGAACGTTTACCGACACAGAAGAGAGAAAAACACTCAAGGAGGAATTGAACCTGAGTCGCCTACAATTCGTAGGGTGTTCAGTATTCAGTAGGCAAACCCGCTGAACCATGGCAGTGACTAATTTCATATGGATTTGGAGTTTTTCAGTTTTAGATTGTATCTAAAATTGTACGAGATTCAAGTTCCCAATAACAGTTTTCAATAACTGTAATTAATTATGTGCGTGTTTGAGGGTACACTATTCATTGTTTAAATGACTGATTAACTTGTTAGTTAAACATATAGACTGCGCTTGTTTCAAAAGCACAAACTGAGTTGCTCGCCCTTTTCGATGGATTTAAGGACGACTTAAAAAACAAATTGAAGATACAACACACAAAAGGTGTGCTTTGCAGATTAAACACAAACAAGTGAGGCCAAATCGAGTGAATAGTTTGATTGAGCAAACATTGGGATTTCGTTGAATTGCTTCATCTGATTTCCGCAGTTGTTTCTTTCTCTTTCCCGACTCTTTAGCGAGCCGTTGCAATTTAATTATCGCTAACGAAGGCCGCTTTGAATAAGCTTTCGTGTTGTATGAGGGAAATCGGATTACGCAATGTGTGTGCATTCCAAATATGGATTCTTCTAAACATGCAGGATTCTGTGATGATTGCTCGGGGCACTTGAAATCGGAAACTGTACCTTGAAGTTGCAGAGTTTTGTGAAATAATTTTCTCTAATTCATTAAATGCATCTTAACGAAGCATACTTTGTATTGTTCTGGATATTCTACAACCTTTCATTGTAACCTAATTCCCAAAGGTTGTGTGACGAATTAGAAACCAGGGAAATTCTAAGACAATTCTGAGACTTTTTTTTATGTAGTTTAAAGGAATTACATCATTACAGGCGCACAGTTCGTAGCTTTATTGTAACAATTGGACTTACCCCTTTCAGGGGCGGTGAAATGTCTGGCATTCCATGATGATTATAAATATTCTGGGTATATTAACCCTCTGAGTGTCACACGAGATTTCCGAGTAGTGCTATTGCTTTTACCTCACTGCACACATGATGACAAAAGAGCCCCATCAACTAGTTGAAAGAATCCCGGGAAAGATTATATTATTTAAGGTCATAAAAGGTTTGAATTAATGCAGGGAAGTCTGCAGATTGTAGAACAGATATATGCGTGCGAGCTATTCAGAGTTAAGGCTGCTAAGGTATGTAATATTATGTCATGGCACTAGATGGGCTATGACACATAGGAGTCTCATTCCTCCTTTCAACCTAAAAGTACTAAATTTTAATTGTTCGCAGAGTATATTCATGTAACGGAATCGGTCTTAAACCATAATTTCCTTAAAATACTTTTTTAACATAGGGCCTTTTAAATGGTCAAACATTTGCTTACATCTCTATACCGTAAAAATATAATTCGAGCTGCATACATCTGGATAAATTCAATGCTGTTTGAGTAAGTAGTCTTTAAAATTTGGAATTCAAATAAGACTGAGGTGGGATAAATTTTAGCTTTGATTTTTAAACTTTAAAACCATAATAAATTATTTTACATACATTTTAATGTGTATTTTTTTTGGATGGATTTTTATGGACACAACTGTTTGTGAGACAATTATTCTATAAGTGGTATAGAAAATGCTGTTTGCATTTTAAACCCCTGGAAATATTTTGCATACTTCAGAAATAAGAACAAAATATGATCTGTAAAGATAAAACCTGAATCCTTTTGAAACATCATTTGATCAGGTCAGAGCATGGCCGGAACTGTTTGTGACAATTATTCTGCAAGTGGCATAGGAAAAATTCTGTCTGCATTTTCAACTAGTATAAATAATTCTGCTTACTTAAATGATTACATCTTATCTTTAAAGATAAAATCAATCTTATACTCGAAGATAAAATCTGAATCTTTCTGCAACTCAAACTAATAGATTAGGTTTTATGTGATCCTTGTAAGTACTGTATCCGATATTTATCCGTTGTGTGCCCATGGCAGTGATATAATCAAGTCAGCTTTCCAAACCATCAGGTCATGGCAAGGTCGACGACTTTTGACATAAGACGGCCATCTTCCATTAGAACGAGTCCACCGTCCTCGCTGGTCAAATTAATGACCGTTATCTCTGTAGCGCTTTTCCTGGAGATCCCTCTGAGTGACAGGTCATCAAGGAGGAAATCACTAGGTCCCGGGAATGGCTTTTGTGTTCCAGAGTTATGACTGCAGCTACATTTACGCCATGGGGGCCGCTATGCCCCAGTTAACTAACTAACGCAGTTGCACTGCCAAAAGAAGTACGATACAAAAAAGGTGGATAATCGCAAAGTGTGGTTGTATTTTTAAATCCAACGATCATTATGAGTTATTTTTTGGATATTAATAAATAAGAAGAGAAACCTAACTGGTACTTTTGCCGATTTGGAAGGAAATTACATTTTTACAGATTCTGCTTGCTTATGAGGGGTATTTTTGTCAAGCTACATGTATGGTGGCGTTAGTGTTTCTGCTATGGAACCTATTTCCGGTATGTGTTCTAAAAGTGGCGACTGTTGATTGTTTTTCGAATACGATATCAGCACTTGGATAATAAAACAAGTGGACGAGAAAACACGTCAAAACCACTTGGAAGGTTAAGAGAAAAGTATAAACCGTGTTCTGATGTTTTTGTTTGACTACATAAAAAATACTACAAGCTATAGACATGCCGTATCTGTAAAAGTTGCTATGTCTGCATATATCAACCTTTTAACTTTACTTTGAAAAGGCACTTTTACAGTTCGTTAAGCATATCTGTGTAACGAATCCTTTCTCGGGCTATAATTATTAGAAATGTAAAAAATCCCAATGAAAATAAGTTTTGTGTAACAGGTAAATTTCAATAACATTTAATTAAAAGTCTTTAAATTCTTTAACTGGGGAACTAGGAGATTCAATTACTTGGTGCGTATGGTATTAGACCTTAGCCATCTCAAATCCACTCTTCTGTCTTTCACTTACTTTTGTTTTAAAATCGATACGCAAATACAAATATATAAAGGTGTTCCACTTAGACGATCATTTTTGTCACCACCAGGATGCCAGAAACGACGTATATTGAAGTATTAAAAAATACTGCTCAGCCCCTGCCGAAGACATAATGAGGAAGTTTTGCTGTTATGAGTTCAGCTCAAAATTACTTGCGCATTTTCAATTGGAATATTCAAATAAGTTTCTGTTTGCTGTCAACTCAGGTATTCCTCTACGTCAGATGGCTCTAGAAACATGAGCCTTAACGTTCTCAGTTCATTCAAAAAACGCTTAAGGTGTATGTATACGCTAGAAATCACGAAAATTGACCCAAATATCGATAGATCTTGTAATAATTCAAGATATTGTTCAACTCCTTAGCTTTCAAACGATACCAAGATCTTGTAAATATTCGAAATAGTTTTCCAAGTTACAAGGGTTTGGGTTAGGTACTGTCACCATAGACAAACAGGTTTCCAAAACTTTAAACTCGATTTCTGAAGAACTATATTTTTGCAATACGATGCTTCTTTCGAACAGTGATAACTCAACAATGAATTGATCTATTATAATTACTTTTGTGTCATTATAATCTATATAATACAGTGGATGTTTTGACCCTCAGTCGAAGTTATTGGTTAAGAAATGAGTTTTTAGTTGATTTTTAAATGTTGAAATTCCTGAAAAAATCTAGATTTTTTAGACTTCGTTCGTGAAAAAAATTGTAAAAAAGAACGTATTCCCTCTAGCAACTTGATGGAATATCAAAACATGAAGAATAATATTAGGAACAATTTCCAACAGGAATTGTCCTCCTGAACACATTAGAATTTGAGACATCACTGTTCAAAAAACATGCTAATTAGCTAATTATATCTAAATTAGATAATTAATGAGTAGCTTAATCAGAATTTTTCATACTAAAATGAGTTTAAGCACAAACCAATGACCTATTGTGAAAAAACTGAATTTTTAAAGTCAAAATTAAAAAAATGTTCTAGTGTATACATACACCTTAATTCTCCTGGTGGTGGCATCGATGACGTATCTCGTTATTAACAAAACTGACCAGATCTCGATGGACGAGATATCTCGTCATTAGAAAAAAAACTGATAAGATCTTGACCTCGTCATCATCAAAAATTCGGCAAAAATATGATGACAAATCGGTCATGAACAAAATTGGTCACATCTTGATGGACGGGATACCTCGTTGAAACCACTTGGAGGGTTAAGTATCTTGAATGATACGAAACATTTCCAGTATATTATCAATAATAAAAATTAATTGTCGAAGTTAAACTAATGATAGCTGATATATCGTAGAAATAATTTTTTAAAATTATTTGTTTATTATAGCTCACATAAAATGATCATTGCACTTACCAATTATTTAGGAATATTATATCATTTGGTATTTCGAATTAAAATTGAATTTTCATTACCATTGGTCAACATTTCGTTGAGACTAAATCGTAGAAATAGTTTGTCTTAAATATTTTTTCTATTATAGAACACATAAAAAGATCAATAATTTAAGCTTACGAATATTAAATCCTTTGGATTGAAATATAATGTTCAGCAGATAGATCAATATTTCATTAAGACTAAATGAATTCTAAACTCAAACAAGCATTATTTATGTGTTGTGATTCCATTTCATTCTGGCCACAACCCCGAGGTACCTGAGTGATCCTCCAAAGACCTCCCTTTTTAACCCTGGCCTGCATTTCCACTTTTTTTCTATTTTTCTTACCTCGTTGTCTTGTGTTTAACGCAGCTTGACTAAATATGCACCTTGTGACATGAGACCCCAAAACAAAATCAATCATTTCATTCTGTTGACCAAAACGGTTGAAAACTAAAAACATTAGATGGCGTTAAGAAAATGTGCCGTGGTGAAATATTTCAAGTTGATTCAAGTAACATTTGTTTATTGAAATCTAATGAGCCTCAATAAATAAAAGTTCTCTCGAAATAATGAAAACTAGAACAAGAATATTTCAGTTGCCAGCATGAACCGTTCTCATCATGATACAAATGACACTTCCTATCCATACGCGTTTCAATACCGGTATATATTTCCTTTGTATCGGAAATGCAGCACGACAACAAAAGTGACACATAAATCATTAAATGAGCAGTGAGGTCTTTTGATGTGCCAACTAACTCGAATCCATATTTAATTATCTCCCCTAAATAGTTTACCTCCTCGTAACGATCTCTGGCAACTTTATATGAGAAAATGAGCTCAATTCTTGACTCTCATCCAGAAACAAATTTACATTCTGGCTCGGGAAAAATGGAAAGTGTGAGGAATTATGCTCATCGGCTCAGTAATAAGTACCTTCTTTTTCGCTTTTGTGCCCCGATAAATTCCTGTAGCCCCAAGTTCCTCCCCAGAAACAACAGCAAAACTGTTTTGATTTGCAATTTTTACACTCCTGTTTTCCAGTATTTCTTTTCGTCAAAAAGTGATATCTGAGACAGGTAACGGATATGACTTGAGGGGGCGGAAATTGCACCAATTTGCTTCGAATACGAAACTGTTAGATGCACAGTGAAGGGCCCAATCAGACTTGTAGAAAAATTCTGTTTATGAGTTAGCATAATCGAAGGCACTTAGTCTCTTGTTGATCGCGTTTATTCTTTTCGTTTAAATACTGAGTTTCCTATTTTCGGGATACTTGTTATCTGGAAATAGTATTTGAAAGAAGATAACGGCGAATGAAAGTGGTGTTTGTATTGAATAATATTTACATATTTCCATTTTGATGTTGAAGGGGAAAAGAACAAGCTTAGAAACGTGAACAGGTCTTTTGCACAGAGTAAGATAATTATAAAACTTATAAAATACATTTGGGATTAATAGTTAAATATAAGAGAATTTAGTATTGAAAATTATTTCAAATTTTCAATAGTATTTTCCAGAATTTAGAAATTTTGGATCAATTTTATTTCATTTGTATGTATTGCACATATCGATGCTTATATGAATTATAAATGAATTAAATAAGGTATGCAATGTAAGTAACGACACTGCCATCAATAAATATAAGCAATTAACCTTCCTGGTGAAAGTCTATACGAGGTATCTCGTCATTAACAAGAGTGACCAGATCTTAATTGGCGAGGCATCTTATCATTTGGAAAAACTGACCAGATCTTGATTTCGTCATCTCAAAAAATCGACGATATCGGGATGAAGATATATCTCGTCATTAGCAAAACGGTCGTGATGAACGAGATATCTCGTCAAAACCACTTTGAGGGTTAAGTAACTTTAGCGCATATGTTCTACTCGGGTCTGCAATTTCACTTTATTTCGTTTTAAATTAAAAACATAATTATTTCTTTGTGAAGTCGAACATTTATGATATAAACGACGGTACTTTAATGTAGAGAGGGGGCGCAATTGGAAGAAAAATATGGCTGAAAGCAACTCGATAGATTTGAAACTGATATACCCTGATTATATTTCCCTGCATGCCTTAAAGCTTTCATGTGAAAGCTTAGCCTTTGTTTCCTAATGCGTTTTTAAGAACATAATATCGCTATAAAGATTTAATATGAAATTCACACATGGAATTCACGAGATAATGTCAACGTCCCCAAGTAATTTAGCTATCAGCGCCACTTTCCCCCTGCGCTCAAACTATGTACCTCATTATGCAAGAGACAAAAGGGAGAGAAAAAAGATACACAGAGCGCGCCAGCAAAATTTTCGGCTAAAAAGGCGAGTTTATATCCGTACAGCCAATGTTATTAAAAAATAGCTTCCTCGTCATTTCAAACTTTGTAAATTAATTTTGAGCGCAAAGGAAGGCCATTTAATTTTATTCCCACCAAAGGGATTTGTGATAAACTTTCTTTAAAAGACCTACAAATACTGCTTTCTTTCCATCCAGCTTTCCTTCGGTTTAATATAGAAGAGGTTTTCCTTCAAAGTCAGGTCAAATTTTAATTAATTCTCTGTAATATATTCTAACGGGATAAGCCCCCTCTAAAGAAGAAATTTTTAGTCATAGTTTTTACAAGGCGTCGGATATTTTATGCTTCATAAATAATCCTCTTTTTGTGCAACCGCAAATCCTTCGGTAAGGATATATTTTTGAGATTTATTAAACAAGCGGTATCGAAGAAAAATGGCTGTCTACTTTTTTCTCTATTGGTTTCTTTCTCGGGAGATTTCTTATAAGACTAATCTCATAGCATCATGTGGCTTATTTTATAAGTCGATTACTTATAATTTTAATTATTGGAGATCCAAATGTTCCGATAGTACCTACGCACTGAAAGTCTTCACGTCAAATTGTTAGTTTTAGTTAACGAAACCACAAGGGAAACTGAGAACATCCAGAAAAGTAATAACTGGTTAAAGCAAGCAGTTTCATTTATTTATATAACGTTTGTTTTTATTATAGATTACGTTTCAATCTATGGCTTAAATAAAGGAATAAATTTGTTCAAAACCACGTGCCAACTCACTGAAGTCGGGATCCACTGGAGGCAATCGCATTCCGGCTGCTCATGCAAAGAGACCATAGTACCAATATATTTGATCTGAAGCTCTGCAATAGCAAATCTTCACAGCGATTGTAAAGTCCGCTGCCACACGAAACTGTCTGAAGAAGGTATTGTATTCTTAACTGCTAAATTACCATCTAGACTAAAGCGGATTCATTTCGCTAGCATTTCGTGGCTACCCAATCCTTGCCGTGTTCGTGTTAGGTCATATTGAATAATAATACTCATTAGGCCCTAATGTAAATCCACGCAACTCCTACTAGACGTTTAATCAATGGTCTGTTTGGGGAGACGTATCCTTCACGTCCAGCGAGGAGGCTCTAAATCGGAGACACGAGCGTGGTTACTGTATTGACCTAACCCAGGCTGTGTCATAATTACTACTGTTTGCTTAGTGCAATTGCGTTGCAATACAATAATACAATACAATAACGGGAACGAAATGCGGGATATTAGCACTTTGTTTGCCAGGGATTTAATTGTATGGCATACTTGTTTTGTGGAATTTATCGCGTATACAATACAATAATGGGAACGAAATGCGGGATATTAAGCACTTTGTTTGCCAGGGATTTAATTGTATGGCATACTTGTTCTGTGGAATTTATCGCAAAAATCTAATGGAACTCTGGAAAATAGGAAATAATGATGAATGACATCAGGAGCAAAGTGCTAATTTTTATGAATCAACTGAATGAATTGGTAAACTGTGTACGAAAGAAGGAAGAGGCATTATACCTAAAACTTAAGAGAGAGACATATATATCGTCGGTGTTCTGTAAAAAGGGCTAATACAACAATTTGAAATTTTTCAGGAGAGCATTTTCAAACAACTATTCCATAAAAATTTGGAGTAATGTAAAACAAATTCATTTATAATATATATGTAGTAAGCCAGTGTAAGATATATATGTAGCAAGCAAGTGTAAGATAAAATTAATTTGTTTCACATTATTCCTAATTTTTATGGAAAAGTGAAGTTTGAAAATGCTCTCCTGGAACTTTTCAAATTATTGGATTCGCCCTTTTTACAGAACACCGAGGATATAGAAGTTAAGAGTAAGGGCGCAGAATAGAAAATGTAAGCAAGCAACAAAAATTGGTTTAGTGTCAAAAAATAACAAATCACTTTTGCATGAGAATGGGACGTATTTGAAATATAATTTCAAAATCGAATTATAGTATCGTGACTGAGGTGGGCTTTCTGCCAAGCATTTTTTAATAAGAATTACCATCAGTGAAAGTAAGCGAAATATTACATATTTTTTGGATAATTTTATTTTATTTTTGGTAATTTATTTCATTATTTTTTATTTAGAGGTAAGAAATTCATTTATGGGAATACGTATGCTATATTCATGATAAATTGATTTAAATAATATGTTAAATATGAGTAACGACACTGCCATAAATAATTTTAAGCAACTAAGAAAGTTTAGTGCATATTTTCCATGCTGGTTTTCTAGCATTGTATAGTTCGATAATTACCCAATTTGGTTTGTCAAATAACACTGGACACTTAAATATTTTTAAGATTAAAATCGAATTCTTGCAACATGAGGCATTATTCTTTAAAAGAATAAACCAATATTCCATGTAAACACAGAATTGCTTGATGTCATTATTTTCCAATGTCACCCAAGCTCAAAGATCAATGCGAAAAGTTCTGTCGAGTTGATCATGTTACAACATAAATCAGAAACACACAACCATCTAGTTTATTCACTACTGCCGCCCAATCTATGTTCCGTTTGGAATTGATCGTCAAACGTTTTGATTAAGGATCTTGTTAAAGTATAATTAAGAAACCCTATCGTATCAACAAATTCCAACATCTGCTCACTTTTAACGAACGATATCAAATTGGACCCGCAATAATATAATATATGTAGTTACCCCAAGCGATATTTAAGTATGTTTAAAGTATTGATGCATGAAATGTGCTTAGCTTGTAATAATTAAACAAAAGTATTTTGGTAAATGGTGCACTTTAATAGTCCTATGGGGCTTAGACATAATTTCGTGAATACAAAGGCATTATTTCAGTATTTCGAATTCATTACTTAAACGCATAAGATTTTCTGAAATATTTTATGTTCCCGTTTTAATTAAGGCAGCATTTTCTGAAATAATATTTTGATACTTTATTAACCCTCTGACGGGTTTCCACGCATAATTCCAATTTACAACCGGTAGTCTTCCCTGAATAACTTCTAAACAGTTTTGACCTTCAACAATATAATTTTTCCAGAGGATCTTTTCTAAGAAAAACCAACAAAATCTTCCCAAAGAATTCTATTCTAAGTAAAGGAGCAATAAAATCTTTCTTAAAGATTATATTCTAAGGACAAGGCCAAAAGCATTTTTACAAAAAATTCTTTTCTAGTTTAGGGACCAATAGAATCTCTCCAAAGGATTCTATTCTAACGACAGGACAAATAGAATTTTTTAAAAGAATTATTTTCTAGTTAAAGGACCAATAGAATACTTCGAAATGATTCTATTCCAAATAAAGGAGCAATAAAATCTTTCCTAAGAATCTTTTACATATTGCAATATATTCAGGAATTAAATGTATATATTTGCGTCTGAAGTATATTGTAGAAGCTATGAAAAAGTTAAAAAGTATTTTCCGTACAACTTAAATGATTGTATTTTTCTGTGAAAGAAAAGTGATTATTCTAATTCACTTTTCAAGCAACATTTAACCATTTCAACCCGAGCAACGCCGTGTAATTCAGCTAGTTATATATTAAAAAATCTTCATGTGTTCCTAGATAGACATGAAGATAATTTTATTGTTTTTAACCTTTTCTGGAATAATACAATTTCAGGAGACCCCATGAAAGTAAGAATGCCCCCTTTTAAGAACTATTCAAAAAATGGAGAACATGAAAGCATTCACCACATATGTAGTATTGGAAAATACTTGTGACAAGAACAAAAGAGGGTGTAACATTTTAAACAATTTTTCAAGAATTTTTTTTATAATTATTTTGAAATACCAATCCTTTAAACACAGGCACCCTCTAGCTATGTATTTACTTAGATGTAAGATATTTGAACTTTATTTCAAGCCTTCTAATAATCGGCACTTTCAAAAGTGCATTATGTGAAGTGTATTCTTTGTTTATGTCCTGTTTTTCCGTCTAATAGGCCCCTCATGTAATAAAAAGTGGCATTGAAGCGACAAAATAAACGTATTGTTTACATCATTAACGTTTTAGCAATTCCGTACAAGGGATGTCGATAGTGCAAATCAAAACATCAAATTAACAAATTTGAAACACATTTAGCCATTTCAATTATCTTTTAGCCGATCCAATTATATTTTATTCTTCCAGAGCAGGCTTTTTTCAGAATTTTTTTCATCAGAAGTGGCATGGAATATTTTCTAGGTCTCTAAGGACATGATACGCACCTCGTTCACTTTTTAAGCCTCTAATCTCTCAAACTCAGTCAGTAGAGGAACTTGGAAGAAAAAAATCAACTTCGAAATGCTGTTTATAAAAAATGCCTTCCAAAAGAAATCACAAGTCCTTCAGGCTTCGTAAAAAAGGAGTAATTTCTTTCTGAAGTGCCATTTTTTTAATCTTTAATCAACCTTTTTTGCTTCATAAAGGACATTATTATATCGTAGCCCCAAGGCAAGCTGGATGTAAGGTTAAATTGATCCTCTTTTATTAATGAGAAATCGCATGTTAATCAGTCGAGAAAACCCTTTTTCGAAGACCCGAAACGTCCCAATCTGCAGATATTCTATCTGAAATGGAAAGTTTTCACAATGCGTATCTGAATTTGTCTGATATATTTACCTAAGGCAAGATGTTGTGTAAACTGATGGATATGGAAGAGCTACAAATAAATAATTCCGCTTGAAATTTTATCTTATTTTCAATAGCGAATACTTTCCTGATCATTATAAAATCTTTATGTGATGTGGAAATATTTTAACAGTCAGAGCTTTTGAATACGTTATTTGAATTTCTGTAATATTCAATAAAATTATAAAAATTATGAACCTATTTAATTCCGAAAAATATGTCAATTAACCCTCTGAGCGCCATGAGATTTCCGAATAATTCAGAATTGTTTTTGACTCTAACACACTTAATGACTAAATAACAAAAATTATTGGTTGAAAGAATTTATGGATTCTTTCAATCATTCGAAAGATTCTATTGACCCATTCTAAAGAATAGAATCAATCGGAAATATTACACTGCTCCTTTCTTTAAAGAGAATCCTTTGGAAATATACTATTGCCCCTTTAGAATAGAATCCTTTGGAAATATTTTATTGTTTCCTTATTTAGAATAGTCCATTAGAATGATTCTGTTATTATTTTCCTTAAAAAAGAATAATTTGATATATATAGGTGGCGCTAGTATTTCTGTGGCCATACGTATGTCCTTTACGTATTCTGAACGTGACGTCAGTTGGATCGTTTTACATATACGATTTCAAAACTTCGCCAATGAAAATTCCAAAGAATGAATTCTGGATTGATATATGATGAAGAATTGTCAAATCAATTAAATTAAGTTTCAAACTTTGCCCAAAACAAAATAGATTTCAAGGTAACCTTGATATGTAACCATGAGCATTAGGACAGCAGAAGTAAAATATTCGCAGACTGTCTGCTGTGTTTGTTTGCATTGAAAATTCCTTTAAGATTATTTTCTAATTGAATATTTGCAAAGAAATAACTTTTCATTCTTAAATCTATACGTTTAAATATTACGTAGATATGTGTCATTGGTATTATTTTTCGCAGTGATAGAAATAAATGTTTACCCTGTCTTTATGAAAGCAATAAAACTGCAAGTGGTTGTTGAGAGCATAAAGCACACGAACTAATGAACCAATGACCGTTATTAATTAAAGCTGACTATGTAAATTGCATTAAAGAAATATCACATTTACCACAAACTAATTCGAGAAATGGAACATAGCTAGTTTTGAGATCCCACCGCGAATACCAGAAAAGCTTTCAGGAAACATAACTCATCTTATTCAATTCAACGATGCATTTAATCTCCACCGAGCATTTCCCAAAACTGCCAGACAGAGACCGCAAACTCTTATTTGGCAAACGCAACCATCCGCACTGGAAGATGACAATCCCAAGTGTTCCCACCGAACACAGCGGTGGCAGAGAGGCAGCCAGTCCTTAAGGACAGCAAACCTAACCAGAAAGAACATTGTAGTCGCTCCACCCCCACCACCCCAGAAGAAAGTTGATCACTTCAGCCATCGTCATTACAAGGGAGCTATTAAGAAGCAAGTTCCTGCGCGTTTTGTCTTTATCATTTTGTGGGTCATTTGGTAAGAGATCTGTCAGGAACAATGTGGACTGCGCAGCAATCTTCCGTGTCTCTGGCACTGAACTGCAGATGATTATATCCTTCGGTATGAAAACAGAAGTAAAAGTAAATAAGCAGAAGGGATGTCTCTGGATGGGATGAGGGAAAAGGGATAAACGACGTGCTTTGGCAGTTCACCCCATGGGTTACACGGGCATGATTTTCTAAAATAATATCTTGCAAACATCAGGAAGAAATATATAAAATGACGAAAGGTTTACTTTGAAATAGACGAGTGTTTTTTGAAGTAAAACGAGAAATAAAGATTCGGTTAGTCTTTTCTGTGCTTAAAATGTCTGCTGTTTAGAAAAGCTAAATAACTCGGGTCAAAATGATGTTTTAAATTTTCGTAAAGGATCTCGCTTTAAAGAGATAAAATGCCACTGGTGACGTTTCTTTTTCAGTGGTATTTAAGAAAGTAGACATCTTGCAGAACTTTGTCACCGATATTTCAAGGGAGCTTGATTCAGAAGCAAGTTCCCTTGTGTTTTGTCTTAATAATTTTGTGGATCATTTGGTAAGAGATCTGTCAGGAACAATGTGGATTATACAGCAATCTTCCGTGTCTCTGGCACTGAAGTGCAGAAGATTATATCATTCGTTATAAAAAACAGAAATAAAAGTAAATAAGCGGAAGAGATGGTCTTTGGGTGGAATGAGGGGTAAGGGACAAACGACATGCTATAGCAGTTCCGGTCATGGGTGACAAGGGCATGATTTTCTAAAATAAAGGGCTACAAACATCAGGAGGAACAAATGACAAAAGTTTTGTTTCGAAATAAATAGGTGTTTCAAAGTAAGACGAAAATCAAATAATCGGTTAGAGTTTTCTGTACTTGAAATGTTTGTTTATGTGAGGCAAATAACTCAAGCCAACGGTGATTTTAATGATTATAGAGGATGTCGTTTTAAAGAGATAAAATGTCACTGATGATACTTTTCCAATTTTCTAGAAAATATATAATAGATACATTTTGTTGAATTACCAACAAACATCCAATACACGGATTTCGATATATCTTTTTAAAAAAAGCGAATATGGTATAAGGAATTGAGCAAAGACATTTTTCAAAAGAATTTTCTCAAGCACTCCTTAAATATTAAAAAAAAATTCTAATATATCAAGCTCAAAGGAAAATTGAATTGTTTCTTTTAATTGGCAAAACATAATGTTTGAGTGATTTATGTCAGATGTATTCAACTTCTTTACTAAACGAAATCACCTGCTTCTAATTGAGCAGTAGACCTATCTTACCCATTCTCCTTCCAAATACCACATTTTTTTGTAATGCCATTCTCCTTCCAAAACAAGTACAAAACTGGCGACGAACATAAGCCTTTTCTATTGCAAATAAGCTAATTAAGGGTTCATAAGTCAAAATATGAATATAAATGTCAAAAATGGAGTTGTTAAAACAAAACGAGGAGACTTCTGAACAAAAGTATGTGTATAGTGAGGAACGTTTCCATTTGTTCAAAGTTACCATAAAAGTGATGCTTCTCACTACAACACATAATTTCGTCAAAGATTACCAACGAAACCGTGTCGAAAAAAAATTTCAAATCATTATTTTCAAAATTTTGCAACTATTTATAATTTTTTCCACTCTAAAATGCTTATCGCAACAACATTGTCAATTTTTAGTCCGAATTTGTGTACAGAAATACATTCAAATTACTCAGAGTACCCAGAAAAATAAACGTGAATGCCCTTAATTGGATGTCACAAAGCTGTAACAGCAGCACACATAGAAATCAATAAAAACAATAAAAAAATTAACGACCATCGAATAAATGTTTGGACAACTGAGAAAATTCACTACCGTCACAAAATACAAGTGGAATTACCACGATCATTTACACGGATCAAATTTATAAAAAATAGTCAACTCGTACACACTTTGTTCCTGGTCATTAATGTTCCCTCATTACTCGCAGTAGGAGATAAAAATACATTTCTCACTTGAAGGAAATGAATGTTCGATTGAACGTACACCGAGAACAAATGGAAATAAATTAAAGACGTCCGTTCGAGACTGGATACCCCCGGGTTGACATGGGGGATTCAAATGAAGAAAGCCGGGAGAAAGTTAATGATTATTTCATTTTCTTGGAGTTTAAAAAAATAAATTCCAGATTGTCACGATTTGAATAATTCAAGGAGCAGTTAAGAGTAGCGGTGGAAGCGCATTTAGATACTTCTCCAAAATGATGCAGTTTTAAAATAAATTCAAATTCTTTCGTTTCTTTCGATAACCTGTAGGTACTTTCCGAGCAATACTTGTTGGAATAAAATGGGTTCAGTATTTAGCATACGTGTTGCAATCTTCACATTTTGTCGAGGTATAAAATATTTAATTAATATCTGTTTTGCATATTTCGTCATAAAAGTATACGAACTTTAAAATAATCCTTTATAATATTTGAAAGGATTTGAATTTAATGAATCGTTTAAAAATTATTTCGTATCCGAAAAAAAATTTGATTAATTTGAAAATGTTTGATTAAGCAGTTACATTGAATAATTAAAGAAACAGTTAAAAGTGGTGGTAAAAACGCTTCTAAATACTTCATACTTATGCAGTTTTAAAATAAATTATAATTATTTCATCTATTTTGATTACAAGTAGATATTCATCGAGTAATACTTGTTGGAATACAATGGGTTGGTCATTTATCATGTGTGTTTCAGTTAACATACACTGGCGTGCAAAACATAAGCAACGATGTAATTTTTAACCAGACATCCATGAAATTGTACAAAAGGGGCCCTTGTTGCGTTCAGTACAATGAATACCCAATTCAGTAGAAAGGTTATTCGTATGCAAATATCAGGAACAAGACGTCAGAGGTGACGTGAGGGCACTCAAAACGCGCGCAGTGCAAGACTTCAATAAAAAGGACGAAAGGCGCTATTAAAGACATTCGCTGCAAGTTCAAGTGAGTTCGTACGTGCACTATGGCTAGACGAAACCATCTGGACATTACATGTGGTAGAATGATCGGCAAGCTTGAGGAGGGGCGTAGTGTGACGAGTGTAGCCCAAGAGTTAGGAATCGACAAAAGTGTCGATTCACGAGCTCGGAAAGCTTTCCAAACCACAGGTACAGATGTAAGAAAGATTTGTGGTGGTCGGCCAACAAAAACAACGCCAATAGATGACCGATATATCGTCCTGCAGGCGAAAAGAGATCGATACCAGTCAGCGGGCAACCTGGCTCAGCAGCTGCGTACGTCAACGGGACGACAAGTGTCGCGTTTTACTGTGGCCAGACGCCTTTATAAAGGTGGCCTATTCGACCGCCGTCCTGAACGTTGCATCCCATTGATAGCGGGCCATTGGTGGCGCCGTTTAGACTGGTGTAAGGAACACAAAGACTGGACATCTCATCAATGGAGTCACGTCCACTTTACGGATGAGAGTCGTTTCAGTGTCACAAGCGATTCTCAACGCCAGTTGATATGGAGAGAATTAGGGACACGGTTTTACCCCACTATCAGGGAAAGAGACCGTTACGGTGGTCCTGGCGTGCTCGTCTGGGGAGGCATCATGATGAACGGACGGACTGAGCTCCAAATTTTCGACAGAGGTACTGTTACTGGAGATCGCCATTGTCAGCAAGTGATCCTCCCCCACGTACGTCTGTTCCGAGGTGCAGACTTCGTTTTTATGGACGATAACGCCAGGTCACATCGGACTCTTGCTGTTGAGGAGCTGCTAGAAAGTGAAGATATCACTAGAATGGATTGGCCAGCGTACTCTCCTGATTTAAATCTCATAGAACATGTGTGAGATGCTTTGGGGAAACATCTTTCGGCACGATTATATCTGCCGGAGAACACCCAACCACTGAAACAGATGCTCATTGAGGAATGGGCACTCTTACCTCAACAACCATTGGATAATCTGGTGTTGAGTATGGAGAGACGGTGCCAAGCAACCATTGCAGTTAATGGAGGTCATATCCCTTACTAAAGGGCATCTGTTTGTTGTTCTCCCTCTTGGACAGACAATCATTTGTACCAACGCTACTCTTTCGATAAAGCCTTTTTTGTTTGATTCCATACTGTATGCGTTCTATTCATTTTTGCGCTAGTATGCTTTTCTCATCCGTTAAGTACAAAATACTATCTCTGTATTCTGAATTTCATGTCTTCCAGGTGTATTCTTGCGGAGTTACGGCAAAAAAAACAGTAGTTTCTTAAGTTTTGCACACTAGTGTATTCTGTCGGTGTCTAAAATATTTATTTAACCCTCTGAAGAACACGAGATTTTGGAGTAGTGTAGTGTTGCTCCCCACCCAACAACACACAATGACTAAATAACTACATCTATTGGTTGAAAGAATTCTAGGATAGATTCTACTTGTCGAGGTCGAAACTGGTTACAAATCATGGAGAAAAGATACTGGAAGAGAAATACTTTTTAAAATTCCTCACAATTTATTTGAAATTTTATGCTTCTTGATGACACAAATGTGTATATGTGAGACCTAGTGCCACATTAAGCAGGTTGAAAAGATAATTCTGTATTTCCATGCAAAGGAAAAATACAATACAAGCGTCAACTTTAAAAATTATGGATGCTCAAATATATCTTCAAAGTTTTACTATAATTTCAGTAAAAACATACATAAACTACTTAAAAGATACTAATATTTTAATATACTTGCATTTCACTCTTACAAATTAATTTAAATTCATTATAAATTCAGAAATTATTTCGTTTCATCGGAAGTATTTGTGAATACTTGTTAACTTACAAACCAATTTGATTCTTAACATTTCATTTTTAGAAATATCGATGTATGAAAATAACAAATTATTTTTAACAAAAACTTCTCGGTTATTAGTTTTAGCCTCATTACGCATTGTTAATATTTGGAAATGTTTTAAACACACTATCCAACTAAGATCTTCGGTTGGTTGGGTTTTATTTCACATGAGTCATATTTGGCCATGATGCACCAAACATTAATCTGACAACATTAAGTAATGGATTTTAACGCAATGAAAATTTCACTAATACAGAAGAGTTACAGGAATAGAACCTGTGCCGAGTACAATTAGCGTAAGTTTTCAAGACAACTACTTTTTTAGATATTGATAGTTACTAAAACACAACTTAATATACACTTTTGTTTTACAGTATTATTACCATTACTACATGATTGGATTGGTTTTTCAAGACGCAAAGACCAGTTCTGGCCGAACTGCACCAATTAATATTTTTTCGTCGAATAAAGTCGTGTACAAAGGGGGCTGGTGCACATTAAATCTGTCGTGGCCTCAAATGTCCTCACGTTGGCGTCGTATGGAAGTTTGGAGAGTGGGGTGCCAGCTCAGGTGTTGCCTCGTCATCTGACCGTGGTTCAAAATTACGTGGTATTGTCCTCGGATCTTTCCCTTTGGGATTGATCCCGGACCGTCACCAATAGCCCATTGTGTTGCTCCAGTGTGACGTTAATTGAAATACCCCCCGTCGAAAAAACGGGAGCCTCTGTAGCTCAGTTGGTAGAGTAACGAATTAAAAACCGGAGTGTTGCGAGTTCGAATTCAAACAAAAGACCGTCGTGTACACGGGGGCTGGTGCATGTTAAATCCATCGTGGCCTCAAATGTCCTCACGTTGGCGTGGTGTGGAAGTTGGAGAGTGGGGTGCCAGCTCAGGTGTGACCTCGTCATCTGACCGTGGTTCCAAATTAGGTGCTATTGTCTTCGGACTTTTCCCATCGGGTTTGATCCCGGACCGTTTTTTTGCTCCAGTGCGATACTAATTAAAATACCTACCTACTTGTAAATCTTGAGACTAAACCTCTTTTTTCTAAATATAACATACACAAATATATATATTTAATAGCTGGCTTTATTTTTAAATAAACTAGTAACGACAGACAAGTTTAAAAAATAATTCGTATAAGGGTATAAGAAAAATTTAAACACTTCTGAAATGTAGGAAACTTTTTTAAACGAATACATTTCTATCAATACCATCCAGCTGTGCCTAGATCTGCCAGCATATTTTGTAAGGTACGGAAAAACATATCGTGTCAAACTCCAAAACTATTATTTTACAGAGAACACGTTTGACACATTATAAATCATTCTCCTCTTGGATGTTTCATTGGTTTTAACATCCATCGTCAATAAATCAGTGTCGAAACTGAAATATAATATTCCAACAGCACCTGAGCAGAAAATATTTACAAAAATGCTATAACTCGAAAAAGGTTTTTCCATCTCATGTACCCGTTTGAGTCTTTTTTTTAATGTAATTGATCCGTACATATTAATATGGGTAGATAGTTTAATTTACTATAGCACTACTGTTTACTGGTTTCACTGAAGCAACGCAACAGGCTATTGGAGACGGTCAGAGATCAATCCCGCGGGGAAAGGTCTGAGGACAACGCCTCGTAGTTCTGAAGCACGGTCAGATGACGAGGTCAACACCTGATCTGGCACCCAACTTTTCACACTTCCAAACCACGACGTGAGGATGCTTAAGGCCACGACAGATTTAACGAGCACCAACCTCCACCTAAACGACGGTCTTTGGTTGGACCCAGTTTCGAACTCGCAACCCCTCGGTTGCTAATCCGCGACTCTACTAACTAGGCTACCACAGCCCATATGTTATTTGTGAGATTTTTATTAGTTATTTTTAGTCAATTGCGTTATAGCTTAAAAAATAATGTCAACAATGATATAACTGATCTTTAGCTTTTCGGTTGAACTACACGATAATAATAGGAACTACTATCAGAATCCGAATAAACAACTAAAGAAACACGATTTTAAATATACTATCAGAGAATTGTGTTGCTTCACTCGCTCTTTTAGTTGAGCCCGGTCAGTCCACGAGTATAGACGTTGGGGTGCGGTAGTTCGGTTGGAAGAGTAGCTGATCAGAAACCATAGGGTTGCGATTTCGAAACTAGATCCAACCAAAAGACCCTCGTGTACGTGAGGGCTGGTACACGCCAAATCCGTCTTGGCCTCAAATGTCCTCACGTTGGCATGGTGTGGAAATCTGGAGTGTGTGGTGCCAGCTACGATGTGTCCTCGTCGTCTGACCGTGGTTCAAAATGTGGTGGTGTTGTCTTCGGTTCTTTCCCTTCCGTATTGGTCCCTGACCTTCACCAATTGGCCGTTTCTGTTGCCCCATGTGTGGCGTCAATCCAACTACCTACCGTCTTTCACTGGGCTGTTAGATAAAGTAAAAGTTGATAAGGCTTTCTCTAACCTCAAACTCCAGAATAGATATCTGAGATTGAACTGTTTCCGTGTGTTTAATAGCAAAGTGGTGAGACAGTTCCTAGCAGTGCACGAGTGATGGCTACACCGTTCAAGGATAACATTTTTAAACTCAAATTTTGACGCAGAATTACACCCTATGGGTCGATAATGGATAATTGTGTGACCGATTTCAACTAGTAATAACTCCTGGATTATCGGGGGCGTGGCAATGGTGAAAGGTGGACATTTTATTTCATCGAATAGTTGTACACTAGCGTTTTTTAACCCTATGTGGCATGGCACATTGGAGTGCCACAAGAATGGCACTAGTATACCTTAAGGATGGTGAAACGGCTTAAATTATGTAGGATTTATTTATTTCAGTGGTTTAGTTTGGCGTTCACAAATCATTTAGAATACCTATATAAATAATTTTGATAATTATTTTTCATTATAAAGTATCAAGTAAATTGTTTCAAAAACACATTTCAAAAGCTGTTTTAAAGCCAAAAAACATAAGTAGCTACTATTATTATATTCTAGAAATAAATCAAAATTAAATCTATTTTTTCGTTTGATCGGTAAAAAAATATATTTTGGTGTTCTGTAGAATTTAAGTATTTAGTTTATACGTGCCATATTGTCATAAAAGTTGAAATCGCTTCTATACACCATTATTATCAATTTTGTATCCTTTATTAGTAATAATTTTAGCTTTACACAATTGACTATCAATAATTAATCCACTATACCAATTTTTCGAAAACAATGCGCGTGGAATTCTTTGTATACATTTACATACAAAGAATACGATTCAAGCGCGTAGCCATTGAGGAACCATAAGGACATATTTTATTTTCTCCTGATGACGGACACTACCTGCCATATACAGTCCGAACAAACGAGCATTATTTTTTTCGTATCTAGCGTTGGTAATTATTTCCTTCTCATAGGTTACTAATAAGGAGTACATCGGTGAAATTGGAACAATAAATCATCTCTAGAAGTCTGTAGATGTAGCGAAAAGGAAGAAAACCTTTTTCTTTGATCATCAACCGATGTTAATCAAAAGTATTTTTTCAATGCATTTTCGCGACCACTAAAGAGTGCAGAAAAATGTGTATTATCATACATTAGTTGCATCTTGACGAAAATATTTTTTTACTCTTTTGAAAACAAATTCTTTTGTCATTTGGTTTTGTCATAAATCTAACAAGCTTGGAAATATCTAAGATATAATTGTAATTTCAATTAAAAAAAGATGCTAAAACGAGTCAGCTCTAATACCGAATCTACTTCATACTACGAAATCGCCGTGGCCCATGGGTTAGCCCATGCGCTAGTAACTGCAACCTGCTAGCTGCAGACGGCGCAGACTCGATTCCTGTACCTACCCTGGGTGTATTGACATCTTATGTATCACTAAGAACTTTTCTTACGAGTTTCATTTATTAAATGGAAAAAAACATTATTTGTGCTGCAAAAAAATAAACAATCCTACTGTATACCGTAAAAAAGTACTTTTGTGTGTTTTTATAGGGATATTTCTATACAATAAACCTCCGAAATATTGCTCATTTAAAAGTAACATTTCAATGAGCAATTGATGTTCAAAACTTTTAAACTTCAGACATTTGAAGCAAAACCGTTTTCATGAAATTATTCTTTCATTACACTCTGTATCATGTTATTCAATATACCTATTTAATATAACTTCTTTAGCTGCTTATCTGGCCAGCAATGTGTTGTTTAAAACGTATATTAATAAGCCGCCTAACAAGTATATTAACAAGCCGCCTGGCTGGTAGATAGTCTGCCACCCAGTAGATTTCAGGTACGAATACTGGTTTGTAAGGACACAGATGTTGGTGATTGTCCGTTTTCAGAGTAACTGAGGCTTAACCATTGGGTGCTCCTTCACAATTAGACGTCAGTCAGTTTGGCCTTTGTAGTGTTAAAGGCCGAAGAGGCCATTTGTCCGGCAACAGACTAATCATATCTAACTTCGAAACATCATATCGTCGGCTTACAAGTGAAACACACTAAGTCAAAAATTTTCAAGGATTTTTAGGTTTTCAAGACTTTGATCTTAAGACTTGAGTCCACTACCTTTCTCTTCATGAAATTATTTGCATAAAGGTTAGATTTCTCCATTAACCTCCAATTGGTTTCGACGAGATATCTCGTTTTAAAAGATCTGACCAATTTTTCTAATGACGAGGTATCTTGTCATCAAAATGATGCCGATTTTTTTACGATACGAGATCAATATCTGATCAGTTTTCTTCTAAAGACGAAATATCGAGTCCATAGAGATCTGGTCAATTTTGCTAATGACGAGATACCTTGTCTAGAGAATCACCAGGAGGATTAACCATGCTTAGTAAGTATAATTTTTCCCTTTCATCTTCTTAGAACTATGCTTTTCGACTCATTTGTAAACCTACAATATATTCGTTTTTATCACAATCACGTTTCAAATAGGCTTGAAATTTACTATTTAACTTTTATGTTTGATTTGACTATTGAAAAATATACAAATCAACAAGATGGCGATAATAACGGGTAAATTCATTCTCTGCAAACCGCGCACTTACGTTTAAGAGTCAATTTACGCATTATTTACACCAATTGCTTCTAGTCTTGATACCTATAAAAATATTCAAACTCCACAATAAATCATTGACAGGTTGCACTAGCTTTCGAATCCCTAATGAAAAGAACCACTTTTCTAGAAACCTAAAATAATTAAATCACTTATTTTAAGCATTCAAACACGTTCGTTTTAAGAGAAGCAATAAAAATCCCAGAGATGTGTTAATGTACGCAAACTCATATAACCTTCATCACAGCAGACTTTTTTCCCTTTCAAGAATCTCCCCTCCACTTAGGTAATCGACGAAAAAGATCCATGAAAAATGACGGCTCCCATAAAATCTTAAAAACAAAACTCTAAACGACGTTTTTTAGTGACTTTGCCATCGCGCTATTGTAATCATAAACTCCGGAGGGCCAGGATGAAACAAATGTTGCAGTTATGGCCATTGCGCGAAGCGTTCTAATCACATGTATCTTGCTCAGAGCCGATGAAGGCGAAACTGACTTTAGTCAACAAGCAGACATATGCAGCTTAGAGGATAAATGTGGTTAATTTTGTGAGGAATAAAATAGCGATGAGATTAATCATCTCTTACGTTTATAAAACGATAAGTAATAAAAGTTAGATAGATGTTTGAAAAATAATTAAAAAATTTACGTATACGTTATTTTGAATTACTCTACAAAATTAGGAGCAACTTGAAGTGTTTGCAATTCTGCAGAAACAACTTCTACGCATAGACAAAACACTTTATTGTTAACCTTCCTGGTGGTTGTCTGGACGAGGTACCTCATCATTAGCAAAACTGACCAAATCTTGATGGACGAGATATTTCGTCATTAGAAGGAAACCGACAAGATCTTGATGGACGAGATATCTCGTCATTAGAAGGAAACCGACAAGATCTTGATCTTGCCATCTTAAAAAAATTGGCAATATCTTGATGACGAAATATTTTGTCATTTGCAAAATTAGTCAGATCTTGATGGACGAGATATCTCGTCATTAGAAGGAAACCGACAAGATCTTGATCTTGACATCATAAAAAAATTGTCAATATCTTGATGACGAAATATTTTGTCATTTGCGAAATTAGCCAGATCTTGATGGACGAGATATCTCGTCATTAGAAGGAAACTGACAAGATCTTGATCTTGCCATCATAAAAATATTGTCAATATCTTGATGACGAAATATTTTGTCATTTGCAAAATTAGTCAGATCTTGATGGACGAGATATTTCGTCGAAACCACTTACAGGGTTAATTGCATGAGACGCATTTTCTGTCAAACTAAATGTAGGTGCAGTTAGCATTTCTGTGGAGGAACGTGTTTCCTGTACGTATTCCGAGCGTGGCTTATTTTTCAAATACGATTTCAGCACGTCGCCAATAGAAATTCCGAAGAATGAATTCCTGATGCGTAATAATTGATTGGTCAACGCCAATTGGATTAAAAACCAAACATCACCATAACCGCGATCAACTACATTTTAGGGTGAACTCGGTATGTATCATGCTAGAGCATTTGTGTAGTGGAAGTAAAATCTTCGCTTTCCGTCTGCTTTGTTTGTTAACACCGAAAATCCCTCATAAGTGAATTTAATTAATTTAAGGGCTGAGGGCAACATAGTGATAAGCCACGCGCGTTTCAAGTTCCGTAATAAAAAAATTAAAAACAAAATATTCAAGAGAATCAAAAGAATTTCTGTTTGACTGAGTACGTAATTCTCGAAAGGGCAAGAGAATAAGAACACTTTAACTAAGAATAAACCATTATAATTTTGGAACTTTTTAAAACTTGAAAATTGCTCTCCTGAAAAATTTGAAGGGTGCCTTATTACGTTCAATTGAATTGGATTTATAGAACAAGATAACATAAGTCGAGAAAAGTAGTTGATACAAATAAACTTGGATATTTTTCTGTGTTTACATTTGATTGTAAAAGTTAGAGTATCATAAAAATATTGCATTCTAATTCCTCTCAGTGTTTCTATAACGTTCCAATATTATTTTCACATTGACGGTTAAAAAAATTTAAACTTATGAACTTAAAAAGCTAACTCTCACATGTATAATTTATTAGTAGTGCCACCTATGAAATTTAGTTTCAATTCTTCTGATGACTGAAATTTGTGATTAATATTATATCGAATGTAAAGTTCACACACACAGAAATTATATATGTTGACCAATATTTATTTAATCGCAATTAAAATTGAAATAAATAATGTTATTATTTTAGTTTCTATTGTAATGTATTCAGTTTTGTTTACTGTTGTAAGGTAGACTAGTCGTCATTTATATGCAGGGATAAGGAATTTTGCTTACATTTAATTTACTACGAAGACATATTTTTCGGTTGGCAAATTAATGAAATTCTGTCGTACAAAAATTCTTAGAACAAAACCGTTATTCTGAATTATTCCTGATATACAGTGTCCTAATATAATTTCAGATGAACGCATTTTTATTCTGGAAATATTTAATACCAATAAATTGTTTTTGGACTTTGAATCGTCTGAAGATATAACTTCAAACAATCTACAATATTCCAGGTAAAATATTTAATCAAAATAGATCATTTCTCCGCTTTGAACCGTATGAAAATTAGACTTCAAATAATCTACAAGATCCAGGCCAAGCATTTAATCAGATTGATTATTTCTCTGTTTTGAATTGTTTGAAAGTTAGACTTTGAGTAACCTACAAGTCTCTAGACCAAAAATTTAATCAAAACTGATTATTTCTTGTTTTGAATCGTCTGAAGATTAGACCTCATATAATCTACAAGATTCCAGGTCAAATATTTAATCAAAATAGATTATTTCTCTACTTTGAATCGCTTGAAGATTAGACTTCAAAGAGTCTACAATCTTTCAGGCCAAATACTTAATCAAAATACGTTATTTGTAGACATTGAATCTCCTGAGGATTAAACTTCAATCATTTACAAACGGATTCCGGGTGAAATATTCAAATAGGTTATTTATGGGTTTTGAATCGTTTGTAGACTTCAATAACTTACAAGATTCTAGGACAAGTATTTAATCAAAACAGATTATGTCTCGTTTTGAATCATCTGAAGATTCGATTTCAAACAATCTACAAGATTCCAGGCCAAATATTTAATCAAAATAGATTATTTCTCGGTATTGAATCGTCTGGTTAGACTTAATCGACAAGGAGATTCCTAGCTGGGAGAGAAATATTCAAAACTCGTCTTTAACGGAGTCCCTCCCAGAGGTCTAAACCCTTCAGTTCCCGATTACACCACTACTCCACTGAACGGGATAAATTTCCGCCGATCCAGTGATGACATCCCGCTGTTTGTGACGGCCCATCGCGCCTCCCTCCCCGCCAGCGACGAAGATAAAAGAAGACTTACTTCTTAATCGCCTCTTTCTCATAATGAGGATGATGATGATGATGGCGAGGACAAAGAGGATCGCGATGCTGCCGATGATCGCGGCGATCACCAGCACGTTTTTGTCACCGAACTCTGCATGCCAACCTGCAAGACCTGCAAGAAACAAAGGAAATGAATTAGTTTTCGCGAATTAATTCTTTGCTTGGAAGCCAAGCAAAACCAGCGACCTGCAGCCAAACAGTTGGTGGTTCATTTACATGCTAGTGAGAATCGAAATGTATGTATTTCCGGTGCTTCATTGTGCCAGTTAATTTAGAATTCTGCGTGATTTATCTTTTAGGAGTACCATTCTTTGACGAGTCGAGATTGAGACATCATTTTTCAATGAATCGGCATCATACAATGCGACATTACAGAAATATCAGATTGTCATTCTTTAGAAATGCCCAAAATGTTTTTAATCATGTTGTGAATGCATTGTTGATATGGTACTGAGTGGAATACTCGGTATTGAACTAAGAATGCGCGGAAGTTATGTGTCCATTCTACTATGAAAGTATTAAATTAAATATTATGCCCTTTGTTAATAACTATAAGATTTATTGATTATGCCATGCAAATTGAGGCACAAAAACTATTTTATTAATCTGTTTTGTTCTTAAATGATAAATACTGTATTGTGTGTGTTTAATCAATGTGCCTTAGTTCGTTGGTATATTTTTTATTTTAGACACAATTTATTAATTCAAGTATTATCTTCTTTAGTGATGCAAATAAATCTTTCAAGCGTATAAGTTCTCTTATAAGCGCAATGAAATTAATAGTATATAATAAATAACGGCATTTAATTGCATATTAACATTGGAAGGATAAATCGGTTAAAGCTAATTGTGATCCTAATATTTCCTTATAAACAGGTTTTTGTTTTATTTAAGAAATAAGCATTTATCGTATCCTAGACACGCGCCTAGAGGATAATTCATCAATGGCTTCTGGTTTTTCAGAAATCTTAAGTAAGCATTTTGATAGCATATCAACATTGAAAAAGTGCAACTATTTATTGTTAATTGTGATGCTAGGATTTCCTTGTAAACCAGTATTTATTTTAACATTATTCATCGTACACCAGGCGCATGTCTAGTGAGTGATCCAAGAGTGACTTCTGATAGGTAATCATGTGTTTTGAAAGCATATGAACATCGAAAAGATACGATCGGTTAGCGCTAATTGGGATCTTAGGATTTTTTTACAAGCCGATATTTGTTTTATTTAACTATTAAGCATTATTCATTGAACCCTAGTTGCCCGCTTAGTGAATGATTTACCTCTGGGACTTCTGGTCTTTCAGAAATCTTAAATAAGCATCCTAATAGCATATCAACATTGCAAAAGTACGACCACTTAACGTTAATTGTGATGTTAGAATTTCCTTATAAACCATAATTGTTTTATTTAACTATTAACCTTATTCGTTGTACAATAGGCGCGCACCTAGTGGGTGATCCAAGAGTGACTTCTGATCGGTCAGAAATCTTAGTTAAGCATGTCTTTTGAATGTATATCGACTTTGAAAAGATACGACCTGTTAAAGCTAATTGCTATCTTAAGAATTTCTTACAAAACTGGTATTTGTTTTACTTAACAAATAAGCATTATTCATCAAACCCTAGGCACGAGCCTAGTGGATGATTCATCACTGGTTCTGGTCCTTCAGAAATCTTAAGTGAAAATTTTGATACGATTGAAATGATGAAACGATTGAAACCTATAAATGCTAATTGTGATCTTAGGATTCCTTTATAAGCCGATATTTGTTTTATTGAAATGTTAAGCATTGTTCAGATTATTGCCACAATGAAACGCTTTTGCAATGTGCTATCATTGAAAACTTAAGCGGTGGATATTGAAAACATAATACTTAAAATCAGTCACAATGCAATCGATATAGCGCCTTCGAATAGGGAAAGTACCTAAAATAAGACATTTTATTACGTCTTGGGCCAATGCAGCCCCGGCCGAATTCTCTGAAAATTTCAATAACAGTTAATCCTCTCTCTGCAAATTACTACGAAGAGTGAGTCTCGCGTGAATAACGCTTCCCAGAGTTTAACCCGAATCCAAATAATTGAAATTCTTCCATACGGCCGTGTTCTTGAAGCCACCGAGCCAGAAACCGATTTCAAAGGCATTTCAATTAACTTAAGAAACTTGCTAAGAACGCCAACTGATTGACTCACTCAGATAGATTAAATGCCTTTATGGTAGTATGCTGGACCTTATTGACGCCAGGTTTTCCTGAAACAGGTTTGCACTGATTAAATTTTATTGCTTTCCATGGGTGCGCAGATGTAGTCTGTGGAATCGCTCGCACATCAATTTGCGAATATACCAAGGCTGCTTAGAGCAGATGTATGAGAACGCCTGGGTCTTTAAAGAGCCCGAAATTAAGTTATGTGTGAATCACTTAAAATACGATTAGTGCGAAGAGGATTTTACATGGAAAGATTTAAATTCCTTTTTTATTTTCAAAGATCTGTCTTATTTTCTTTCAATGACTGTATTGTCTGTTTATCAGACGATACAGTCATTGAAAGGAGTTCCAAAAGACATTAAAAATTGAAATTAAAATACGATAAGAACTAATTTACCAATTTCAATTATTTATTAATGAAAAAATCCCGTTATATGAAACATTCTTTGTTGGATGAACATTGAAAGGATATTAATTAAATTCAGATTCAGTTCTACAAAAGGTTGCATAACTTGAAGGTTTCTACACCTTACCGAATGAATATTTTAAAATTTTTCTGCCGTTATAATTGTTCAGAGACAGTTTATGTTTCAAAAATATTCAAGGATTCACTAATCAATCGCAATTTAGTGCATTATTTTAAATAGTTTAATGCTTTAGACTAAACTTTCGTTTTGAAGACAACATGATTTTTAAACTATGAAAGACAACTTAGTCTTGCAATCTACCAACTATTTCAAAACGTTCAGTACAAACTTTAAGGGGAGTTAGGGAATGCTAAACTAAACCTTATTCACATAGGGATGTATATCCACAAATGTTCCCCTCTTTGCAGAATGTGCTAGAAGGTACATTAAGATGTAGGATTGGAAGAGAACAAGTATGTCATAAAACATTTTTACCATCCCTAATTCGCAGCTTGATTGCTGTACATTTACAGTTTTATAATAGATGCTCAAAAGTTGCGACCATCAATATTTATGCACGTCTGACAGCGTTGAAGTATGGATTAAACATTATTCACATAGGGATGTACGCATATCCACAAATGTACGAACTCATCAATAGCCACACTGATGGACAGCGCCCTCTGGAAAGAAATTTCCGAGTAGCGTAGTATTGCTTTTATTCTACCATACACAATGACTAAAGAGCCACTTCTACTGATTGAAAGAATTCTAGAAATGATGCGATTGGTCCTCCTAAAACGGGTTAGGAGTTAGGGAAGGCAACTGCGGATTGCATTAAGGAACAATGCGAGAATGACTCTCAGAAGGTTGTACAATACAATCATCAAACAAAAATAATATGATGCATCAAATAAAAACACATTGTTAATCGAGCATTTTACGATATTTTTATCAAAATTAATCATACATGACATTTAAAGCTTTTCCTCAAAATATTATCTTTTCAGATTCTAATTTTTAGAAATGACCTTAAGAGCAATTAAAAGCATGTGTTAGTAGAGCATTTAATAAAAACATGTTTTTAATAGAGAATTTTACGAAATTTTTGAATCAAATCTATTCACAAACGTCCTTCAAAACTAATCCTCAAAATATTACTTTTCCTATTTTTGAATGACAGTTAGAAAAAATGACCTCAAAGAGTTATCAAAAGTCTCAAAAAAGGTACTTGCCGAAAGCAGCTGAGAGTAACACAAATATGAGAAGCGTAGAAAAAAAATACCATAACCCGCAATTCCTACAGCGAGTCCAACTCCTCACAAAAAACTCAACGGGATGGGGAGACCTCTCGAAAAAGAAGAGGATTGGCTTCATTTCCAATTTGGAAAAGGTCCTGACTCGACATCTGTTCCATTAACGGGGGTAAAACGAATCCCAGGAGTTAACTGTAACTATAATGTCATGCTCCCCTGTAATGGGAATTACAAATCGCCGTTTTGCTCGCCATTAGGTAGACGACGCCATGACAGTCAGACTTCTGAGAAATATTGGATTTGGCATTGATTGATCGAGGGCTCATGATTACCGGTCTCCGGAATTTTCCCGTATTTATAATCTTTTTTCCTCCCTCTTCGACAGCTTTTCCCTTTTCCATGCTGAGCACTTCGAACTGCATATTTCAGGAGAAGATGGCGCGCTGCATTTTTTTTTCTTCACTCCACTTTTCATATGTCGGTTCGGTTTTCGAGCGAGAACCAGGCTTTGACCTGAATGTAAATTTCTCTTTTGCTTCGGAATTCCTCGTGGGGCCTAAATTGGGAAAGCTTTCGTTATGAAATAAGTTCTGGGCATGAAAAATTGCTTTTAAGTCTTTCTTGGGGTTTATGTGATGAAAACATAAATCAATCGTAGGAAAAGACTTCGGGTAAGTGGATATTTATCCTCAAACAAAATATGCTGGGTACGTTTTCCTTACAGTTTAACTAAAACCACACATTGATAAGGATTTTTTACTTTGCTGGAATTTCAATATTGTGTGATATTGAATTTCTAAGCATTTAATTTTTGTCAACTCAACTCAACACTCATGCCATATTCCCCATTCGCAAAAGAAACGAATACAAATTTTAAAAGTGAGGTACTGGGCACAAGATTCGTTGGGGATTATAAGAATTGAATGGATAAGTCCACCCTTATTTCAATGCAATTTTAAACAGCATTTTCTAAGATTAAAATTGAAAAACAAAATTGAAACATCAAAATTGTAATGATTTTTACATAATTTAATCCTATGAGGGGCTCACACATCCGCAGTCTTTCTTGCATGACTTCTACCCAATTCTGACTATCTAGGACATAATTTTTTTCTACAACTCTTTCAACCTTTAGATGCGGTTATTTAGTCATTATGTGTGCTGTGGTGTTGTAAACACTATTACCATAAAATATGAAGCTTTGATGGTTACCCCTCGAAATGATTTCGACGAGATATCTCATCCATCAAGATCTGGTCATTTTCGTTAATGACGAGATATCTCATCCATCACAATCTGGTCAGTTTTAGTAATGATGTATAAAAATACTTTGAAATGGACAAAAATTCAATAGACAGTGCAATTAAAGTGAGTGCTTATGATTTCGAAACATGTTATAGAATGAATAATTGTGGCAGATACAATTCAATGCTACAAATAGAAGAATGATGGGTATTTTCTTATATTGTACATCGCTATTCTCATAGTATTATGCATTTATATTTCACCAGTATATTATCCCTATATGATTTGCATCACAAATATTTTCGATACAGTTACATTTTTCTGCATTCTAAAGCTATTGTTTCTTTCTTTAATTTTGTTTCACTTATACAATAAACAAAAGTACAAAAATATGATTACTTGAATAGTAAGTTAATATAATTTAATAATCTGTTTAATTTTTTCATCACTTTATCACTTCGACACCGAATTTTCTGACACAGGAAATAAGTCCTACAAATTTGATGATTGTATGAATAAAGCAATTATTATGTAAAAATGTTTTGGAAAACAAGAAATTGTGTAATATAATCTCCAATTAAGAAATGCATTTAGTTGAGCATAAGTATGTTAAAAATTGAAATGTATTTTGAGAAAAATAATGCACTACAAATACATCGCTTGGACGAAATCTCATGATTGTACGATTACTACAAGATTAATCCTTGTTTCCTGTCAAAGCAGTATTTCTTACATTAAATCTTAAAAATATACCCTTATATACGAAATAAAGAAAAAAGCAAAATTTACTGATCTATGTATAATCGTCAACAACACTCTGCATCAGCATGTATAATTAATTTGAAGGGATCAGTTATTTTTATTATTGATCAATTTCAAAGTCAGTGTAAACCCGAGGTACTTCTGTTATCTTTCTTTTCCAATGGGATTTACAGTCTTTATTAAACACGCGGACCGCATTTCCGGGGTACCGAAGCGATCTTTTTCTGCTTTTATCCCGCTACTTTATTCCCCGATTCCACTTTACCCCTTTTATGACGTTTTTTACTTCCCGTTGGTCTGTCTTGTTTTGGAACAGCTTGGCCAAATATGACACTGCAGCCATGAAACCCCAAAACCATCAAAATCGGTGTATCTATAGAATTTCAGTCTTGTTTCCAAAAGGCATTACCATAATTTGCAAAAATATGTGACCAACTCATCCTAAGCGCTCTGCGCAATGACAAATATATGTGATACGGTTATTACAAGAAATAAATGCTTGGATCAGGACTTTCCAATAAATATCGGCCTAATAAATTTCCAAATAGCGTATGTACTCCTTTTAAACTTTACGCAAGCAGTAAAACATCATTTTATTCCCTCCCAAAGTTAGCCGAACAATCATCGAAGACAATAATGTCATGGCAGTGTGGAGAGTTTCTCAAACTTGGCTTCCAGCTTGTCACTGTTTTGTGGGAGTTGGCATCCGAAAATAAAAGAACGGCATCACGAGGAGTCAATAAATTTCCACGTACGATGGATAGCATCGGGAAAAACGATTTTTACTCTCTTAGCGGATTCTTTCCATTCGTTTATCAAGCCATAAAACCGTCTGTGTAACATTTACGACAGGGGTGCTTCAAGAATCATTATTTTACAGAAAATCCCCCGCTGACGATGACGATTTCAAAGGAATCAACTCAGAGGAGTTCGGTTCTCAGATGTGGGAAGTGGACTTTTCTCTTGTCTTCGAACTCGGTAAAACCTAGAGTCTCGGATTTCCTGAAAATTTCTTGAATGTGCTATGACGGTAGATTTACGGTGCATTTGTGTTGACATTAAACTTGGAATTTTAGAAAATTCGCCTTATTTTTTAACGTAGTCAATCTGAATTATATACTTTCTAGTTTATTTTGCTCCTTTTTTGTCGAAAAATTTACGAAAAAATAAATGCCATTAAAATACTATATTATAACCGACATGTATATATTGTGCTTTTTATTTTAAACTAGCTGATGGCTTAACTCCACGTCAAACACTGCCCTGTAGGAGTCAGCTTCTGGCCCAAAAGTCTGTACCAAATTGTCATCAGTTCTGGGAAAAAGACAATTTCTTTTTCTCACTTTGATTTTAATTCCCTTGGAGCAATTATTTAATTTCCTTGGAGCACATTAGTTCTGTCTCAACAAGATGCGCCATTAGCAAAACTGGTCAGTCTCGATGGTCGTCTCGTTGTGACCATTTGGAGGGTTATCTTCTGAGGGATACACACGCATATATCCGTTCTGAAGTCTCTTCTGTATGACTCTTAACCAGGTTTGACCTTCTTGACCAATAAAGTAAATCCGGGGATGCTTTCAACCAATAGATGTGGCTATTTTCTTATGTGGGTTGTGGGTGAAAGCAACACCACACTACTTTGAAAACTCGTTACTTTCAGAGGATTAATTTTCACAAATATTTGTAGTTTCTAAAATAATAAAAAAAGTTATCCAAAATATAAGATTTTCAATCCAGTCTTCAACTGATAAAAAATGGTTAAGTATTTAGCGCAAATTACAAAGGTTAAGAATTACATGCGAGAGCTAAGTACCTCCGAGATTTGAGATATGTGATTTTATACTTATAGTTTTGAATTCGCTGTCGACCTTCTTTTCTATTTATCATGTCATAGATTTGGGAACATTTTAGTTGATGTAAGTTAAAATAGGTACCTTATTTAAGCCATTTAAAGTTATGTTATTTCCACATTATTACTGAAAACTGATAAAATTCAAAAACAATAACCATGCTGATAAAAGTGAATAAAATTAAATAATAGTCATTAAGTTTTTTCCGCATGTTCATAATAATGAACAATTAATTGAATTTAATTATTATTCCATCGTAGAATACAAAACTATTCTATTATGGAATATAAAACTATTCTATGACAAAAACAAAATTATTCTATGATAGAATGCAAGCTAAACTATGATAGAACGTATACCGCATGAGGTTAAGCCTTATTTACATATGAATAGTTATAGCTTTAAATAAGAATTACATAGAATATGCATTTAAGATAATATTGCATAGTCACAATTACCTAAAATAGCTATTGTATACATGCATTTTAATCCATAGATTTAATGGCTCTGTATGAGTGACTTGGAAAAACGTTTTCGTTTTAAATTTTGCTGTTCGCATAACACACGAGTTTAATACGATTAATCCTAAATGGTAAGGTACGTAAAAGCTACGTACAATGCATGCATTCATAACACACGTTACTAATCCAAGGTTAAACAAGAAACGCATTGTTTTGTGATACTTGTTGAAGAAAAAACTGAAACATCTTATATCTTATGCATCTTTTTACCTACTTAAAATGCATAGCAGTCCCACTCATAGGCATGTCAAGAAAAATAAGTCGAACTTTCACCACGATAATCGGAAAACTCTAATCGAATTTACACGGAAAACCTCCACGAGCGTACAAAAGCCCGAATAACTGAACCCTTCGGGGCGACATGAAATCTAAGAAAGAACGAGATTTCAGCCGAGAAATAAGTAGAAAATTTCAGACTGCCAAGAATGTCGTCATAGAAATTCTCATTTCCCACCGATAAAAGCCCAGAGAAAAGGAGCCGCTAAAAGAAAGAAAAATAATCTCCTGCGCAAGATCCTCTTTCATTAAATTTATAGTGTCCTCGATTGGTGATTAAACTCTCTGGAGTTCAACCGCAGTGCTGCAGTCAACGTCTAAGAATCTTCGGGGAATTCCGACTGACGCTCATGCTAGTCGGAATTAATAATAATAATAAAATTGGAATCGTGCGAGGGAAAAAAAGCAGTTCTTCCTAACTCATTTTTAGCATGGTCGTATACGGTATTGTAGGAATAACGAGAAGGATCATTTACTTTACCAGAGTTTGAAAAAGAAGCGTTGAAATGAGAAAAGCTGTTAGGAAATTTGAATATTCTAAAGGGATTTTTATTAAAACGCCCTCAGGTGGGGAGGCCTTGAAAGAGTTCTGGATTCGTTAATGTGTGTTCAAGTGATTGATTTTGGTGGATGTACCCGTTTTCGAATCGCCGGAGGGTGCAAGAAGATGGAATGTCAACCTGTTCCTCTAGCACATTGTGTGCTTTGGGAGGTTTCAGATGTTGGAACGAAATGGTTTCCAATTGAATCATCTGTTAGCCTCTAATAACCTATTTGGAATTTGACGAGGTCAATAAAGAAGTTTATATACAAGGCTTTGGTGTTAGAGTGATTTAAGTTTAAACGGTATTTCTGAATCTACGCCTTTTATTAGAAAACTGGAATGATGAAGTAGTTATGAACTAGATATAGCTTCATTCGAATTCAATTCTAAGTTTATATATTTGATTTATGCACCACAAAATAATGTATATTTCTTATTTCTTTCACCCAACTTTAAAAATACTTAAAGCAGATTTTTTTTGCAATATTCATATTTAGTGGTGATAAAATTCTATTGAAAAAATTTTCCTATAATTTGCTTAACATATTTTTATTATGCACCTTAAATCAATATCCACTTTGGTTTCGAATAACACATTTTTATATTTTGCTTAATTTTATTATCCAATAATAGATCTGGTAGTTGAGCAAGGAACTTACTATAATATTTACTATAAACAAATAATAGAATACTAGGGATGAGCGATGGTTTTTCAATTCCAAGATAGATAGGTTTTAGTAGGTCTTATCTGTTCAATAAAAATTGTAATTCCAAAAACGTTTTTTAATCATAACTTGAGTTTACTTTTTGCCATGCATTTATTGACATTTAAGCTCTATGCCATAAATTATATTGACAGAAGAATGTGGTGGTTTTTAATGATTAGTATTTAAAGTTTGTTAAATGTTTTTCTCGATTAAAACTTTATTAAGCATGGTAAGGAAAGCTGCAGCGTTAAATGTCATTCAACAAGCTGGTCACAAATCAATATGGCTGAGTTTTAATCCTCAACTCCCAAATAGTGGTTTCTCTCACGTAAACCAATAGTTTCGAGTACAGTTATTAAAATACTGGTGGTTTGTTTGTGGTTGTATTGCCCTTTTTAACACTGCACTTAGGATTCAGAAGTGGTTTTATAAACTTTCTATGACTTGAAATTTAAATTACTAAGATTGATTCTAATAAAAACTAAATAAACACAATAAGCAATTCAACTCAGTTAAGCAATACTGATTTGTTTGCTTAGGGCCGTTTCGCACCAACAGATTCCGTATCGATCCAAATCCAGGAAAAACTGGCAAAAGTAAATTCGGGGGCATTGAAGCTGAATTCACCCGAAGCTCCGGATTCGACAATGCGAAATGTTTGACGACACGAACAAGCTATTTCTAATGAAAACGACTTATCTGATTCTCTGTTAGACAGTTTCTATTGGATTCAGATTAATCCTGATCGACCCTGATTCTGTTGGTGTGAATCGGTCCTTAGAAGTATAGAATGGACTCACCAGGCCCAGATACTGTCCTCTCACAGGGTTCCGACTCCCCGACGTCATTGACAGCGATACAGACGTACAGGCCAAACCTCTCGGCCGAGTCTGGAAGAATGTAGACACTGTAGTCGTCGTTGTCGCTGTCCATGTCAAACTCGTCGTCCAGCGTTTCGTTGTCCTTGCTCCAGGTGAAATTGATTTTGGAAGGGAACCCATCCGCCTTGCACATGAGGATCGACGCTCCAGCTTCATTGCTGGTCTCGCTGATAGTACATTCCGGTTTATCTGCAAGACAGAGAGTGCATTCAATTACATGATATTGTTCACTCGTGTACTATATGCTTACAAATTAAACACACTAAATCAGAATGTCAAGATACGAGGTTTTTTTTTTACTTTGCTTGACCAGAATGTGGCAATCTTTCGGCTGATGAAGTTCAAATTATTTTTTTATTGTATGAAGATTAGATATCTTCTTGAGACGCACAGTGAGTAAAGATTAGATGGTATAATTTCTACCTTCATTTTTCAGAATTTTGTTTTCGACTTAGCTTGTTTCACTTGTCAGCCGTAGATATATAGGTTGGTTAAATTAGTTTTGTGGTGTAAGGATCATATTCGGCCAAGCTGTGCCAAACGCAAGAGAGACAACGTCAAGTAAATAGACACACACATATTAACTCAGAAGAGAGAAATAAACCCAGGGAGGAATCGAACCTTACAAGTATACCTGCGCCTCCTACAAGTCCAGGTTGCTAGTGTAGTGGGCAAACGCACCGAGTAATTCATATAGGTAGGAAGGAAGACCAATCCCTTTGCATCATTAAAACCCTAATATTTCATGCATGAGGTGGAGTCCCTTAGTCCAATAAAGTTTGCTTAACTCAACAGATAAAAGCTTTATGTAGTTCTGACTACGTGTCCTAAGACGATCATCAAGATTTATAAACTACTATCTTTTTGGATATCATTTAGTTCCAGGGTGGTCATTTTTGTATTCTGCGCTTCATGTTTCGCACTCGTGTTGAGGTGAATCCTGCACCTGTACCCTCATTTAGTTTTTATTAACATATATCAAGAACATATTTAGGATTTTACGTGAAATTACTCAGATAATTATTAATTTAAATGAGGCTTAAGAGAGGAAGAGTGCTTTGATTCTGCCAAACTGTTACGTTTGCGGTTAAATTAGTTTACTTATAGTGCAGCAAAGAATCCCTCAAATTTGAAAAAGTGAATAACCAATAATATTTTTGTACATATATTTTCTACTAGCCATTGAAATTTTGTCTTTTCAACCTTTGTAATCATAGATGTCGGATTGCTGCCTGAGTAATATAATACTGAGCTTTCTTAAACTTGTAAATAGTAATATTTAGCAAGCTTTACCGTTTGTATATTTTGTATTTGAATAATAATTAGGTATCTTTAGATTTATAAACCTTCCTGGTTCCTTTGCAACACATAAGCAAAGAAACTCCAAAGGAAAACTAACATTCACATTGGCTTTGAAAACTTGAAGAGCAGGTGAAAAGGGAAAAGTACATAGTATCCAGTCCTATAAAAAGATTCCAAAGATATATATTTTGGGAAGTCGGATTTTTATACTCTCTTCATAGACATACAACTAACAAATTTTCCCTCACGAAAGCGAAAATAGTACTTCCGAAGTAAAAAAGAAACGCCATCGGCTTTAGGAAAACCTTGACAATTTACTTTTGTCTCTTTTGTGTTGACTGCATGAAAAAATGATCGAAAAATAAACAGAGCCTTGGAGCTTAAAATTTTGTGACAGCTCTATACGCCTCAGTATGGTCAGTTTTTGTTTACATGGTGAGGCACAAAGTTTGTTACCGTCAGAGTAAAGTTGACAGACAGTCAAAATACTTTGCCTTCAGCAATAAGAAAGCACATTATAATTTCTTGCTTTGTATACACAAACTACGAAACCCTTTGCTGAAATTTAAGAGACAGAAAAATCTGGTATTCGGTAAAACTGAAAAATTCAACGGGATTGCTTCAAGCAAAGTAGCATAAAATTTTCTGGTACTTACATAATGTTTCGATTCCGTTTCACCTACTGCTCTTAAAGTTTAGAGAGAGGCTTATCCGAATAAGGGAGACTTTTAAAAAGTATTGCAAAGGATAAAATTCGATAGTCTTTAGATGGCATGTACGTTTTTTGGTATAAAGCTCTTTTAAAGGATCCTTTATGTGCTCGGAAAGTTGCGGTTATTTAAAAAGAAATACTCATCTAATGTTGAGTCAAATTCGTAGATTATTGATCAAGTTGAACATATATGCTCTTTATGTTATGATTTATCCACGATTAGCTCATGAAAAAATACATATGTACTGGACAAATGCGATCACAACATGCTGTCTTTATATGCATGACTAATGCAAATATGTGTTGTTTTATTGGTCATCTAGTTGACAAGATGGTATTGAGCTTATCGATTGTATGGGTGATACCATCTCAATTCTGATAATCCCTCTGACTAGGCGGGTTACCAGAATGAAGGTTAGTGACCACCTCTTCCCACTTTGGCGATGAAAAATTAACGCCAAGCTCAGGGCCGTAACGTCAACTAGAGATTAACAGTTTTATTTCTCATTTAGTGCATGTTATTTTCACCAATTAAGCTTCAAAATAGTTTTTGTGTATCTTTTATAGGAAGACTGGCGTATAAAGGCATTTATCTTCAAGTACAATGCAGAATGAATTGATTTTGCTTTGGTTATGTATATAAAACTCTTTATACTTAAACAATGAATTACAATAATGCGATCACTGATTAGCTCTTTGCTGGGATGTAATCAAGTCATTAAAATACCTTAGAATTTTTATCTTGAAATTCTTTAATAGAGTACCGACATGAATTTTTAACAGGTTTGTTTATTTCTTGTAAGACGAAATCAAGGTAAATAATCTTTTAGTTTTTACATTGCAATATCATATTAAGTTACTTAGAACAAAAAATGTTCTTTATCAACTTTTGATTGTCACGCGGTTACACTTTTAAGTTCTCAACATTTATTTTTGCAACTTTTAAAAGTATAAATTGGAAAGATAAAAGAGTATTGACTCCAAATTTAAAAACTTGCGTCTTAAACGCTTAGATTTATTAATTGTTTTTGCATGAAAATTATTTTGAAATAAACGGTAGATTTAAGCAGAGGGGGCTGTAGATTTGTTTATGTTCTGATGTTTCCTTTCGCTAGCTTCGGGGAGCTTTTGAATTTTCATTGAAAATTTTCTTTTATGTCATGATGTCTTAGTTGAATTTGTTTCTACGCTAAATTGATACTAGTATAAACTAAATGTATAGCTCTCAACGAAACAAACAAGGCTGCCCCCTGATGTATTTATTGCCTTTTAGAGCCATCAACTGTTAGGTACGATTAAATTTCCCAGTCCACTCACGATTTTTGGAGATTTCTTTTTGCTCGAACCTACCGGAAACGCCCCGTTTACGAGGCTATTCGAATCGTTCAGGGCAGATTCCACACCATTCTTCAAGTTTAAGAACAAAGAACTTCCACGTGACCCACTTCCGGCGAAAGTGGGTCGTCTATTATTTAAAATGTTTGCTGATTAGTGCAGAGGATCCCCAAACGAAATGGAACGAAAGTTAATTAATGGAGTAGCCCGGGTGAACTTTAATTGGGTTTTATACGGATTTTATTTCCGATGCTCGGTCCCGGAAACTTTTTGCGAAGCGATTATCGCGAATTAAACACTGCATTTTTTGGACTTCTAATGGAGTAAAACAGGAAAAAAGCTTGTTTTTTCCTAGAAATAAACTAGGATTTAAAAAGATTTTACTCTTGATTTTAAAGATGGGATTAGAACTTTTATTTATCTGATATCACACCATATATTATGCAATTGTCATACTGCATTTCTGAGGCCAAGAATTCAGCTCCAAATTGTGTCAGGGCAAGCGGCTAATACTCTACTGACATGGATCGGGTCTTAGGGACGCAACGGAATAAATTTATTTAACAAGGAAAAAGATAATGATAATCAACATCGTGTTTAGAGAGTTGGTCAATGACAGGGGCTAAAAAGAAATGGCAATTCGGTTTTATTTTTAGACTGAGGGAAGAGTAATGAAAAACTTCGTATACACACTCAATCTAAACATTCAATCGTGGCTTATGAAATATAAAAACTGAAATTGAACTTTTTTCCAAATAAATAAATACGACTATGTATAAAGTAAATTAAAAACTGTCTATGAAAATTCAAATGCGAAAAGCTTAATTATGGAAATTTAAATATATAATTGCTTCATGAATTGTATTCATCGTCAGATTTCAGTTTGAACTGAAAACGAATTGGTTTGAATTTGACTGGGCAAAATAATCTAATTGTGTATTCAAGGCTTTTATCAAAATATTATATTTTATAATATAATTTTTTTCCTCAATCAAGACTCAAGAGACGGGCACTTTTAACACAAATATTAAGAGGGCATGTGATTGATAACCTGTAGCCTTCTGCTTTGTAGGGCCTGAATAGAAATCGAAAATGAAATCGCCCTGTGCACTAATACATATCACGCTCTATCCAGGGCAAAACAACTGTCACTAGGAGAAAACAACAAACCTATTTTTTTTCTGAGCACCCTGCGCTCACCTATGCCACCCAGTCAACTTTTGACTGACATTTTCCTCTTCTTGGTCAAGGAACCCCCTTCTGGTTTCCGACAGGGTTCCTGATACACATGGTTCACCCTAGTGCGCAAAGATATGCTAATTTCTCACAGATACTAATTTCTTAGATTATATTGACCATCGAATAATAGGAAGTGTTGGTATTCAGTGTTGCAACTGAATTGCTCAGATAATGGCAAATCACACTCTCTAGAGAAAAGTGGTTCAATTCCAATTATAGCTGTAAAGGAGCCCAATTGCGCCCAATCTTGGCAACTATGTATGAACGGTCCAAACGCTTAGAACTTGTTGACAGGCCTGCAAAAGCGGGAATGAATCAATTTGATGTTTTATAGCGCTAAGTCCAGAAGTGGACAAGCTGCTCCTACAAAGGCGAGAAAATAGGAGAAAATAGGAATAATATATCATACGCATGAACGAACCTACTGTGTATATTGTATGGATTTGATGCTGGATTCAGTGGGAAGCATGGGGTAATGTAGAAGAATCTGTACTGAAGGTACCCATTGCCCATGACAACACCATTAACAAATCATAGTACAAAACCTTTGAGGTCGCATTTCTTGATCGACAATTTGCGGTGAAAATCAAGGACATTAAAGTAAAAACTGATGTCTGACGTAAATTTAATAGCTTATTGTGTTTCTCCAGTACGGTGTTAATTCTACTTTAACCTATCTACTCTTGCAAATTTAAGCAAAAAAATTGTCGCTTTTGGTGTAAGTTTCATCATTTTTTATTCTTTTTGCCAACGAATTTAAATTATTTTTATTAGAGAATCCATGGACGCTACACCACTGGTACCTGTCTATATATTCTAGAACCCTATATGTGTCTCTATTCATCGAACAGTGTGTATAAATGAACTGAAATTAAATTACTCCCATAAGCCCAAAGAATGCTAAAATCCTTTCCAAAGTCTTACCACGTCTATGTCTCTGCAGGGATAGTCCAGAAGCCATCTTCAATTACACACCCTCCTGTGCATTAGGAAAAGCGATCCGATCTGATGTCGCGAAAAGAGACCGCCCAGAAGCAAAACAAAGTTTCGTCCACACAAGGCTGTTAAGATCGCCTATTATATGCTCCAGCAGATTAACTGGTGGCGCAGTTTCGGAAGTGACGCGTCCATTAAAGCTAATCTTATCAGGCCCCAGTTTGTCAATTGAGATCAATAAATGAGTTTTGGTCAGTTAGCCGTTGCTGATAAGCGGAAGGGGACGTCTCAAAGGAAGAAGACCCTTATCACTCTGGGAAATCAACCTCCGCGATGAACGCGTCCACCAATTAAATTGGAGAAAGGGGATGGATTGAAATTCGAGCAAATGGGGTTTGGAACCTCACCTGTTTATACACCCTGAATAGAATTACGCCTCAACGAGGAAAGCCTATTTTTCCGGAACGTTAGAGTTGACCAGAGTTAACGTCGGTTGTTATGACCATGCCCAAAGGAATGGAAGCGGGCTTAAACTATTTTAATGAGCCCGGACCGAAGTTTATCAATTTGGAGATAATTAATAATTTTGGGAAGACTTGTATTGCTTTTCGCAGAATTTCACTTTGGTGGCATCCCAGTAGAATAGGTTTCTTTACAATTAAGTATTGATTAATTTTTGAAGGGAAATTTGATGGCAGTCCCACTTTCCTCTGAAATAGTATTAATCTTCAAGTGTTTTAAGGGATGACAAAGTAATAGTAACGTAACTTGTGTAAGACTTCTTTTGACGGGTTTTTAGAGATAGATTATCGGATATAAAATAAAAATTCTTATGAAGAGTGATATATTATAGGTATTTTATTTTATTTTGAATCTCTGAAGGTCATGCACGCATTATTTCACCAAGCAATCTGGAATTTTTCATGCATGACTGACAAGGTTTAGTCTTAATCATTAGATCTATTCTAAGATTATTTCAACCAATTGACCATTTAGTAATTATTAGTGATTATTTAGTCACATTATGTGTGTTTTAGGGTAAAAGCATAGTGCACTACTCAGAAATCTTGTGATTCTTATAGGGTTAATGAACAATTGAACAATTTTTAACTTATCTTCCTGTAATAACTTGGAATTCCCAAACCTTCCTTTATAACGAAGTGTGCATAAAAAAATTCAGCTACATATTTATTACGTTTTAATAAATTGCATATTACCTAAGTACGTGTGAATCATTGTTATTCGTTGTTGTTCTGTAAATATTTATGTACATTTTAATTCAGTAAATATTTATGAAACAAAGGTTTTTTGGTTGTTTGTTTAGACAAATAAGCTTATAACTTTTTGTATGACGGTTGTTTGGAAACTTTACTGTGCAAATCAACATCGCACATATTAAATATTTCTCTTTTACATATATTTTTTCTGGTATCAGATCTCATATATATTTATTTATGAGCAATGCCAAAATTGTAATTATGTACATTTGTGTACCATCATGACAATTTCCAAGTTCTTTATCCATAACAAAATAGTTTAATATCATAGAAATAAATTAATATGTATACAAAGGGGAATAATATTAGAACCTCGTAAACACAGATCAAGTTAATGTTACCATTTCTTTGACAAACTTGTCTCAGAATAGCTATTCACGTATAACTAAACTAAAATTATCTAAGTATTATGGTATTGAAAGATCTGATATCTTGCTTTGATTCGATTTTGTCCGCTTTTTTGGAACACGACTAATTAGACAAGGGCCTATGAAAATATGAAACTTACCCAAGTTGTCTTGTATATCTTTCTATCTTATAATATTAATGATATGAGATAATCTAGCGTAAATATCTCTCACCTAAGTTTGTTATAGACAACAGATTGAGTCGACATGCGACGGGAACATCCCACATGCGGGAATGTATTCTGTTTCTATACAGTAAACATGTCGATATGCATGCTTATATCCAGCCTGTTTAGTGTCAAAAAACCGGCGTATGATTTAGTTTCGGAATTTAGCTTTTGTCGTTGATAGTTACTCAGATAACTATTTGTTACACATACAGAGGCTGTCCGGACATTTTTTGACTGATTTTAATGGACTGAAGATAAATTTTTTGCATGAAATTTTTGTGTTTTAAATGTTCTATTTGATAGCCCTTATTGTTAACTACACCTTAATTTCCATGAAAATAGTGGTTTTTGTAGTGTCGACATAGGTATTTTGTCCCATTCTTGTTCCGCAGTTTCCAAAATCCTTGAATGGTTTTCGGTCGACGTTTCGATAATGCTCTTTTTAAAAGTCTAAAAGCACAGAAGTTCATGGGTGAGACATCTGGAGATTTAGCAGGAATTTCAATAAAGGGTATTTATTGACTTGATAACAGTTTCTTGTTCCATTTTTTCCAAGAATTTAATAGTGAATTTAGATGTGTGGCTGCTTGCTTTATCCTGATACAGCTCTACTGATTGTTGGCACAATGGGTAAAGATATGGTATTTCTTTTTTGAATATTGGGGATAAAATATGGTCTTGATAGTATGTGGGAGTTGTTTTTTAATTTTTTTCCACTCTACTTTTAATTTTTCATTTTATGTAAAACCGGTAATAATCATAAATCCCTTAGAGAACGTTTCTTTAGATTCTTTGAACCACGCGTTTAAAAAATTTTTTCTCCTCTTTTATGATAAGAAATTGTTCCTTTTTTTATTGCAATCATTTAAATACACCCACGCCTCGTCTATTGTCACAACATTTTTCCATCTTTCTCCAGCTAAATACTTCTCATACAGAATCCTGCAGAAAGTTCTGCGTTCTGCAATATGTTGTAGAGATAGACGATTAACATTGTACTTTTTGGCCTTTTCAAGATTCAAATCATTGTTAATTATTTTATTTACAGTTGAAACTGAACATTTTAACGACTTTGCAATAGTCCTTTGACTTGGAGGATTCTCTTTTAAAATTAAAGACCTTATCTTACAAATATTCTCAGAAATTCTTTTCTTTTTTTTGGATACGTATTCGGAAGTATTTTTCCACTTTTACGTTTTTTTCCTTTCTCATTATTAATATTACTTATCGTACCTTTAGATATCGAAAAACCATGACTTTTACAGCGTTTTTGAATAATTGAATAAGCATAAGTCTTCAGAAAGAGCGGAAACATAGTCTTCTATCCATTGCTTATTCAAAAGCGAAATTTTGAAAGCAAACAAAAATCTGAGTTAGCAGACGATAAATTATACTTTAACTATTTAACTCGCAGCGAAAATAAAATTCTTTCGTAGCATACAATTTTTTCTACAACTCATCAAAATCGCTCAAAAAATGTCCCAACAACCTCTATAGGTATAAAAAAGCATATTAATATTTAAATCTCCTGGTGGTCGTCTTGACGAGTTATCTCGTTCATAAGCAAAACACATCAGGTTTTGATGGACGACATTTCTCGTCATTAAAAAAAATTGACCACATCTTGTTCTCGTCGTCATAAAAAATCGGCAATAGATCTTGATGGCCAAAATATCTTGTAGAAACCACTTGGAGGGTTAAAAATAAACATTAGTGAGGTGATTAGTGGAGATTGGAGCTAATTCTGAGCACGGCTCTACTATTTCTTAAATTAAAACTAACTATACGAAATATTCTGGCCATTATCTTTGAACATAGCAGGTAAAAAACGCAAACGTTATGAAAACAGAAAACCCCATTACATACCGAGTTTAAGCGGAATGGGCCGAAGGGTGTTTGTTCACTTAAAAGGTACACACACATCAACCGCTTCAAATTACAGAGATCGCCCGCACATAAAACCAAAGACCATCACCCACGAGTGGAGGCTTTGTTGCACATGAATAAAGACCTCCACAGTGTCGCGAAGGTTATTTAATTAAGCGACATTTTTCGCTAACTAGTCGCCGTCCAGGTCGTTAAAGTCCCTGGGAACTGCCCCGCGTCGCTGGTGGCAAACTGGAAGAAATAGCCGTCCTGGAAGCGCTCACGTATTAATAGCGAGGGGTAACAACTCGACAGTAACCTTTATTTTCGCTTTTACGGACTCCCACATCCATTACGAGACATCATCAGATTAAGTTTAGTGCCTTCCGTACCATCGATTATCTTTAAACTGCACCCCCATTAAAGACAATATTATTTACGCGGTGGAAAAAAGAGGGTTTTTATATGCAGCGACAAACACCAGGGGACTTAATTTTTATAGATTGCCCGCCTATTATTCAAGGATAATCTCCGCGGATGTGTTATCTTGTAATCTATCCCCAGCATTGATTTTCAATTCGACGCTTTGTCCGACTTCTTTCACTTCGACCACTTGGGTGGTGTTTTAACAAGGAAACGATCATTCCTTTGTTGGGTGAAGCCGAACTCGTCCTTTTATTCGCTATTAGCTGTGTGCTAAGGTCCGCTAATCTGCTCTTTTTGCTTCTCGGGGAAAAGATCTCGACTAATTATGGAAATTGAGTCAAAGGGGAAAAGGTAGACGCAACAAAAACGAGAACCAACAACTCGGTTGGAGCGGCGCCGTTGGAATTTAAATACTTTCGGTTGACTTGAACAACCGTCATTGTGCGAGGGTTTTACTTTCGGTACGTGAGGCTATAAAACCAACCATCACATTAATAACTAGTGTGGGCGTAGTTAGGGTGGAATGGATTAAGTATTAAACAAAATGGGCCTCGCGCTCCTTTTGTGTCCGTGTGCATGTTCTACAGTCGGGTTGGGTTCATTGTCAGCGCTGCATTTCGAAGAAGGGGCACGTTTCAAGCGCACATAACTGTGAAAAGAGGGGTTATTAACAGAACTTAAATACGTTTTCACCGGAGAATTTACACTCACTTTTGGTTTAATAAAGAAATTATACGGGACGGTGGGAACAGGCTTTTCGGCTTGTTTGAATTTTTAAGAGATGTAATTAAATTTTGTGGGGTTCAAAAAAGCGTACCTAAATGTGTGAACACAGGTAATGTTGAGGATAGAATTAATTGTTTCATACGCTATTCACAGGGGAACTGGTTATTTTAATTTTAGAATGGAGAATTCGGAATATTAGGTGTTATTACTTTCAGAAACATTTATTCGACTTCTAACAATTTATTTTGCTTTACACTTTTTCTTATGCTATGATATAAAATAATAATTTTTAGCACAAGGGTTGTAATCTCTCTCTCTCCCACTCAAATTATATTTCAGTGTTTTATCAAAATATCTTGAAATCAATTGCATAGCCATATTGATGTTTTACATTGATTCAAATCATCCTTACCATATAGTTAGATACATCAAAGAATTTTGTTTTGTTTAGTATACTTTGTATTTTTCATGAAAAAAAAATGGAAATTAAAGTGTAAAAGAAATTTAGTAATTAATTTTGAGTTTAACTGTGTATTGAAGTAATTTTTAAGATTTTGAGTAAAAATACAAAAACTGTTCATTTCTTGTCTGCTTTTATAACAGAAGAAATTACAAAATATCCTAGAAGATTAACTTAAGAATGTTAAGCATTAAATTTCACTTAACAGGAGCTTGAACTCGTGATACTGCATTCTAAACACATTTAAATATTGAAAATGGTCTCAGTCAGTGCCTCCATGAAATTTACAAGTATACGAAAACTTTTTAGGTCACTCATTCTACATATATATGTAAGGATTTACAGCTTACACTTTGACACACTAATCTTAAATTCAGAGATAAATTTAATTTTTAAAGCAAGTCCTTGCAATCAGTAATGAAACATCTTTTGAAGAATTTAGTAAAATATATGATATAAAAAAGATAAATCTGATCTATAGCTATTTAGGTGGACATTTTGTTTCACCAAATAGTTATAGACATTTTGTTCCACCAAATAGTTATAGACATGTTATATCACCGTGTTTTAATGACCTTTTTTAGTCAATTACCTTAAAGTTTTCAAACATTACTGACTGCCTATTGGGTTAGGATTTTATTTTTTACTTTACATGTCTTTCCTTCCCCGAGTAGTTTCGGCTAGATATCTCGTCCAAGATCTGACCAATCTAGATAATGGCGAAATATCTCGTTATCAAGGTATTGATGATTTTTAAAGGATAATGAGATCAAGATCTGGTCACTTATCTTCTAACGACGAGATATCTCGTTCATCAAGGTCTGGTCTGTTTTCCTAGTGACGAAATACCTTTTTGAGACAACTACCAGCTGGGTTAACGCAACTCGGTTTTAATCTTGTACTTAACAGAAGTATCTCATGATATACGTTTCTTCTTATGTAATGCTCAAACTTGATAAAAGTGGAGAAACATCTGAAACAATTCACCTTCCAGGAAATATGGGTGAAGGATAACAGTTTTCCAAATTTCTTCTGAACTTTACACTAAAGAAATATCATAACAATTTTAAATGCTGAACAAAACGTACATTGGTGAACTGGGAAGTTTGATTCGTGCTATATTCAATATTAAAAACGGCGACGAGGCGTAAATAATACTCTAGTTGAAAACAATTGAACAGAAAAGAAATGAAATTCCATATCAAGAACACCCAAAATGACAAAAAACACTTAGTGTTCCACCTGTTTCCTAATATCAGAGATTATTCACAGCTTTGTACACATCATCGTATGGGGAAATGAAGGCAGAAACGTATTCCCCATTATCGAAGTGTGAATACTTATAAAAACAAAATAAAATAAAACTTCTTAAAACTCTCCGCCAGCAATAACTGCGATGGGGTGACTAAAAATCGATTAAAGAAGGAAAAACATCTAAAGCAATTCCATCAATCAAATATTAGAAAACATCAAACGAAATCGATTACTAAGAATTAGAATATATCGAAACCAACCCATCGTGATGGAAATATGGGTGGTGGATTAGAATTTTCCAAACTTCTTCTAAACCTCATTGGAATTTAATACAGAAAGTTGGTTGATCTTTTATGTCGCAAGGATTGTATTTAGCCAAGCTGCACCAAACATAAAAGACAGCATCAATGGACATACATCTACAAGGAAAGTTTACTGATACATAATAGAGAAATACAATCAGCGTAAGTTACAATTATCGAAATTGCGCCACCTAGAACTCGCAGGTTGTTATTGCAATGGGAAAAGAGCTACTGCGGCCTCTAATACAAAAAGAAGACCGCAAAAGATTAAAAGTAATAAACGAAATGAGTCTTGGTGAACCGCAAAACAAGCTTCGTGTTTATTCCATACTCGTAAATACGATGAGACATAAATCATACTCTAGTCGCAGTGAATTGAACAGAAGCAAAATTAAGCACTATCAAGAATACTCAATGGGTCAAAAATCCTCTTAGAAAAGGAAACGTCTCATGTCTCGAATATCTCGGTTTATTTCGAATATTTCGGAACAACATTGCACAAATCGTCGTCTGGGGAATTGAAACCTATTTCTCCCAAAACGAAGCGAACATTGATGAAAAAACAAAATTAAAAACTTCTGAAAACTCCCCGCCTACAAATAACTCTGCGATGCGATGGCTAAGAATCAATTTAAAGCTATAAAACCAAAAGCTGTTCAATCGAAGATTATAAAACATCAGATCAATTCAAAACTAAAGATTAGAAAATATCGAAATCAATCCATCTTGAATAAAATGTGGGTGAGAAATTACGATTCTAGGACTTCATTGGCATTTAATACAAAAGGATGGCCACCAAAAATTCAAGATGATAAACCAAACAGGCCTTGTGAACTGCAAGAGAGGCTTCGTGTTTATTAGATACTCACAAATGCGATGGAATAGAAATCATATTCCAGTCGGTGCATTGAACCGAAGAAAAAATTAAGCACACCCAATGGGACAAAAAACACTTAGTAGGAAAGGAAAAGCCTCATGTCTCGAATATCTCGGTTTATTTCAAATATCTCGGAACAACATTGCACACGTCGTCTTCTGGGGAATTGAAGGCAGAAACCTATTTCTCCCCAAACGAAGCGAACACTGATAGAAAATTTCTCAAAACTTCCCGTATACAAATAACTACAATACGATGGCTACGAATTTATTTAAGGCTATAAAATCAAAACCTATTTATCATTCAAACATCAGAAAACATGGAAAACAATCCATCTTGAATAAAATATGGGTGAGAAATTACGATTTTCTAAACTTCTTATGAACTGCATTAGCACTTAATACAAAAAATGACCGCCAAAAATTCAAAATGATAAACGTAACATGCACTGGTGAACTGCTAAGCAGACATTGTGTTTGTTAGATACTCAAAAATACGATGGGACGTAAATCATATTCCAGTCGAAGTGAATTGAAACGAAGCAAAAATTAAGCACCATCAAGAAAACCCAATGGGACAAAAAACACTTAGTAGGAAAGGAAAAGCCTCATGTCTCGAATATCTCAGTTTATTCGCTGGAAACAACTTTGCACGAATCGTCGTCTGGGGAATCGAAGGCGGAAACTTATTTCTCCCAGAACGAAGTGGATACTGATGAAAAAACTAAATTAAACAAAACTTCTCAAAACTCCCGCCTGCAAATAACTCCGCGGCGACCGAGAATCGATTAAAGATTAGAAATGTTCTGTTCTTGAATTTCATCATTTATTAATTAACGGATTCTCACTTCCAGTAAGAATTATTAAAAAAGAAAATAATTAAAAAAATAAGTCTTCGGCATTTCTCCCCTCTGAGTAAAAATCACGAATGAATTAATTAAATACATAATTAATTTAAAAGAGAATAAGGTTGTCAGAAGCAGGTAAAAAATGAAAGCTTTTCTTGGAAGTGGCGGAAATCGGAGACTATGGAAAACAATGTTTCTAGGAAACAGAAGTCTAATGACCTTTTTGCCGACCCTCTTTCGTGCCTTATCGCACCGAAAAGTGGAGATAATTCGCCACTGATTGGAAAGGAAAGTTGTGTGTGCCCCTTTTTAATTTCCCCCAGCTCATTGGAGTTGGGAAACACGCAGTCACTTGTGGTTTCAAGTCATTAGCATTGATCTATTGGGGCAAAGAAATGGATAATTACGGCTAAGAAACGCTTTGAGACCGGGAGAAGCTACTGTTCAATTTTCAATTTTTTTCCGAATCACGTTTCAGGCTTTTTTTTGTAATTTTAGGGAAGATAAGTGTCACATTAGCTTGTTACGTGCGTTTAATTAATTAGTGATGCTCCTCTCTGTTAGAGGCAAGCATTTTGAACTTATTTCAAAGTATCGTAAAATGCATCGCAGAAAAATATATGTGGAAATTGGTGTCATTTACGTGCATTTAAACATTTTTAAAGCTATTTCACAATTTATTCCACAATGTCCATACGAAAGTTAAAATATTAATCATGGCGATAATAAGGAAATTTTAAAATTTAAATGGAAGTCATTAATTTTAGGATAGGTAAAATAGAAAAACTCGCGTAAATACCTAACGAGCTTTGATTTAACATGCCTCTATGAGTAATTTTTTTAAAAGTATCGAATAGGAAATAGTTCAGTACCTCAAGCTCTCGTCATAGTCTAGGGTATGTAGTTGAATCAACGTCGCATTGGAGCAACACAACGGGCTATCGGCGGCGGTCTGGGATCAATCCCGAAGGGAAAGATCCACAAACAATACCTCGTAGTTTTAAACTGCGGTAAAATGACGAGGTCATCAGCTGAGCTGGCACCCCACTCTTCAAACTTCCACACCATGCCAACATGAGGACATTTGAGGCCACTACAGATTTACAGTGAACCAGCCTCCCCCTAAACGACGGTCTTTGGTTGGACCTAGTTTCGAACTCGCAGCCCACCGGTTGCTAATCCGCTACTCTACCAACCGGCTACCATGGCCAATATAAATATCGAGAGAGTAAGAAATTCGATTAAAATAACCTTAATTTCTTCAGCGCCAGAAGTTTCTGATAAATTAAAAACGAGAGTAACGCGTTTCCCAGGTTGTTAATCTTAAATATAGGTTAGGGTAAAAAATAATAGTAGTGCAACCTTTGTATAATCCCTAAATAAAAACCCGAAAATATTAATTTGTAATTTACAGGTAATTTAACTACAGAATTGAAAATCCCTTTCATTAATCAAAATCTAACATTAATGAAATAAATAAATATGAACTTTCAGATAGTACTAATAGCATACAAGCCATCAAATTTGAAGGATAATAAATTATAAAACATATTTTCAAAAGAATTTAATAATGAACTCAAGTGCAATGCACAAACACATATGATGATAAAACACTATTGTTTAATAATTAAGCATAATTATCACACAAAGTAAGCGGTATAAATTCCGCACATTGTACATTAAAAGATGTATATTTTGTACAAAGGGTACCGTAGGACAAAACCTTTATGAAACGGGTTTAATCCATAAACCAATATTTGTAACTGAAATATTATCGAATTTTGTTAGATGTACGGACATTTGCAGCTCAATGAATGCAGCTTAGATTGTTTAACTTTTGGCACCAAGTATGGCATTACAATAGAAAAAGTCTTTTATTTCGATATGACTATTTCTTTATTATCGGTGTCAATTTTTATCTTTTGCATTTTTAATTCACGAGTAAAAGAGGAATATGTTAAATCTGTATTTTGAAGTATTTATTTTATGATTTACATTTTTTAAAAATTGTTTCACATTTTTATTATATTCTTACCACTTCCTCGGAAACATTGGCTTTTTTAAGCCATTTACTAGAATAACATCCCATTTCCTTTACATAAGTATGTAGAAATCAAAACATATTTTATATGGATATATCATTCATTAACTTCTTCATTTTTTGAAATTTTCTTTATATATATATATATATATATATATATATATATATATATATATATATATATATATATACAGGGTGAGTCTAAATTTTTTTTACAAAATAAGAGGGGTGATAGTACCCATCAAGACGAGCAATAATTACCATGGAACATAGGGTCGCATTCCACTCTGAGAGGCAGAAAACAGTGAAGTCGAAACGCGTCGAGCATGAACAAGTCATTGCCTCTGACGCCTCGCTCACCGGACCTCAACCCACTGGACTTCTTCTTGGGGCACATGAAATCTTTAGTGTACCAGGTGCCTGTGGACTCGGCTGAAGATCTCGTAGCGAGAATCGGTGTTACCGCAGACAACATGAACACAACACCAGGAATCTTCGAGAGGGTGCGCCAGTCATTCCTTCGCCGGTGTGAACTGTGCAACGACACGCGTGGCCGCCACTTTGAGCACTTGCTGTGAGTTTTTCTCTGATCAATAAATCAGATTGTGCAAATCTTGGTATCGTTCATTCGCTTTCCCAACGCTGTTGTAAATTCTTGTTGAAATTCTAATTTTACTCTTCTCTGCCTCTCAGAGTGGAAAGCGATCCTATGTTCCATGATAATTATTGCTCGTCTGGATGGGTACTATCACCCCTCTTATTTTGTAAAAACAATTCAGACTCACCCTGTATATATATATATATATATATATATATATATATATATATATATATATATATATATATATATATATATATATATACATATATATATATATATGTATACATATATATATATATATATATATATATATATATGTATATATATATATGTATATATATATATATGTATATATATATGTATATATATATGTATATATATATATCTTAAAATAGTTGATCGTTAAGTAACTTGTACTTCTTTCCTTCAGCAATTAGAAATCCGTTTTCCCCCGATCTTGAGAATGAACACCCTTAATGAGCTACCAACACTTCGGGTTGCATTTAAAAAAAAATCGATTTTTTGACAAGTAAATTCATTTGTAATTCAAGAATTCGATTATTTTCTCATCCTCGATTGATCGATTTATATCGAATGATCGATAATTATCCGAAAACAATCGATTTTTCAAGGAATTCGATTCTTTTCTCATCATCTAAATGAATAGAAAAACAAAAGCAAAACAATACGGGTGAAAGCAATACGCCGCTCCTGGCATCCATTTCAAAATGAGATAAGGACTGGGGAGGGGCGACACTTGCAAACGATCAAACCGAAATTCCACAACAAAAAAAACAATAAATAAAAAGAAGACTTATTTCAACAATTCGGGTTTCACTTCTTCGCTGCCACCACTCCAGAACGAAATACTTAAGCTCGGAAATTACACCCATTTTTGCTATTTTGTTCCTCCCCTGCTTGCTTTCTCCCCTCCAGTCTTCACTTCCTTTCTTTTTTCAAGCTCTCCGCCCCACACTTTCCATCGGCAGTGGGATTCCATAATAAAGTAACATGCCTCACAATCGGCTTAAAAGAGTACTGGAGGGAGCGATAGAATTCCATTAATCCCAGATTTTTATTTTCCCTGGAAAATCTTTAACGTTAAACGCACTGGGAGCACTTTTCACTCGTGTGCAACACTCCCTTCACTTCCGCCCACACCCCCGCTTTATCCTTAGTCTCTCTCTCTCTGCCCCTTTTGTGTTCGGGGTTTTATTTGCTGAACCGATCTGTGACCTCGGAATCACATAATTCCTTTTGTCGGTTGCCCTGTGTCTGAAAAAATGAAAAAGTAATAACAGGGGTGGATGAAAGACTCCATCTCTGTTTCAGGAGTGTTTAAGCCCTAATAAATAGAACGGAGATAATAAAAGGGAGTGAGAAAGTTTTCCCGAAGTCTGGTTAAGCCTTCGGGGGAAATGATTGAAATTTATTGTTATTGTTATTTGCGCAATTATTATTTTTTTGGGGAAGGTATCTCTAATCAGAGAGCATTGTGGATTGGTAAAGAAAGGATGAGAGTAATCTTGGAGTGCCGACAAAAACTTCTTCGTTGCGTTTGATTAACGCTGAATTAATAAAAACCGCGTGATTTGGAATAAATCCTTAATGTTATGTAAAGCAATGAAATGAGATGTGCGGATTGGGTTTCATGGAATAACGGTCATATTTGACCAATCTGCGCCGTTACACGAGATAGTTAACTTCAAGTAATCAACATGCACAAGTAAGGAAGGTTTTGCTGACACTGAAGAGAGAAATACCATTTCAGAAATTAAAGAAATTGAACAAATTTCAGAAATTGAACCTGCGTCACTTACGGCTCTTAGGTTTGTTGACAAGACTGTTTTTGCAAGAGGAATGGCGCAGAGTCATATCAGACAAGCTGCTACAGTTGACGGGTGTATATTCGAGAGGGAATGCCTACTTTTATATTGTTGTAGTTCTTTTATACGAGCTGTACCAGTCATTTGTTATGCAATGAGGGTTTGTGATAAAATAAAAATAGTTATAATCACATGGAATAATCCATGTAAACATCATTGGTACCAGGCTAAGTCCCTCAGATTAACCCTTCAGGTTAAAGGTCAGTTTCCTGAACAAGGCTCAGGAGTGGGCACAAAAGGAGCATGGAATTGGAGAATAGGGTTAGGAGCTTCCCACTCTGTTTTAGTTGCCATGTCTGCAACTCCCTTATACCTTAGGCATAATTGGTACCTCTTTGGAGATATTAATTTGCAATTAAGGGAACTAAGGCGTATTGTATACTCCTGGGCTTGATCTAGTACTTACCAGACCAAGTGGATTAGCAACTTAAAATGAGTCAACCGGAAACATTCCGGCTCACAAAGTTCGATTTTAAAAATGTATTCTCGTAAATTGGTGATAGAAGGTCATTTTCAGCACCTTATTGCAAACATGAACCAAAATGAATGCATCTGAGTCATTATTAAATTAACGATTTGCCTTTTGAATTTATTTGTTGCCATCGATTTGTGTACTTGTTTTTACATGTGGGGTTGGAAGAAACTCTGAGTAACATTTTCAGACTCAGAGAGAAAAATATGGCTATTCAGTTTATGCGTTATTTACGGAAAGCAAGAGCGATACGCGATTATTGCCCACAATGAAGATGGCTGGCTGATGACCGTGGATCACGAAAAGCAGACAATCTTTCTGTCAAATCACCCGATTGTCTGTAGCATAACTTCATTACATACCTCATCTCATCACAAGAAAGTGCAACACAATAAGTACTGTTTTTTTCTAAATGCATTGAATAGGATGCAGTCTATCGAAGCAAATATGAGAGCGACAAAAGGACTGCTTTAAAGCGAAAAATAAAATACTTTAAATATTAATATTTATTAATAAAACGAAGCTGTCATTCGCATTTGCAGAAAAACTGTGTAACTTAGAAACCTGAAATATTGCAAAGATAGATTACATACCGAGGAAGTGCCCCTTGGGCTTCGATTTTCGAAATTTGTGAATTTTAGGTATCAAAAATAGCGGGGAAAACTTGAAAATCGAAATCTTTTTTGTGTAAGTTGGCCACAGAAAAGAGTAGTTTTTGAATGAGAACGAGACCAATATTGCTGCAGAAACATATTTCCCCAAACACTATTTTTACAGAATCTAAATTTAATTCTTGATATTTGAACTTACTTTTTATTTATTTCTAAAATATGAACAATTTCCGAATACTTGAAAGATGATATAAAAATAATTTTTAAAATCTAATTTTGAAAATTTCATGATGATGGAAATTAATTATCCAAATTTTACCACAATTACAACTACTTAACTTTCAGTTCGTAGGAAATGAATCTTTATTTAGTAAAAGAACGCAAGAGAGAAAAATTCACTGATAATAAAATTTAATTTTGCTGATTGGTACCTGACAATGCCATAATCAATATTTTATTTTTAATTTCATTTAGACTTCTGAGTTTATACACCTCAATTAAGACAAAGAAATGAGTTCAGATTTGATTATTTCTAGGTATTATGAATATGTTCTGTTTGGGAATAAATCATTGTTTTTGTCGATATTTATTCAGAGTAATTTTAGAATTACTCTACTCTGGAGGGAGTAGATTTTGGAAGTCGAAATACGATACGTTTGCTCACATTTTCTGTTTTTATAATTATGCATTTTTGAAGCTCTAAAATTTCAATTCTGTTTATGAATCTACTACTGCTGATTTTTGTTTCATTATTTTAATTGTTGTATGTAAATTTTTGGAATTTTAAGCATTTTTTGTGTCCCATATCACTAAAGACGTGAGTTCGTTTCTTGGTAGTATGCGTGTATTTCGACCAACTTCCTCCAAAAGTCTGGTTTAACATAAAGCGTCGTATAATTCCATTTCATAGAAAACATACAAAATAAACCTTTTAAACTAAGACTGAGCTAATCGTACATTGTATTTTTCAGAGTTTTTAATATTTAATAAAGGTTTCTTTTATAAGACGATTATTTGGGTTTGATCCCGGACCGTCGTTAAAAGCCCGTTGTGTTGCTCCAGTGAGACATTAATTAAAATACCTACCTGCTTTATAAGACGATTAAAATTCGTAAAACCTACCTTTATTTATCATATTTCAATTTAAATTATTGAGTTTTATAGAAAGATGTATTCAACAGTCACGTAACTACATATATAATTCTGAACAGATACAAGATTTTCTTTCAGTAACGAATCTCAAAAGTGAATATAGTATAAGAATCCAATTTGAACCTGCATGTCCGTTGCACTAGAGAAAATTTTAAATGAAACCTTGTGGGTTTGTAAGATTATTAATGCTAGAAAATATTCGAATTAAGACTTTTTCAAAATTAAGAAAAATGTCTTCACTAGATAGATGTTGCTTGCTTTACGAGTTATAGCTATTCTTAGGTAACGAATCAGTGTTTCAACAAACCTGTAAAACGGTTCTTGAAAACACAGATTTCCTCCACAAAAAGTGTTGTCAACCTACGTTTTCTGGGAAATTATAATGAATAACACTTTTGCTTTGTCTATAGAGAAATTTTTAGTGCAAAGAAACCAGCCCCCCCCCCCCGGAAGAGGAGAATTTTACTTCCGGTTATCTAACATGGAATACGTACAGCAAGCTTCTCCCACAAAACACTAGTGGCATCAATTTTAGCTTCACAACAAAGAAAGGACGACAATTGGTTTCAAAACACGTTTTGTTGTTTCATGTGACAGTGAATGAAATTTTCAAGAATTGCATTTGCTTTAAAAGAAATAAATCACGAATATCGTATCAAATTAATTTCTCATCCATTCGTTAATAATGGCGAAATTCGGAAATATATAATCCACGATGCAAAAGATTAACAAGTTAAAATATTGATGGAAAAACTGAGTGCAAGACTATCTGCCGAAGGCAACGCCATGTAATATTCTGTTAGTTTAAAACATACTGATTATTATTGACACAAACTTGGAAAATTAGAAATTAGTTCATAGCGATAACCTTTAATAAATGCAGAAGACCCCACACACATAATAAGAAATTTAGCGCATTTACATGGCCTGTAATAAGATCGGAGAGGGAATCGAGGTTATGTTTCAGGTAAGTCTATAAGCCTGCGGAAAGACATCCTATCCTCCACCAAAGTTAGGTATCTATCAAAATTTTAAAATTCATTCTGTAGTTATAATTAACTAAAATAATAGTAAAACATTGTTATAAAACGTTTCTTTTAAATGTTAACGATTTTCAACGTACAAAAACTTATTTTATGAAATATTTATTCTAATGCAATTATTTTTATGAAAGCTTTAGGATGTTTCTCAAGTGATACATTGTTTATTGTTGATAGAATTCTTAACAATAGATATACACAAGGGGGCGAGAAAAACTATTGAGGTTTATCTTTAGTATTAATTTCTTCAGTGTTTATGACGACAACCGTATGTACAAAAACGCGCTTTGCAAGTTTGTGTGAATAATAATCACTTATTATTTGTAAAATAATTTCTAATGTCTACCATATTTATAGCATGAAAAGAGTTGAGTTCAATGTATTCAGATTATTTTTGGCAGTACAAAATATACGAATAATTACTAATTAAACCTTCATTCTATGGTGTTTAACAAAAAATTAGAGAAACCATCACTTCTATTTTAAAAGAAATTAAAGTTAGGACTACATTTTCAACTACCATGTAAAAAGTTCTTAGAGCTAAATCAACTGATAAATATGTATTAGTTAGTTTAAGTGAAAAGCATAGCGATCAATTTTTAAAGAAGCATTTCACTTTCTCCTATTTCAAATATTATGTAAGTCAAGCAGTTTGATTTTAAGTAAGTAATCAATGTTCTCAGGTAAAACATTACATGATGCAGATATAATAAAGCAGATACTATATCAGAGAGAAAGAAACTGCATTAATACGAATTTTTAGCGTTAGTCTCATAATTCGGCAAAAAATAGTTTAGGAATATTTATATTAAATTCATGCCGTTCAATATATTTTGTGCATTTTTAGCTTTCCATATCTCTGACTTATTCACATGTTAAATTTAAAATTAGATGAGGTAGGTATGTGGGTAGGTATTTTAATTAATGTCGCACTGGAGCGAGCTATTGGCGACGGTCCGGAATCAACCCCGAAGGGAAAGTTCCGAGGACAACACCTCGTAATTTTGAACCACGGTCAGATGACGAGGTCCCATTTGAACTGGCATCCCACTCTCCAAACTTCCACATCACGCCAACATGATCAAAATTAGGTGATAAAGTAGAATTTTGAGTATAATATATTAGGTCTTATCATTCAAAGTGGTTCTCGAATCAAAGTATGGAAACTTTTCAGCATCTTAACGCAGGTGTTGCATTATTCAGCTATACATGTAGGTTAAGCTATCAGTTAGTAGATTGACGGGGCATGATTTGCTTCAGACACACTTGTACCATATTGGACTTTTCGAGTCCACAATCTCTTCATTCTGTCGACGTGAGAACATTGACTGGAGAGCATCCTTTTCAATTCTCTGCTCTTTAAGACATTGTTGTTTCTTCCTTTCCTCTCTGATGATTACTTTTTGTACTGGGCAGCTCGGCTCTTTATGTTTCAGAATACGACCACGTGCGTAGGATGAAAAAATGACACTTTTGTAGTCAAGGCCTTTGAAGATTCATTAAGTTTTATTTAAGAAGGAATATCCTAAAAAAATAGCTATTTCGTAAAACATTTCTTCTGAAGTCTTATCACCTAATGAGAGGGATTTTCCAGAGTAAACAAACCAGACGCAAAACGGGTATTTTACTTCCAGTTATAAAAAATAGTCTCGCATAATGCGCATCTGGGTTACCTTAACATGTCCTTTATTGCCGTTTTGGAGACTTTTGGCGTTAAATTTAATTACCATTGACCAATCAGCATCCACTTATAAATTCGGAATTCATTCTTTGGAATTTCTATTGGCGACGTGCTGAAATCGTTTTCGTAAAACATACCAACGTCCGGAATACGTTCATGAAGCACGTTCCACCTCAGAAACACAACAGCCATCTTTACTTAAGTTGGCAGAAACATTTTATCATATAGATGTATTTTGTACATAAGGCAATTTCGTATTTTTAGTTTTTTACAAGGAAGTGAGATCCTTTATGTCTCTCTGTCAATTTAGTGTACTCCTAGACAACAGAATATCAAATTTAAGATGATTAATGTATCTTAAAACTCTTAGCATACCTGGAATATTTATGTACCCACCCTTAACCATTTCAAAGAGGTGTATTTTAGACGAACCGAGGCCTGAAGAAGGGTTAAAAATAAAATTTCAAGGTAAAACTTTAAAATACAAAACCTTGTGACATCAATAAGCCACTACCGGTAGATTATTTTATGAATAATAGCGCGTCTGTTAAAGTAGCCAATATGCAATTAATTGATGCTGCTTGGACCAAATTAACATACATTTTACTAATGGCAAAAAAAATATAATGCAGTTTTATCTTCAAAATAATGTGAGGTTATTAAAAAAATGCATATTAAGAGAATGAATGATCATTAAAAATATAATATTCATGGAATTTTAAACATCGAGAATTTTCCCAAAACGCTTTTGCCAAACGCACCGCGTCATTAATTAAAGAATTCCAGAACCGAAATTTACATCATAAAATGATAATCTGTAATTATTATCTTTTATCCAACAAATTGTAAACAAAAATCATCAAAGCGAAGCCCTAATTAAAATAAGAAAAAAAAAACATTCATACTGTATATTTAACCCTATCAAAATATTTAGTAACTACTTTTTCACGAAGACTGAATCAACCATATAGTCTGTAAACATTACATCGAAAGAAGCTCGCTCTTTTTTTTCCGAACACAAATGTAATTGTTTAAATATTTACAATGTGATGGAACTGAAGGTTAAAAATGATGCATAACAATCAGACAGGAAGAAGTATTTACTTAATCGCGGTTTTTCCCCCGGATTTTTTGCCATTTTATTAACTCACATTGCTTAGCCTTTTCTATGTTAATTCGACGCACTCATTCTAATTCGTGGGCTTCCCTCGCTCTTTTGATTCTTAGTAGTAGGTAGTCGAGGAAAAAATCGAATTAATTTTTAGCATGAAATCTTTTCATTAGAAAAGCACGACTTTGCTTAACTTTTTTCTTTTCATCTTTCTTAGCTACCAATTTTTACTCGGGGAATATTTTTTTTCACTCTCTAAAACAAAAAAAATTATATAACCGCTCGGCTAAATTTTCATTAAGCGAAACCGCAGAGTGTTTTTTTTTTGTTTTATTATTTTTAATCTCAAGGCTGTGCAATTAATTTAGATGACTTCCTCAGCAGAAGTTAATGAATGACTTTACTTTTTCCTCCTCCGCTGCTGCATTGTTTTAATTCCTGACTCATCGCCAGTTAAACGAGGTACTTGATTTTTAGCTGCGTTTTAATCTTTTTCATTGAGACTGTATTTTGTTTTGATTTTTTTTGTTCGTGTTTCATTTATAATTTTTTGCTTCAAATTAAATGTTCGCATTTTTTGGGAGTAATTGCTGGATTATCACACTTTAATATTTCAATTATTCTAATGTATTTTTTCGAATACAGTGTTTCATATTACAATCAAATCGAAAACAAAAACTGGAATTGGTTTACATTTACAATGGCAAATGGGAAATGACTTTTTGTGTAAAGCGGATTATTTTTTACCGAACCACCAATTAGTCGTAATTAATATCGTAGTATGATACTAAATCTCCTGGGACAAGAGACCTGTTAGAATCGATGAAAAAACAATTTATTATAACACGATTATTTAAAATATTAAAACCAAAGCACTCCCTTGTGATTTTTACAGTCAAAATCCAGACTATTTCCGTAAAAATTGGTGCTACGTAGCTAGAAGCTCTTACTGAAATGTATATAAATTAATGTAAGTAAACTCATACCAATTAAAATAGCAATTACTCAGAATAAACGACTAAAGCTATTTTTCTCAATACATTAGGGATAAAATACTCCAGAGGTGTTAACTTTAAAGGCAAAGCGTGTTCCCTTCAGTCAATGTGCAAATATATTGATGTTAAAATAAAAAGATTTCTTTGAAGTTTGTAGTATATTAAGGGTGAATGAGAGAGATTTTTCTGTTACTTAAGTGCTGTTGTAATGGCGGATTTTCCAAACTTTTTTAAACCCTGACAGTCAGGAGATTTTCGAGTAGTCTAGCATTACTTTTTCCCACAACATATATAATGAATAAATTCTACTGGTCACGAAGGTCGAAACTTGTTATAAGTCATGCAAGGAAGACTGCAGGTTGTAGGACGGATATATGCGTGTGGATCGTCATATGAAGCATATGAAGCATATGAAGCAGCGTATGACAGCATATGAAGACACCTGCCGATTGCCTTATAGGTAGGTAGTTCATTGTACATCGCACTGGTCCAACACAATGCCATAATGTTGACAGTTCGGGATCGATCCCTAGGTGAGAGGTCAGTGGACAATTCCTCGTAATTATGAACCACCTTCAGAAAAAGAGATCAACACCTGAGCCAGCACCAAACTTCCACACCATGCCAGCATGAGGACAGGTTAAATTTAACACGCATCAGCCCTCCTGTAAACGACGGTCTTTGGTAGGATCGAGTTTGGAACGTGGAACCCTCTGATTGTTAATATGCAACTCTACCATCTGGGCTGCCCCCCCCCCCGAACACCTTAAAATCACTTAATCCAGGAACATTGCTTCTAAGAGCTCGAGGGTTAAAATTATTGACATGGTGACATTCATAGACCCATCGGCACTTGATACTCCCAAGAGATTGAATTTAATATGCATCTTGTATACATAGTTCACTATAGTATGATATAATGTAAAGATTTAATTAATATGCGATATAACATAACAATCTGATTAGACGCCGCCTTATTTGTATGCTCTATTCATCTCGATCACAGTAACATAAATTGGTACAGTGTCTCACGGCACAAGGCGCAGAAGTGTGACTTGTCGTGTTGCTTTTGTATACTTCAAGAGCCATATTTTGCCATCGTGCACCAAATACCAGACCGGCAATATCAAGTAATGGACATACGCACACAAGGTAAGTTTCTACTGACGCAAAAGAGGGTATACCCAGGGAGGAATCGAACCTGTGTCGCGTGCAATTCGCAGGTTGCTACCGCAGTGGGTATAGAGCTCGGTGTGTTTGTTAAGAGCTCTGTATTTTACAAACTCACAGAGTTTTTGGATCTATGTAATTTTTTCAATCACCAGCCTATCCAGTTTTCCTAATTCTTTGCCTTGCAATACGCTGATTGAGGGTGCTTGACTTACAAAATGAATTGAAGTTGGAAATTACAAGTAAAATTGTTAGTTACGTAATTTATAATCACCCACGAAAAGCTTCCATGCACTTAAAATATTCAAAGGAAACTTTGAAAGTTCGGAGAAAACAGCAAACCATGCTTTGTCCTGATAAAAACTGCATTGAAAGACAAACTGTTTCCCAGTGCCGGTTATTTAAAAATAAATTTAATAAGAAAGGCTTGTGGATAAAAACACTAAATGAGATGGCATGAATTTCCAGTCAATCAAAAATACAAGAAAACGTGGAAGCATTTCTTCAATCTAATAAAGTCCGTTTTTATTTTGAACCTTCAAATATTTTTTCGAATTGAGGCGATTAGTTTTCAAGCTGAATAAAACATAAGTTTCGAATGAACAAAGAAAGGATACTTCCATTTCTCAAGGAAATAACGAAATCTTTTGGCTCGTTGAAAAGATTGGAATCGAAATGCATTTTTAAATGTACAGTTCATACTAGTAATTCCGAAGAAAACCAGTGAACATCTTTCCTTGTATTCTTTATTTACCCGTTTAAAATCGATTCAAAAAATGTTTTTAAACTTAGTAAATTCATTGGACCTGATTCCGATTATTATTTAGATGGTATCGCACTCATATTGCAATCTAAACTATTTTTATTTCATATATTTCTCGATGACATGTATATTATTTGAGATAAGAAATTTATAAGTTATGTACTACACAAGGTAATAAATACTATGTATGGTAGGTAGTTAATTAACGTCATACTGGAGCAACAAAACGTGCTATTAATACTATGTATGTCTCTTTCTAATCAAAACAGATGAATTGTGTAAAGATATAAAAAGATACATTTCAAAAATATTGCATGGTTGGTTGGTTTTATTATTGCCAAGCTGCGCCAAGCAATGTTTCTGTCAAGTTAATGAACACACGAATGGAATAAAATTTTTTATATAGTAAGTGACCTTGTTCCATATATCATTCCATATTTTAAGAGAACAACGACTAAACTGCAAAATTGGGTGTGAATGACCTGTATGAGTGGAATCATTTAAAAGAAATATGCAATTATTAACCACACTTACATTACCATCAAAGTTTTTCACGTGTTATAATGAATATTAATCATGAACGAGGTATTCTTAGTTTTCTTTTTCTGAATAATTCGATGAATTCCACACCGTCGTTGTTCTCCCGAAAAAGCGATTTGTGGGTTTGTTAGTTGGGTTCTATGGCGCATGAGCCATATATGTCCAAGCTCTACCAAGCGCAATGCAAACAACATCAAGCAATAGACATGCACACATAATTTTTTTACGGACACAAAAAAGAGAAATTATCCCAAGGTAGGTAGACGAGTCGAATCTAAACCGCTTCCAGATTGCAGGCTGTTAGAAAAACTTCGCAAGGAAATAACAGCAAATCGATATCACATTTAATAATGATTTTGTAGTATAACCTGCAGGGAGAACCACACATAAAAATATGGTTTGTTTTGGTTTGTCATTTCTAGTCATATTTTGTTACACTAGGAATACTACTTTCTATTCATTGTTCACCCAATTCAGCCATCTCACATTTTACGATACAGAAAATGTTGGATATAAGCACGAATAATAACAAGAAATATTTCTTAGTATTTAATCTTTACAGAGGGACTATTATTTAAAATAATTTCTGTTGAATATTTGATATCAGCGCTAAATTTTATACAATACACCGAAAATTCTACAATTTAATTCCAAATATATTTTATTGAACGATTTTTCTAATTGTCGCTTATTTTTAAAGCAGGAGTGTGTTTTTTGAACTCCAAAATGATGAGCAGAAGTATGTTTTAATTTTGCATATTGTGCAATTGATTTCATTGAAAAATATTGTCGATGCACCAAATACATAAAATTTCAATATTAGCATCAAATCCATGCCATACATTACATTTTGTTACATATATATATTTTTCAATAGAAAAACCGATAAACCAAATTCAACCAACACTTCAATTAACTCAGACTAGAAACTATGAAACTACCCTTAGATTGGCAACGCTATGAATGTGTGTACTGATGTAAAAATTTACGTACCTTACGAATTTAAAGTAAGAACGTATAAAAATCAAAGTTTTAATTAGCAGCAGAAAATCCACAAAAATGATGTGAATACTGGAAAGAATCAATACATCTTCCAGCATCGCAATAAATTAAAGCATCAAAAATTCGATCCTGAGAGCACATTAAAGAGGATCATGCGATAGCATTTCTGCATTACCTTCTGAAAATGCAAAGTACTCCTCTCTCTCTGAAGTTACCAAAAGAACTTGGATTTGATCTGAACGATCGAGATTCTATTTCTCCCCAAACAATTCTTTATATTCCCACCTCCTCCGTCTCGAGTTTGCCAGAATTCGAAGTATCACTTCACGATATCACAATAAAAACAACCTTACGTCAAAATAGTTGACAGCCGCGGATAACTTCCATCACCTTATTTTCCATACACAAAGCGATTTTCAATTCTAACGGGTAATATACGCAAGAGCATATGAAAAGCACTGCATTATACTCCAAGTTTTCTGCCTCGCCTTGTATTGGTCCAAAACTGGAGCCTAAGCGCACTGAGGTTTTTTCTTCCTCGGTATAAAGTATTTTTATATACCCGCATTTCTTCTATTCCGAGATTAGATTTAGTATGCGTGTAAAAAATACTATGAACCGAAGCAAAAACTATTTTTCAATGGTCTGGGATTTTAAATCAGGAGAAAATGATTCAAATGGAGTTCGAAAATATGCGTAAGATATCTTTTGATGTTTGGAAGGGTGATTCTATAATCAGGAAGGGGAAGGAAATTATTCTATGGCTATTGCTTAAAGACAGATATCTATGGAAATTGGGGTTAAAAATATGATTAACTGCGTTATAGTTTTCTGCACTAAAGCAAATACCGAATGCTTATAATTAAACATTCAGTGCTCAGTACTTCATTTTTATAAATGAAAGCAAAGTAGAAAAACATTTATGTTACAGAAATATTAGTTTTTTTTAAATGCATGGTCATCAAAATAAGAGTATGCGGTATCTGTTTTAATAGAGTATAAATAAATAATGCATTTTGTTTGTTTGATTAAATTATGTTAGAATACCAGTCGATCTAGTGGCTTGTGGATCGAAAGGTTCCTGGTTCGAATTCGCAATGAAGCGACTGCGTTTATTCGTTTGGTATAAACGCTGTCTTCTCTATAAACGTGTTTTGACTCGAATGTGAGGTATGTACGTGCGATGTAACGTTAACCCCCACCCTGTTGTGCACCACTGATTCACAAATCTGCCAGTGTTGTACCATAATGAGTAATATTCAATTAACCGGGCATTAATGAAACAATATGTAGAAATATTCAGTCACTTTTATCCCATTATATTGACAAAGAGTGTTGTAAAAGTTTCTCTTAGTGTAGAGATGGCAAAACTGATTTTTCGGATGTAAAACTTAAATTTTCAACCACCTTATCCAGTATGAATAGTCTGTTGTGTTGCTATAGTGTGACCCATAGCAATCCGACCTGACTTTGCAGTCTCATGACTGAGAAAACCTAAGCATACTTTAAAAAGCAACATAAAAATAACTAGACAATATTTGATAGATGTAATTAAATTAAGTCAAAGGTTTGGAAATATCCGTATTAGTTTGTGATTAGTAACATATAAACCAGTAACTACGCTAGTCAAAAAGGCTGCATCTCTAAATTTGGCCTTTTCTGGTTGAATGTTATTAGATACTGCATATATAAAACTATTTAAATATTCGTATTAGCTTGTGATTAGCAGCTCACCAATCAGTAAATATTTATTTCAATACTACTAAATCTAGGCAAAGTCAAAATCATAAAGGCAGTATCTCTAAATATGGTTTCTGGTGTTGACGAGTGTTTCACCCTGCACATACTAACAACAAAACACTCAATACATAAAACTCAACAAAGATAAGAGTTAATTTCTCTCACTCATAACTAAAAAAAATGTTGATTAAGTTTGATTTGTTTCTTAACGTTGAAACATCGTATAGTTTTATGCGTTTCATTATAATAACCATTAACCCGAAAGATACCAGACCTAAGGATATTATCCTTTCATCACGACAGAATATCAATAAATATCTACATGCATTGCTATTTCACTAACAAACATGGCACAGAAAGCATTATTTGTAAATTAGCGAACGAAAATATGCAGACAAAATAAAATCAACAGCTACGCTATACATTCACCAATTTAGTTCCTTAATTAAAATATGCTTGATTTGAGCAATGGAGCTTAAAAATATTGCTAAAGCTACATGGAAGGAGTCGCCGCTCTAATAAAATTCTTCAGCCGTCTGATTACAGAACTTAATGAGAAATATGGGTGATTGAATTAAGCACAGGAAAGGAAGTGTGAGCAAACGTGGAAATAAGTTTAGACGTGAAGAAATAGCGAATTGAATTTTAAAAGGTGAATGGGATGCAGTTGAAGCATATGACTGTTGTGTGAAGTTTTACCCATGTGCTTTTATAGGAAATAAGAATTTACACCAATAAGAGTACATTTTATAAAAGCAAACAAAATGCAGTTTCATATTTTTGACCAATTTAACTTTAATTGGACAAAAATAGGTTTAGACGTCAATAAAACCCGATCGTCTTAACAAGTGAATGGAATACAATTGAAGTGACATCTGAAGTTTAATTGTGAGGATGCTATGACTCAGTAGATTTGCAAACTGCTATAGTAGCCTGTGAGTTGTTGACGACACAAGTTTCATTTCTGAATCTTATTTTGGGTATGTTTCGCTCATCTGTATTAAACATTTCGTTAATGTCTATGCATATATATGTCTATTACACGGTCTTCTATCTTGTGTGTGTTGTTCATCTTAGTTAAATATTTCTCTTGTTCCAAAATATCCAACCAGAATTCAATGGTTCTAACAGGGTTGAGCTGTTTGCCAAGTTTTTTTTTGTGAATAAGAATTAAGGTGTATGTATACACTAGAAATTACGAAAATCGACTAGAATATCAATAGTTTTATTAATTCAAAATATTTTCCAATTCCTTAGCTTTCAAACGGATACCAAGTTCTTGTAAATATTCGAAATATTTTTCTAGTTACAAGGGTTTTTATTAGGTACTGTCACCATGTTCAAACACGTTTCCAAAACTTTAAACTCGATTTCTGAAGAACTGTGTTTTTGCAATATAATGCTTTGTTCAGTGATAACTCAACAATGAATTGATCTATTATAGTTATTTTTGTATCATTCTAATCTATATAATGCAGTAGATGTTTTGGTAAAGATGTCGAATCCGAGGCATGTTTGTCGCCAAATCAAGATGGCGTCCAAAGCCAGTATGGCTTTGGACGCCATCGCAATTTCGTTAAAGAAAACGCGGACTTTCCAACGTGAAAAACCTTTTGCATAGGGTTGCCATAAAGCTGGATCAAACACTTAGGTTACCATGTTTGGTGATAAATCGCTAGTGCCCCGGATTCGACATCTCCACCGATTTGATCCTCAGAACAATAAGTGGACTGAAATAAGGTATGAAATGTCAATACAGACACTACCTGCAGTAGGTATAAGAGGGCCGCGATGGTAGATTCGCTGATTAGCAACAAGGGTGGTTGCAAGTTCGAAATTAGATCCAACCGAAATTCGTCGTGAAAGTGGGAACTGGTGCAGGTTAAAACTGTCGCGGCGTCAAATGTCCTGACATTGGCGTGGTGTGTGGAGAGTGGGGTACCAATCACAGTTGCTGACGTCGTCATCCGACCTTGGTTCAAAATTACGAGATGTTCGGATCTTTTCTTTCATAACTGATGCCAAAAGAGCTAAGAATAAGGTCGGCAATATGAAGAGAATAAGTCGGCAATAGCAAGTTGTGGCTCCAGTACATTCAACTACCTACCAATAATTAGACGTAAGTCCTTAAGAAACTTAAGTGCAGATATCTTAGTTTCAGTTGAAATAATTGAATTCAAACTTTATATCGTGTCTCTTCGAAATTAAAACGTGCAGTGTAACACTTACAGCCTTCTAATGTTCGGTCGTCGGGCTATGGGTGTTTATAGATCGAATTTCAGAAACGATAGTGTTTATTCAAACCATTCCTTAACAACCCAGCTTTCTATTTTATTTCCGTTCCCTAAGCGCCTTAATTACTCAATCCAATTAAGCTAAAGAGGAGTAATTTTGCAGCTTGTAGGGAACACGGCTCGCCTTGTAATCAGTTGCTTCGTAACCGTACAAACAGGCGCTCTGGTTCTGTGTTTAATTCTTAAAATTTGCATTCCGCGATCTTTGGCGCGGGAGAGGGAATCTTGTAATTTGTATAATCTTGTAGCGATTCCCCGTTTCCGGGTGCTTTTGAATTTACTCGTTACAATGTTAATTGTGCGGAATTCAACCTCCAGGAAGCAGTTTAATCACTTGATTCAGAAGATGCAAGTGGCGATCGGATTAATCGGGATGTGCGATCGCATGTGTAGTTGCCGGAATCTTAGAGATGCTTTATTGTTTTAAGATGCCATTTTACATCCGCACATAAAAATTATTAAAGTCTCGCATTCATTTTTAACTCGTTTGGTATTGCTTTCGTATGCTTGCGGAAATCTTGACATGAGGTATAGCTTTATCAAAAATTTCAAAATTTGGTATAAAATATCTTCCCCTTTAAGGGGTTTCCACACATAGATCTCTTTTGTAACTTACTTCACTGTATGACTTATAACAAGTTTTGACCTTCTTGATCAAAAGAAGTCTTCCTAGAATTTTTTTCAATTAATAGATGTGGTTATTTAGCCATTGTGTGAGATTTGTGGAGAAAATACTGCACTATTGGAAACATCGTGCTTCTCAGCTAATCTTTCAGTCACGCATTATCTGTCAGACACCTCTTCGAATAGGTAGATAATTGAATTCACGTCGCACTGGAGCAACACAATGGGCTATTGGGGACGGTTCGGGATCAGTCCCGAAAGGAATCCGAACACTCCTCATAATTTTGAATCACGGTCAGATGTCGAGGTCAACACCTGACCTGACACTCCACTCTCCAAACTTCCACACCCCGCCAACATGAAGACATTTGTGACCATGTCAAATTCAACGTGCAACACTTCCCAACGTACATGATGGTCTTTGGGCTGGATCCAGTTTTAAACTCGCAATCCTCCGGTTGCTAATCCCCGACTCTACCATCTGGGCTACCAAGGCCCCATACTTCTTCAGAGTTTAGATCGGCTGGTTGAGTTGTGTGGCGCAATTGTAATAATTAGTCAAGCTGCACCAAACAACGTGAAATAAATTGATATACACACACACAAGGAAAGTGTTATTAACAGAGAAGAGAGAAATACACTCAGGGAGGAATTGAACCTATCAGAAATTGAGCCTGCGCCACATTTCAGCTCGTAGGTTTCTAGCACAGTGGTTAATCCCTAAGAATGAAGTGTAGGAAAGATTTGCGAGAAAACTATTTGCGATAAACTGATGAAACTTCATTTCTGCCTGTGTTTGCTAAGTAGAAATAGCTAGTATGCAATCAGACGAATTTTATAATTTAGCTCTCTCATCTAACATGTACTCCAAGCCTACTCGTTTATTTTCACTCCAATTTGGTTGAATTAGTACACGGATACACATAAAAATGCATTTACATGAAAACACACGCCTGAAAAGGGTCTACTTGCTCGCCGTACGTTAGTTATCAATCCTAAATATGTTTAAGATAAGTAAAACTACGTAATGAGACTGGTCACATGAATTTGGGTTAAACTTTTATGCATCCCTAGTAGAAACATATTACAAACAAATAAAAGCTATAGAACCGAGATATTTATTCTATTTTCCTAGGTACCAACCAGTAAACCCTGTTGAATGAGAACATTCAACAACCCATAAGGCAAGTCACGAGTAAAAGGTCATTTGTTACTTTATTCTGACGGAAATTGGAAGTGTGTCAGAATAAACAACTTCGTTAATTAATGCTTAGATAAATAAAACTAAAACGCAATTCAGGTTTTCAGTGGAGCAGAAAAAAGACGATTTGAAAACTTTTGGTTTGACAGATTAGAATAATTTTCCTTCGAAAAATTAGCTGTTATTATATCGTCGGCTAACCAGTACAACAGCCTAAGTAAAAAAAAACATAGTTTTGAGAAAACGAAGGGGAATTCTACTCTCTATGCTCTACTCACTAAATGTGTTTCTCAAGAAATCTCATACAACGAAAAAATGACTTAGAAGACATTAGTAGCCTAAAGATCACCAAATTCTGGTTTAGTAAAGCTAAAATTTCATACCGCTAAAATTTGGACTTTGTATTTCTCTTGTAAGCTGCTAAATAAATGGCTGATTTTTTTAAAGTAAAATTAATTTAATCAGCCAGATCTGAAATTGTTAAATTGTCTTTTTTTTCGGCCCCATTGAATAATTGTGTTTTAGTTTTATTTATCTAAAAATTAATTAACGAAGTCGTTTATTCCCAACACACACTTCCAATTTCCGTCTGAATAACGTAACAAATGACTTTTTACTCGTCTATTGCCTTATGTGTCGCTGAATGTTCCCATTCGTCGTACACTAGCGTAATTAAACGTTATTCTCGTCGTAACAATGCTGTGGATCGATTCCCAGCACAAGGTCCTATTTATCAGCCCGGTAGGAAGGGATGGTCACAGTTCATACGTCGGAACCGGCCTTGCACATGACGGTAGGTAGAGGCCCGGAACGTTCAGAGATGTATTAATAAATGAGTCGATTTTAATCGCTTTAACATCGCTCGGGGGAATAGTTTCCGAGGCAGTGTTTGCTTATGGTGGGATCGTAACGAGCGTTGAGCTTATAGTGAATAAAAGGATAGTTTATCTACAGACGTATTTGAAATTTGCTGAGGAAGCGTTTAATTTCCGTGTTTTCGATTGATAATATAGTCTGGTCAATAGTATGAATATGCTTCGAAATATAATTTCACAACTACCGTGATATTCCAATTTCAATTAAAAGCTACAAGAAAAACAAGATTTTTTATTGTATGGGTCAGAGAAAAATAATATTTTTTGTGTCTATACAGGGTATGTCTAAACTAATACGACACACTTCAGGGGGTGATAGAACACAACGAAACAAACACTTTTCATCATAGAATGTATGGTCGCTAGAGGACGCTTTCCTATTCGGCACAAACACACGGTCCGACGCAAGTTGGAAAGAAGAAGCATGAAATATGGAAACAACTCTTCAAAGTCAAATAAACATCAATACCTGCTTGACAAAACGAAATAATACAATTATATTTGCATAAATTAAAGATAAGTACAAGGAATAACGGGTAAGAAAGAAATGACATGTACAAAACATGAGAAACTTTTCACATGGAAATGAAACGACATGTACAAACATCAGTCGGTAAGTACAACGCAAATGCACAATTACAGAAGCTGCTCAAAATATCGACCACCACACCTGATGCAAACCTCACATCGCCGACGTAACGTTTTTATACAAGCGTTTGACTGCGCTCTCTAGCGGCCAACCGCTGCACTTGCGACCATACATTCTATGGGGAAAAGTGTTTGTTTCGTTGTGTTCTACCACCCCCTGAAGTTTGTATTATTAGTTTAGACTCACCCTGTATAGTCCTCTGAACGTCTCAAGATTTCCGAGTAATGTAGTACTACTTTCATCCCATGAGACACATAATGACTGAATAACCAAGTCTATTGGTTGAAAAAATCCTAGGAAAGATGCTATTGGTCAAAATTGCAACTGGTTGGAGGTAGTTCGATAGATATTTGAATCAACGTCGCGCTGGAGGAACACATCAGGCTATTGGCGACGATCCGGAATCATTCCGATGGGAAATGTTTGAAGACACCTCGTAATTTTGAACCACGGTCAAGTAACGCGATGAACACTTGTAAAAACCGGTTGGAAGTCAAGCAGGGAAGACCTCTGGCTTCTGAACGGTTATATGCGTGTGCGCCTCTCCGATGGTAAAATATGCATGAGGTTCTGATGTTCTTCAATCTGTAAATCAAGAATGTTGACAGGGAGGAAACATTTTCTCGAATTTTATGTCTCAAGTTAAGAAGACAATATTACGGCATGAGAAATTTGTAGGAGTTTGCTGAGTAAATAATTACGTTTCTTGTTTTCATACTTAACGTGAATTTAATAGTAGTTTTTAAGTAGAAAATTACCCAAATATTATTCAAGGTTATCAGTAGTATTGATCGTTGAATTTAAAGAAAATGTATCGTGTTTCGAAGAACATTTCTTTTCTCACATCGATTTTTCAATGATGGACGTAGGTAATATTTAATAAAAATGCAGCTGAAAGAGGACACGGCCTCTTGACATGAAAGAGGAGAGTGGAGTGTTTTGCGCTGGTTGACCGAGATGCTGAAATCTAGCAATTTAGAAGTATATTTGACCAAAATACTACACAATAGTTTAAACTATCAAAATTTATATATATTTTTAGTAAAAATATATGTATAAAACGTAGAAACGTAAATTGTAACATGATAAAACAAGGAAGATCTGACAGGATTCAACTGTTTCTAACATTGTTCAAGGCAAACGATTATCAAGATACTAAAGTCCAACATTAACGAGATTACATCTTTAAAATCTGATGTTTTATCTACAGTTCAAGATATTTTGACAAGTAATAAACTACAGACTTTTTTAATTCTCTTTATGATTTTAAAATTTATCTTAACGTGTTTATATATATTACTTGATTTATTGTATATTTGCGTAGATACATTAAATAAAATTTTAAAATCTAACCATATATTTAACGATAAAGGTATGAACAGTTTAGAGTTTGATAAATGCATTAACTGATACGTAGTTAACAATTGGTTGTCATAAATCCATAATTGAAAACATTTAGAGATACGTATTAGTTATTTACCTAATATTTGTTTTTCATCTATGTTTTTATCACGAAAAACTTATCTTTAACACATTTGAAAAGAGACCCACCCACTTATCACATTTTAAATTTTGAGTATTTTATTTTCTTAAATGTATAATAAAAAACAGCAATATGAAAATACTGATGAGTGAAATGAGTTGTGTAATAGATATTGCATCATGACGACGCATATGAACACAAGTAAGTGAAAAATACATTGGATGAAATTATTTACTCAACAAAGCACACACAGCACAACGAAATCACAGCTACAGAAATTTCTCAAAACTTCCTCTTTATGATTGCAAAAGTTTGCAAAAGAAGGGCTATTTAAAAAAATGGTAGAATCTTGACAATGCAGCTCGAGGGCATGAAACGCAGAGCCGTGAAAGGCTTCAACAAAGGGAAACGTTTGATAACATGAAAATATACGAGAACCATTCAAATGGTTGTTTTCCAATTGTCATTCACACACAGATGTTCCATGGGGCCGAAATCGAAGGGGAACGGGAGATATTTCCAGCGGAATGAGGTTGCCTCGACGACTGAGTGACAGCTGAGGGTAAACAATGAAACCTTCCAGAAATCCTCAAGTAAAATGCATAAAAAAATTGTGAAAATAAAAGAGAAGCCATATTGGAATTGTATTTGTAAAATATGGCAAGTCCTTGCCAGGGAAGCTTTCAGGCATTTACCATTTCTATTATACGTAATAGCTTGATGTCAGACACATGGTTATTTGAATCATTCGAATGACGAATTCAAATGTAAATCAATGAAATACGTTTGAATTTGATGGTACACACATTTGTGCAATTCAGTGACAAGGGTTCAATCTAGAAGTCAATCAGCCTCAATTCATTCCAGATCAATTTTGAAACAGTGAATTTTTGGCAATGAAAAATAGGTAAAGATTATTCGGTAGAGATGGGTTTGTAGATTATTTACATACTTGTAAATCATCAGTGTCATTTTTGGATTTAAATGTGAATTATGCTAGCCTAGTAGCAGCACAAGACTGAATCACGTTACGAAAAAAAGTCAACTTTAGAAAGATTCAAAACAATAGATGGTCGTTAGAAAAATAATCTACTAAAATAGCAATATTCACTACAAAAATCTTTTCTCATACTTTCTCAGGAGATTGGCCATGAACAAAAAATAAATGCATCTGGTATTGTCGAGCTGATATTTAGAAACTTATAACAATCTAGAAAAGTGGAGTTATTTTCTAACCCTTTGTTTGCTTCTATGTCTCATGAAACTATTCACTTTCACAAAGTAATATACGGAACAATATTTCAGTGTACGTTCCGATTTACACTGAAATGTTGTGTTGAAGACATGACATAAAGCGACAAATAAAACTAGAAGTATAATACAGATTATCGTGAAAGAAGCGTCATTGTTTTCTGTACCTAGCATTTTTTTCTGATGATAGGTATTTAATTAACGTCGCACTGGAGCAGCATAAATGGCTATTGAAGACGGTCCGGGATTAAACCTCAAGGGAAAGATCCAACACCACGTAATTTTGAACCACGATCAGAAGGCGTTTTTTCGGTTGGATTTTTCATTTCAGTTTTTGTCTGATAGTCATGTAGTGAACAGAAACATTTAAAAAATTGTCTGGTATGAAAAATTGCCAGGAGCGACCTTCCAAATGGTTTGTCAAGATATCTCGTCGATCAAGATCTGGCCAATTTTACAAATGACGAGGTATCTTGTTATCAAGATATTGCCGATGTATTGATGATGATGACGAAATCGATATCTAGTTAGTTTTCTTCTAATAATGAGATACCTCTTCGAGACTACCACCAGAAGGGTAAAAAAATATATAAATAAATACATAAAATATAGTGTATAATCACAAAACGTGAACACAATATTTCTACTGAGCGTACAGCTAATTTTAGTAAAGTTACTTCAACAAAAAGGCTCAAGCTCCATTGTCGATTCAAACTTCTTTTCTAATGGGAGCTTAACGTAGAGTCACTAAAAAATTGTTTTCGTAAGCAGGAAAAACTCGTCAAAATGTGCTGATCCATTTTCACCACCGGTTAGATAACTCTATTCGGAAGTCAAGATATTTTCCCACTTATACACGCTCAAAAGAGCAGAAGGTAATTTTAAGCGAATCAACATCCAAAAGTAAACACACGTCCCTGAAAACGCATTTTCTGGAGCGTTAAAAAATGTTACGCCTAAAAAAGTAAACAAGTGTTGAGAATAAAAATATTCAGAAGTAAACTAGGGAAGGGAGATGATATTCGATACCAGAGCTTCGGTCGGTAAACACACTCCTACTGAATTATTCCAGACAATCCTCTGAAGATTAGGAGCTGCGATGTTTTGAAATTTTCATGAACTACTCCCTTATTCAGAAACTTAAAACTAGTAACCTCGTGCATTCATAGATTGTGTGACATTTTTTCAGAAACTCAGAAACAAGACGATGTATTTCGCACTGGTCATTGGTAAATTGAAGAAACTAAAATTTGAATGGTTTTGATCTATTTGAAAATTGAATCGAGCGATTGTGGGCTACTTTGTATTACTATTTTTACTTCTGTATTCATTAAACTGATTACATTATTCCTCCGAAATTAATATGCTTTTGAATTGAATGAAATTTATTCGTATTGAATATTTTAACTGTAACAATTAGAAACAATTTCATAACCCACGCATTGGCATAAGCATTTGGGTCACAATTTATTTAAGTTTATGAACAATTTAAGACGCGCAGTAGCACTGAATTAGAGTTAGAATCGGATTAGAGTTTGGACTTTATGGCACAAGGTTAAAAAACGGACAGACTTCGCAAAACCCAAATTTATAAAAGTAAGAAGCACAAAGCTAAATGTTAAAAATGAAAATATTACATATGAGAATGAAGTCGGACGCACAAATTAAATTTACGTGTGTAAAAAGTACTTAAAAGTTGCAAATGGATTTTGAAAGGGTAGAAGGAAAAATTTGGATGGGGATTTTCCACGATCAAATCTTGCATGTTTGAAATAATGCTACCAAAAAATCAAAGACGATTGCAAAACTGGGCATTCAAAATATGAAAAGTAAAAGTTTGTTTTACAAGGATATTCAAAATTTAAATATATTCGCTTATAAAGCAGGAATACAGTTATTTATATGAAATATTTGAAAAAAATGGTCACCTATAGCCTATTTTTGTACAAAATTATTTTAAATTCGATTAGGAATTAATCCATCTTGTCACGTAACACAGCATTTAAAAAATATTTATGCATGAATCGAAGGAAAAGTTATGTTTGAATGCAAGGAAAAAGAAAATAAGGATAGCTCTTTCTCCCTCGATTGGTAACACGATTCGGAACTTTTAAGTATTTATGTTTTAGGTTTGTGTAAGAAAAAGAAAAAGATAAGGCACTTTTGTTTTTTTTTGCCGAGTGACAATTGGAAAAACATTATAACGCTTCTCTGCATAAAGGAGAATCTAGTAGGGTAAACAGTTTTACAGATTTTTGCTTTGGTTCTAGATTCGTGATATTTTCAATCTCTTTTCCCTCATGGTACATAAACTTCGTAATTACTGAATTCAGCGGCACTATACTTACTCTTACCGATGACAAAAAAATCTGTATAATTTTCATTGATTTACAAAATAATAACATAAATTATCTATCTTTTTACGTCTAAACTGTCTTAAATATATTCGTGAAACAATTTATTTACGATGCTTTACAATAAAAAAATAATACATATTTAATCTTATTTATATTATATTAAAATGACAGGTATTACTTGGAAATTAGCTACGAACTCATAGATTAACCGTTAAAATGAAATATGCTTTATGCAAGCTAAGTCATTTCACCACTACAAAGACACACCAGTACCGTTCTAGCGGCAGATCGGTTAACAATCGCTGTTCTATATTGATATAACGAAATAAATTCATCTGCAAATTACCTTTAGTGAAATATAGATTTTTCTAAACTTACTACTGACCAAAGAATAAATATTAGACGCACGATAATCAGTAATTCCTTCCTTCTTAAATTGTGACACTACTTTCCGATTCCCTCAGTAAGAGACGAGTGCAACACTTCCAAAATTGCTGATGACAATCTGGCGAGCGGCCTATGAAAAGCGAACAAAATGTCATAACCAAACCGACCACTTAACATCATTACGAATTCGCATTGCTGTGATTGAATTACACTTGTGTGCTTCGCCCTCACCGAACTCTAATTCAATTACCAGATCAGTACAGAAATCACTCAGATTAGCAACGGAATATCAGTTTTCAATTAGATGCCACCAAAATGATTTATTTGAAAATTTAAGGAGCTCAGGCTGAATGAATGGGAGAATTTCGATACATTACTGATTACGAGTGTCAAGATTTCAACTGATGCATTTGTTTTAAATATTTTAGTAATTTCATGAGTGTTTGATACTTGCAAAGATTGCAGAATTTCAGTGTTTCTGAACGTGGAGGACTGAGTTGTCTCTTCCATCAGGTACCCTTCAATAAAAGTTCCACATCTTTGAGGTAGCATTACGTTTGACTTCGTGGAAAGGATGGGGTTATATACGGAGTGTGACGAAGATAGATCCCGATTGAAATCGTTATGTCGTTAAAGGTACGTGCCGAACGGTAATCGTGTGTTAGCATATTTGTAAACGGCATGGAACCCAATTTGCATACTGAGCAATACAACGTGCGTGCTACTAACCTCTCCCTCCCATTATGCAGGGAAACTAATGCAATATTTCTAGTTGTGCCACTCCTTGCGACTTAGTCTATCTCGTGAACCATGAGTGCTTGTTATCGCTTTAAATCTCGGCAAGATCGATTCAGATACTTTCCCCTAATACCTGGCCAATCACATTCCGATCAAGACATTACAAGGGATGATTTGAAAGCAGCTGTGCATTATCCTAGTGCACCACGGAGGCGGGTTAACGTTACACCTAAAAATTTTACTTTGCATTCCAAGCACAATCCCTTTGCATGAAGGCCACCATTCAGGAAGAATAAACATCCATGCCTTGTCCCAGATTTGAACCAGGAACCTATCAACCCAGAAGTCAGCACCCTGACCACTAGGACGTCGTATTCGACCATCATTCGATCATAATCTTATTCCACCTCTCGCAAAGATGGTTTACGAATACCTTAAAAACATTTCTGACAATCGCGGTTTATCTGAACAATAGTGAGGGCAACACGGCTGTGCATAGTATTACTTTCAATTTCCCAGCGCGATCCAAAATAATTTCGCAGTGGTCAGAAATGCACTGTTTAAAAATTGCATTACTATGAACACTTTTGTAACAAATTAAATAAACCCTTTGAAACAACTCTAGAACCTCATTTCAAATCTCCTATATGCAAGTCCTAGTCCTACTCTCGTACTGACGGCTCAATCAAAACCGAGCCGATATTTTTCAGTTTTCTGAATAGAATATTTAGATAATACAAATCCATGCACCTGCAACACAATAGGTGGATCCGCTTACAGGAGCCCAATATAAAGGACTATAATTGCTACGATCGTGAATACCGTGCATCAATAGGATCGCGTCAAATCCGTCCACTTTTCCATGCAAAGCCTTTGACATTAGAATTTGTGATTTTTCCCGTACACTGTATCATTTCACTGCCAAAGTCTGCTGATAGTGTGATGCAAATACGACGGAGAAGGTAGAGAAACAGACAGAAAAAAGCTGCCGATGGAAATTTTCCACCTTATACTTTTCCCTCTATATCATCTTTATTTGTTATTTTGCATGAATTCAGTTCGGAGAGGTAGGGGAAAATACTTCGAGGGAATTCCCCGGGAGTACAGAAATACGTATACATTCATTTTTATTTATATATAAGAAAATACAACCAAAAATTGAGCAATATTTATATGTGTGAGGAGGGATATATATTTCATGAAAATGGGGGCATGTCTTTGACAAACGTTTGACCTCAAGATTGGCGGTGAAATCGTCAGAGGTAAGAGCCATCCTATATTTTAGAGCTGTGTGGATAAGTGCAATAACAAGGCGAATTGGAAAATCTTTCGAGAATATTTGACAAATATTTTCTAGAAACTCTTCGGCTTCAAGCTTTAGGTGGTGCTTTTCTATCCTTTTTTACTTGAGTGGGTTTTTTTACTTTGAAATATGATGTTTCTGTTGAGTATTTTTAAACTGTCTTTTTTATGCTCCGTTCGTTCAAGTATCAAAAAATTGTTGAAAAGAAATTCTTCTCTTGTTTGCGCTACTCTAGAATTGTTACCCGAACGCAGAATAGGAAATAGAGTTCGACCGTGCTGGAAATGTTTCGTATTCGGTCTATTTCAGTTATGTGTGTCTTTCGAGCTAACCTTATATGACGTCAAATAGAAACGGTTAGAAGTTAATTTTTTCAGTATTAGTATTCAAGAGTTCCTAATAGGGTAAACAAAACAGTCATTGACACCCTTAAGACAAAATTTATATTATAAATTCGTGGAAAAAATAGTAAAAATAGTTCAATCAAGTTTAAATTCATTGTAACTTTTCCTGAATTACTCTAAGCTGAATAAAGGGTTTCATACAAATGTTATTATTTGTAAAGGGTTTCATACAAATGTTATCCCTGGAAGGTATTGTGCAATATATTGAGAATAAATAGTGCAAAAATCGGTAATTGACACCCTATGGATGAGTAATTGACATCACAGTTATTGACATCCCTTCTTTCTTATTTAGTTTATTTTTGTAGTATAAATGGACTCATGAAAAGGAAACTATGGCTAATCTATCTTACAAAAGATGCTCACGCTCTTTTCAGCAAAAACAGAAGAAACCGTCCTCTTAACTACAGATAATACCTTGCTTGTATACCTCTTGATTACGGTTATATTACCTTTCTTGATGTTTACAATTTGAAAATCTTTTAACACAGCAGATTTCTATGATTCACAAGGAATTTTTCCCGCCTTTATTTGAAACTGAACATTGACATGAAAGTTTATTTTTTAAAATTAAAGATTAGGGTGTCAATAACTGTCTAGTTTACCCTAGTGTATACTAAGTACATATTCGTTGTTGGTCATAGATTTACATTTTACAGCACTTAATGTAGGGTAGAGGGTTTCTAAGTGTAAACATGAACAAACTACCGGTTGGTTGGGTTTTATCATGCAAGCGCTATACTTGGCCCAGCTGTGCCAAAAACAAAGCGGACAAACTCAAGTAAATGAAGGAACTACGGAACAGGAAATAATATTTCCTGTTAAGAAATAATTTGATTTATTGCTGTTTTGAAGATGTTCTGAGTTAATTTTCTTGTATCGTTTCATGAATGATGTGACGACTGACATGAACCTAGCGTAGGTAGCAGCCAACGGAAACGTACCTGTACGATTATATATCTATGTTCAACATGTACAACCCTGAACTTGTTCAGCATAATTTTGTGTTTCCTAACACCCCTTAAAAGTTTGTATATATAGTCCGTTTCAATATGTCCTGTATCTTGCGCTTTTTCGAAGTTTCGTTTATACTAATTCTCTCTCATAAATCTTGACGCGATTCCAATTTTAATGTTAAAAGCAAAGAACCGCCCTAAAACTTAAAAAGTGTTAAAAAGTGTAAAAGTGCAAATCAGCATTTTTCTACCTTTTCCATCTCATGGCACACATAAACTAATTACTAAATGCTGCAGCACATCAAAAGATCTATCATGCTTTTTACCTATCTGTCAAAAAATAATTGTCATTTTGATTGATTTACTAAAATATCAATAGGAATTACCTCCCCTTTTTGCACCACAGTGGGTTTTTAAAAATATTTTTGAAATAATTTATACTTCGTAATAAAAAATAATAATGAATAATTATATATATATATATATATATATATATATATATATATATATATATATATATATATATATATATCGAAGGACGAGGAACCCCAGCAACGCGAATTCAGCGCTTAGCAACGCCAATCAGGATATCTTCAACGTGAGAGGAAAAAGGAATGATGTACTTTCCGAACTATCTGTACTTAATTTCGATTTCTGTAAATACCTGTACATAGTTTTATTACCAATCTAATTAAATAATTTAAAATGTACAGAGTTATTTTCATTTAGTTCTGCCCCTTATTTCCTCTCCAGAAAGACACAACAAATCTATCAAGATTTAAATATATGTATATACTTTCCAAAAGTTTTAAACAAAACCGTTGAAAAAAATGAAATAATCCTTACACATTCTATACCACGAATTAAATAAATATTACAAAATTTCGCCACCCGTAAGGCACACCAGTTTCCTTCTTGTGGCACACCGGTTGGAAATTGCCAGTGTAAACTACAGCGAAGAGTACAGGCACCTCTACAGAAATCCCCGCCATCTTCGTTCCGAACTTGCATACAAATTCCCGGTGACATATTTATTTCCTGTCACACAATAACAAGCGGAAATACACTCCGGAAAGAATCAAATCCAATTTCTGGTAGATAAAAAGACCGACGCGCCATTGACTCCTTTGCGCAACAGATCTCACTCCATAGACCTACCGCGGTGGGATGGCCCTTCGGAGAATTGACTCATGAAAATGCATTTTAAATTCGCGTGGAAGGTTAAAGAATATATACTAAGAAAAGATCGCCAAGTCTCGGATTCAAGGGAGAGGCACAGTTGCTGCGAAATAATAAAATATCACTCACAGTGACCGGTATTGAAATTCTATGCAAAGCGTTTGGAGAGGATATATATTGCCCGAGAAAGGGAGAGAGATATATCCTGGGTTATTTGTTATTTTTATGAACCTTTTTTCCATTTATTTACTTAGAAAAGTTATACTGATCACGTGCGTGTTTCCGCTAGAAGTTTCGGTCCGCTGTTTTGGCTGTTTATTGCACTCGAAGACAGTGGAGTGTTGTCCGGTTCTTTTTGTTTTGCAGTTTCCTGGTTCATCCAGAATATGTAAGAAACATGATGATTTGGTTCAATCTTTTCTGGGAGCAGCGGATCGAAAAGTAACCATTTGTTTAAGATGTCAGAGATTCTGAAGAAATGTATTCTTATCGACATCGTTTTCCGAGCACGTTTCTTTAAATGCGAAATGCACATAGCTTCCTACAAGGGCGGAATACAAATAGCTGGAATTTATTACGGAGTAAGAATCATATGAAGACGTTCTGTCTTCATTTTGTGGATTAGTTTCTGGATTGCTGGTGTGAGCCGAGAGTAGTTGATGAATCCTGTCCTAGTCACCTACAATTACGTGTATTGATTGATTTAAAGTATAAAGAGGTGCAACGGTTGAGGCGAATCTCCCCACTCAACCTCCAACTAAATTTACTTGAAATTGATGTAAATAAATATCCTTAAAGTGTCCACCTAAAACAAACGAATCTTGTATTTAATATGAAAAATATTTTAATTCATGAAATTTCTAAAACCAAACGCAACGTAAGGGAGATTTTTAACTTATTTTGAAGTGAACTTTCTCCCAAGTCTGGTAACAAATTGTAGACACTACGTAATTAATTTCTATTCCAACTATTCTACTTTCAAAATTGTGTCCTATAGTTGGATCAAAAGTTGTTTAAATACATTTCAGATCGGCATTTCTCTTATCTAACTTCGTGGGAGTACAACCTTGTTTATTCAAACAAATATGAACTACCAGTTATGAAAACTAAAATTTGTTGTTATAAAGTTTTGTTTTCACAAGCGGAATGGTCAATATATTTTTGTATACGGATCTCCTTTGGTGTAACCGGAAATCAATGGTTAATGCCACGATGCTGCTACGGCTAAGCTGACCTAGCAACATCAAACATGGGTAGCAGTGATAAAACAGAAACCTCGTCTAACGATGTGCGAGTCAACTACAATACTGAAAACAGGAACATAAGAATAACTGTATTGGAATAGTTATTAACACCCACGTACTAAGTTTAAGATTCTGGTTGAAATTTTTGCAAAACATACCATCAAATATTGGACATGCACTCAAAAACGTTTTACTGATACAAAAGAAAGAAATATACTCATGCTACGTTACAGGAATCTAATCTACACCATCTACAACTCGCATGTTACTAGAGCGATAGGCAAACCCGCTGAGTCACAGTGGCCCATAGTTTCAGAATATGACGTTTTGGACAAATTTTAGTAGTTTCAGTTTTGTGAGAACATGTTGACACTCAAAGCCAGCTATGTACCAAATATCGATTCGAAGATAGAATTTAACGCAGTGTGACGAATTAGCCCTCTAAGTGGTTTCGACGAGATATCTTGTCCCTCAAGGTATGACCAATTTGCTAATGACAAGATACCACGTTGAGACAAGACAGCCAAACTACTCCAATGAGGAATGAAGATCCAAGTAAGAAAACAAATTTCCCTTGAGATAATTTGGAGCATGCATCAGAGGCTGCCCACTACAGGGAGGGCAGTTTTTGACGCGAAGATAAACCGCCAGTATGAGTTAAGAAATTTGTGATCGTTCCTCGGATAAATCTAAAAGCCACTCATTCGAAGCTGCTTTTCCCTTTAAACAAACCCATTTTTAAGCACAAGCATTAATTTTAATAATTTATCATAGTTATTTCTGAGTTTAGCCTTATTCATCAGTCCTGTTGATCCTCGTCAGGTAAAATAAATCAAAACAGAAAAATCACTTGCTATAACAACTACACCAAGTGCTTTGAACCATGCGATAATACCTACATAACACTTCGAGCTTCATCTCTATCTGTGCCTTGCCGTGCCTGTTCTCTGCCACACAAACGTACTGCCCGTCGTGTTCTCTGGTCACGGTGTCGTTGAAGGACAGCGTGTCGTCTCTGGCCAGCACCATGTCCCCGCGCAGCCACAGGTAGGTGCTGGGGGGCCACGAGGAAGCAGAACACTCCACGTCGGGGGGCACGTCACCCTCGTGCACGCGGATGACGCTTTCGGACAGACTCATGGCCTCTGGTTGATCTGGAAGAACAAGAACAAGCGTTACACCAGGAATTTGTCGTATTCCCCCTGAAAAACCGACAAAATATCGGAGATTTTAATGAATAACCACCGTTTGATGAGTGTACTATTTCCACATATGCAATGCGGTAATCAGGGGCTTTCTTCAAGTCTGAGCTGCCACAAGCTTCCCTTTATAAAAAACAATTGGTTTTCTGAAATAGCGCTCTTCATCAAGCACGTATTCAGAAAATAGCTTATGAAACAATCTTCCACCCTGTTCCCTAAATTTCGAAATGTTGAATGATCATTGTCTTTCACGATTTTTTTACTGTTTTCAGACTATTGGCGAATTCAGGCACGTGTTTCACCAGAATCCAAACCCAGTAGTCTCTACCCTTCATAATATTCCTTTGAGATAAGTACTTTTGGAACAGAATGGACACATCAATTACGGAATACCTAACTCTCTCTCTACAGCTTACTTCCATACTATAATTAATAAAAGAACTGCACAATTTCTATGCAAGCTGGAATTTAAAGGAAATGTCTTAAAGCAAAGGAAAATAAATATGAAAAAAGGTAGAATTAGGGGTTCAATTTAAGTTCCAACTGTGCACAAGAAGCAGACAGACAATCTGATCCGAAAAAGAGGTGGAAAAGTACGCAAGAGCTGTGGTTTTAATTTTGGTAGAAAAAATATAAATAAATAAAAAGGAAATAAATAAATTGACAGTTTAATTAGGCAATAGGGGTGTGAGGTTGACGAAGTACTTTTTGAATACACCACTAAAGTAAAGTGAAATTAACACTGAAATGATCGATGAGAATCGTAAATTGTTGAACATTTTAACTACAATTCATTTTACTAATGCATAAGTATGATATACACTTATGTCCTCTTAAGTAATGGACGAAAAGTATCTTTTATGCGGATTATATACATAAAATAAAGTCGTTACCTTTCTGCGAAATCATAATCCTTTTCAAGCGATGGCCCTGTAAAGGGATAAATATTCGTAATCCTTAGAATTATTGTAGTATGACCCATTAATATGACACCGATATCTATACTCTCAGAAAAGATTTGAAACGTTTTGAGAAAGTAATAGTTGTTCTAACAGGCTAGTGTAAATAATGTGGATGTTTTTCCATGCTGTTAAGTTATAGATTAATCCCTCCAAATAATGATAGTTTACTGCAAGCTTTAGAATAATTCAGACTGGTATACTCTCACTAATGAATAAGGGGTTGTACCAAACAAAAACAAAATTTAAATTCCTATATGAAACATCTAAATTCCCGAAAAGGCTGAGAGCATTTCTGTCCAACGCTGATTATCTGCTGAAATCAATTACTTTAATCGAATAGAGTATAATTGCTGATGTGAAGATAGGAAAGACGAAAATGCATTGAATCTTAATTCGATATGCACAAAATGTCCTAATTTTTAATTAAAACGTCCTTTTCCTTCAGCAGAAAAGTTAGTTGAATGATTCGTCACGTGAATCTTGTTCAGAACATTAGTATTCATCCAAACAAATAAATATATTCTTATTCTACTAAATTAAAACGAAATTTCATTTGAAATCCAAACAGATGCATATAGGCAGACACTTACTAGTCACAATTTGATTACTGCAGATTGGAATTGAATTACTTCTCTTGTGATACAATTATGTTGTTCTCTTATCACATTAAGAATCTGAAGCTTTTAGTACATACATTTTCTCTATTGTTCTGTGCTTCAGAACATCACATGTCAATGCCCTTATAATATCTTGTCAATCCGTCAGAAACAGTCCAAAGTTTGTCACAATACATATTATCAGAATATTATGTGCCTATTGTCAAGAATATCTTTTCATGTCATCTTTGTTGTTATGTCTTGATTTAATTCAAGTATTAGATTTAACCTACATCAATCCGGGGAATTTGTTACTTAGTCTTAAACATTTATTAGAGCTTTGAGATGTTAAATTGTTAAATTTGCTTATGGCATTTCGATTGTAAGACTTCACTGTGGATATTCTCCAGGTCCAATGATATTTTAAAATACATCAACTCCTTAGAATACGAAACATTACTACGACAACAATAAAAGCGTGACCTCCGAATTTTGACTAAACTGATAGCGTTGTAATTTTCATTTTTTCTCATTCTCTGAGATGAGTTTCGACTGTTACCTGAAACCAAATGATGTTTTAAGGTATTGATACATTTCAAGGGGAAATTTGTAAAAAAAAAATATTTAAGAATTTGTGTCAGTTCATAAATCTCCATTGGTGATTCGTAGAATTATGTGTTTTGTGGAATATATATTATATCGTGAAACTCACCAGAAATCAGGATGCCTTCTCAGTGGAAACGTAAAATGATTATCGTTAAGAGTTTAAACTCAAGGGATTGCTGCAGTAATGGTGTATGCGACTGACTAACCAATGAAATAAATTAATCTCAATTAACGAACTCAAAACAAAAATTAGTCAATGGTCTTAAACTTGCATTGGACATCCTACCTTTTATATTTTTTGTGCTAAGACGTACATTAAAATGCCAATGGAGTAAACTACCCAATATGCTATAAGAAACTAGGTGCCAAATATTAATAATCAGCCATCGAGTAGCCAAAAATATATTAGAATGACATCCCAAAAATATGTTTCTTCTAATTATTTACTTAATATATTTATTTAAACTGTTTCTGCAAATTCAGAGGTACAATTAACACTAGCGTACATCATGGTAGGTTGGTTCTATATTTGGCTCTACTTCAATTTTTTGCCATACAAAGGCTTAATTAGACCGGAACTTATGGTTAAGGAGGATTCCGAACCATTACGAACATACATAGGTATTTGGTACAGCGATGCTGTAATTGCTCAGGTATACCAACCGGGATTCGGACCTTGACCAGAGCCTGTTAAACCGAGGTCCAATTCTAACTACTTAGTTATACCAGTCCGGTGGTACTTATTGGGGCTTAACCGTTTAACCGCATGACTTTAGATCCCCATATTAGCATCAAACAAATCCAGGTAGGATCACTAGATTGCCAGGAAAGAGTAAAGCCATGAAAATTTCTATTTCAACTATGTTAATCGCTTTTAAAAGAGTAGAGTTAAAAGCCTGTTTGAGTTTTTGGAGAAGCATTTTCGTGTTGACTTGAAGATACCGGGAGATTTCAAGCAGCTAACCGACATCGGAGCGTGCGAGAACTGGACTGAACAATGTACGTCAATCCACCTCTCTCCAAACCACTTGGTCATAGCTATGAAGAACGCATAACGAATGATCAGTAAAACTACGCTTTTTGATACTGGCTGGTTGGTTGTTTGGGGGTTTTATGGCGCAAGGATCATATTTGGCCAAGCTGCGCCAATTACAAGACAGACAACTTCAAGTAAAAAATGTCATGAAAGAGAAAAAATAGGGATTTGGGAATAGAAAAAGGGGATGAAAGCTGGAAAGGATAGCTTGGAGAGCGTTATTCGTGTTTACAAGACAGTAAACCCCATGGAAAAAGAAAAGATCACTAGAGTACCTCGGATACATGGAGCCCGTTCACACCTAAAGAAGTGCTCCCGAGGGCATTGAAACTGACAGATATTTCTAGGTAAATATAAATTTGTGATGGTATTTTAGATAGGGTTTGAGAATTTCAGTTGTACTCAAACACTTGGTTAACGTAAGCTCTAGGACTTAAATATAAACGATTAGCTTTGGATATATTTAAGATTAAAAATCAGTATAGGAGGTTTTGGAGACGGTGGCCATGAATCTACGAGTCTACTTAAGGAAACCAGGTAATCCGACAGTTGTACACGGGGAACAGAATTAAACCTAGTGCTTCAATCCGCAGCTCTCCAGGTGTGTCCTCAAACGACTAGGATACAGCTGTGGTGCGGTACGTATAACAAACCGACAGTAAAACTACTCTTGTCGATACTGGTAGACATTTTAAGATAAATATTCATTTTGGGTTACACTTTAGATAGTGTCTGAGCAGTTGAGTTGTGTGTTAAAGCACTTGGCTAAACTATGCGCTAAGGTGTGTACGAAGGTGTCTCGTATCAACACTGGTAAGCATTTCGAGATAAATATGCATTGTGGGTGGTTCTTCAGATAGGATTTCAATATATGATCTGTGTGTTCAAATACTTGGCTAAATGTATGCGCTACGGTGTTCGAAAAGGTCTCTTGTCAACATTGGTAGACATTTCGAGATCAATACGCGTTTATGATGGTACTTCGAATACGATTTGGGCAATTGAGTTGTGTTTAATCACTTTGCTAGTGCTTTAAGCTTTCAATACGAACGATTAACATTTCAGATTCATGATTAATATTCAGTATGTGTTACTCTTTACGCTTACATTCAACGAGGAACAGCATGCTGGTAGACACGCCATCGCCCACCAAGTTGGGAGTAGTGAAACAAGTGTAGTTGGCCCTGTCCCGGTCCCGTTCCAGCCTCCTCCCCGGCCACGCTGTCATGTTGAACTGCAGACTGCTGGACACGGATCGGAAGCGGTTGTTCATTGCGTCTTCAGGGATGATCCGGTTCCTCACGATGTACAGCTCCGAAGTGGTGACCCGGTCGCCGTCTTTCGTCCACATCACTTCGCACAGGGGTTCGCATTCCACTCGGCACTCGAAGCTGATGAAGGGGGCATCGCGGGCTGCACCCCGGATGTCGGGCAAATCCAGTATGAATGTCGGGGGTGCTGAAAAAGTTACAGATAAGTATGAAAACATTTGTGGCAGACTATTCTGAAAATGTAAACATTTTAGAATCGCACTATCTGTGGCATGTATGATATTGCTCACACGACAAAAATTTGGCAGACTAAATTTTAGTCTTACTTAATTTACTATCTGAGGTACTTACCTCTACTTAATTTTCGGTAACTTCACTCATAATGATAATAAATTTCTGTATATATCATACAAAATATTTCCCTTTCACATATACGGACAGTTTTTACATAAAACCTCATTTTTAATTCAGCTTAAATCATATACTATAGTGCACCTAGTTTTGCCTAAAGAATATTTAATCCATAGCTTTAAGTATCATTAGTATTAAACAATTTAAAAGTATTTAAACAAGCGCTCTTACTTCGACATTTTTTCTGAACACTTTACCTCGATTTTTTTTCACTTGTACCTTAGTGTGTGGCTCTTATCACTGCAGTCAACTCGGAGAAATCTCCATCTTTTGGGGATAAGTTGTCATGTTGGCGAGGTATTTATTAATTTGCATGTGTTGAGAAATTAAAGTTAAATATTTGAGTGAAATGAATCTCCTTAAAATGTCTCATTGTGAATACACAGAAGAAGTGCCGTAAATTATAAATGCATATCATGTTTGCTTGATTTAAAATAAACCACCTGTTTTATTTATTTATTCAGTTATTTATTTATCAGATTCCAATTACAGTATCACTGATTGACAAAAGCAGAGAGATGGTGAAAATACTTTTTAAAAACATTCAAACATGTTTTTTGGAAAACGATAATGAATTAAAAAAATGTTCAGATTAACAACAGAATACAAATCATAAAATCTATTAAAAGCATTATTCTTAAGATAATTGAAACGAGAAAACGAAATTTTAAATAAAATTTTGGACCTTAATTATTTGTATGAAATTACGTGTAGTATAGTAATTCTGGTGAGTCTACATAACTGTTTAAAAATTTAGAGAAGGAAGTTAAACATAAAATATTCCATTGTTTTTAAAGAAATAAAACTAAACGAATCGCACAAGACAGAAATTTCAGTATCAGGCGAGTGTATAAGGGCCTTAAAGTAAATATAGTAAAAAAATTTATTTTGTATGATTTCAATTTCATGAATACAATTTTTGCCAAAGGGAACCAGATTACTGAGACATATCCTGAATTTCAGAGTATTAAATTTTCCTAATAATGAAACCAATATTTTTATAAACCTCACCAACGATGATATTTTTCCCAAAGTGGCCAATTGAACATTATTCACCATGGCGCAACAAGAGCGGAATTGTGAATCATTTAACAGACCCTGGTGATCCATGTGAGGTGGATTCAAGTTACATCTTTCACACATACATATTCTAGGCACACCCCTTTTATAGAGGGGCCGCACATTAACCCCCAAATGAATAAACCTCCATACGTTAACCCTGGATTCGAACTAGGAACCTTTTGATCAAGAAGTCAGCTTCCTTACCATTGGATCGATTGGTCGGCTATAATGGTACTATATGAAGTGTAAAACCTGGATCACAATAAAAGCGTATGCTATAAATCACTAAAAAAGTCTTTTGGGGGAATAAAATCGCCATTTAAACAGAAATTGAATTGAAATTAATCTTTACTGCGAGAATAGCTGACTATCAAGCATCTCTGCTTATTTAGAAAAACTATTTGAAAAACACATTTGTTTTAAAATAAAATTTAAATTTACAATGAAATGTATTATTGATGGTTGTTTGAGTTGGGTGGTTTTATGGCACAATGGCCATATTTGACCAAGCTATGCAAAGCAACATCAAGTAAATGAACATATCCAAACAAGGAACGATTTTCACTCAATCAGAAGAGGGCATGACACCCAGGAAAGAATCGAATCTACGTCACCTTGTCTATCATTGAAAGGTACTGCGACTTAACCGTTTTAAACCAAATGCTTCAAATATTAACTTCGGCTAATTTGAAGTGAATATTAAGAAACATTTTATGCATCGCAAATCCCCGGAAAATGAAACAGATTTGTAACGAGTTCTATATCAAACATGATTTATAAAGTGCCACACAATTTAGTTCACGTCCTGTTCCGATCGCAAGCAAATCGAAAAAGAAACCATCAAATCCCTAAGAGGATCCAAGGGAAAAAACGGGAAATAAATTCGATGTTTTCTGTATTTCATTTCTGGTCCTAAATAGGAATATAGTTTTCCGGCACCCAGCGTACCTTTCTCTAATCTATTGCCTCGTAAGCCCTTTTCAGAAATTCATTTACCCGAAGCATTAGTTCCGCGTTCCCCCCGGAAACTTCCACGCAAAACAATTCTTTTAGTTCCCAGCGAAACAAGAGGAAACAAAAAAGTAATCGGGAATATATTGCTATCTAATCCAACATCTCGTTTAATTTGAAAACAAATGAATGTGTAATTTAAGAGTAAAATGAAGTTTTCCCCTTTCCAAATCCTTGCATTATCCTTACTCGGTACATTTCTTGTAAGTTCCTGGAGATTGTGTTTGGGATCTTTTTATCATCCCCAGTGTCTCACTTTAAAGCAAAGAAAAACTTGTGTTGCAAGTCTGTTTGGCGCATTGGATTTAAAGTTTGTGTTCTTATGACTTCTCTTGGAAGCCATAGAACTATTTAAATCGGTAATCAATTCGTTACAGATTGGAATGTTATTTATTTAAACTTTCTATCAGATTTCTATACATGAAAAATTACGCTTTAAAACATACTTCTATCGACCAGAAATCCGGGTGCAATGTCTTGTAACTGAGGATCATGGAAACAGGTATCGTACGTTTTGAGTGGGGAGTTTTTTCATCCCCAGTGTCACATTTTAAAGCAAAGGAAAACGTGTATTGCATTTAAAGTTTGTCTTTTTACTTCTATTGGAAGCCATAGAAACTATTTAAATCGATAATCAATTATTTACACATTGGGTATAATTTACTGAAAATTTTCATCAGATTTCTATACATGAAAAATTATAATGTTAAACATATTGCCTGTCTACCAGAAATCCAGACACAAAGTCTGGGAACTGGCGGACAATTGAGATACGTTTGAGTGGGGAGTTTTCCATCCCCACTGTCTGACTTTAAAGCAAAGGAAACGTGTTGAAAGTCTGTTTGGTGCATTAGATTTAAAGTTTGTGTTCTTATGACTCTTCTGGGAAGCCTTAGCAATAATTTAAATCTGTAATCATTTTTTTTGTACATTATAATATAATTTATTGAAACGTTCTATCAGATTCCTATACATAAAAAGTTACAATGTGAAATATATAGTCTGTCTACAAAAAATCCAGGCACAAAGTCTGGGAACTGGCGCTCTATGTAAATAGGTCTCGTACATTTTGAGTGGGGAGCTTTTTCAGTCCTAGGTATCTGACTTTAAAACACAGGGGAAAATGTATCGCATGTCTGATTGTTTGGTGCATTGCGTTTAAAGTTTTTGCGTGTGCTTTTGAAGACTTCGTTTGAAAATCAAAGGAATGATTTAAATCTGTAATAGATTTTTTACATATTGGACTGTTATTAGTCAAACGTGCAACTAGATTTTCATACAAGAAAAATTACAATGTAAAATATACTGTCTACTAGGAGTTATTATTTATTTAGAATTTTTAACATTTATACATGAAAAATTACAATGTGAAACGTATTGTCTGTCTACTAAAAATCCAGGCACAAAGTCTGGGCGGACTATGGAAACAGGTCTCTTAGTGAGATTTTTCATTCCTAAGTGTCAGACTTTAAAACAAGTAAAAATATGGATTGCATGTCTGTTTGGTGCATTGTATTTAAAGTTTGAGTTCTTTGTGCTGTTTTAGATGACTTCGTTTGGAAGCCAAAGGAGCGATTTCAATCTGCAATCGATTTTTCACACATTCGACTATTTATTTAAACTTTCTACCAGATTTTCATACATAAAAATTTCAATATAAAATATACTGTCTGTCTTCTAGAATAAAGACACTAATTCTGGAACTGACGGACTATGGAAACAGGTATCTAATAAAATCGTTTGATAAATGATGGTAACAATTTTATATAATAAAAAATATATTTTGATATGTATATTTGATAAATGATGAGTCAGGTGAGCTTTTTAGCGAATTTGGCGGGGACGAAATCTTATTTCACAAACGTCTGGAAAGCAAGCTATTGCCGTTAAGTGCGCCAATGTGACATTCTCGAATGTTTAAGAATCCCCTATACAAAATGGGTTCAGTCTCGTTTCTACGGCAACAGATAGGTGCAGACTTTATCTCTGGATCAGACCTCGTGGGAGACAGACAGTGGTTTATTCCATGGTTTTAGGTTTGTTAAGACAATCTCAACCACTTTGGACCACCAGCAAATTAAGATCAGGGTAAATTTCTACGTCCCATAAATAGTTCATCCTGTCCTAACAGTTTACATCCATCATTTATGTTTCGAAGGAAATTATAAATTATATACGAAAGAAAACAATCGTTTCAAAATGTAATTACTATAATTTCATTTTGAAATCAATATTTTTTTCATTCTCCACTATGAAACATTTATTTATAATTGTTCTAAACAAAAATGAATTAAATCTAATTTAACTTTTTTCGAGTTTCAACGTTAATAAAGTTTTAAAATTCGTTTTTGATTGACAACATTTATGAACATAGAAATTACTTGGGTCTTAAATGAAGAAAAGTGTCAATAATGAAGCGTCTTTGAAAAATTTTAATACTAGTTTACGTGGAGTACTTAAACGTACATAAATATGATGATATTCAATTGTTACCAAACTTAACAGATTACATACTCGAAAAGTGAAAATATAAATAAAATTATCTGTATTCAATCAAGCTTTAGCTTTTTAAGTACAGAAAAAAAATCCAGGTCTTAAATCAAACAAACATTTAAAATATGGATTAGTGTAAGAATAAGAAACGATATAATTTTAATTGGAAAGAAAATAATCCAGTTAAAGTGAATTTTTCGATAATCGATGAAAACATATTCTTTGAAATGAAAAACAAAAGTTTTTCAAAAGAGCATTATTTTTTCATCTTTTTATCCAGCACATTTGATGAAAATAAATCTTTCTCAGAAAATATTATTTCAAAACAAAAATTAATGAAACATACTACATTTACTATATATATTTAATACATTTTATACAATATTCAAATATGTATTCTAAAAACTAATGTAGAAAAATTGAATACAGAAAATTTTATTTAATTAAGGAATGTGATTTTTGTTAACTTGAATTTTGTTTAGTGTTCTATGTTTATGGTTTTATTTAATTTGTGATTGGTTACTTGTATCTAGAATTTAAAAAGTTGAAATGAGCATAATTTATAATCACGTCTACTTGTACCCTTAGTGTCATGGGAATAAATTTTAAAAATTAGTAATAACAGATTGTAGGTTCAATTTAACCCAATCTTGGATTGGTTAATAGGAAACATTACGTGTTTATTCATGAATAATATATCTACTTATGAACATATATGTATGTGTGTATACACAAGTTTAGGTGTGCATAGTATGTATACAAGTGGACACAGTACCCTTAAAATAACCAAACCAGAAAAAATTTACTGTCGTATTAATTGTAAAGGACATATCCAATTGAATGAAAATTTTTACAGCTGTAGCATCATCATGTAATGAGTTATTAGTTTTTCAACCGAATGTCAGGAGTGAAACCGACTAACTTTTAAACTATTAAATCCTTTTTCTCAACTTTCTGTTTTTTATGACTACAATGTGTTAATGCTAAGATAACTTCAAATTCTAAGGTTTTTCTGTAATAAATACAGACATATGAAACTTTTGAGGTTGCTTTTCATGATGTATTCGACAACAATGTGCATGGAATAAGGACTTAGAAGAATTGTAATTAAAAAATGCTTCTGGGAAAATAAGAAGAATATTTGAAGGAAATCTAAATTTATGGGAGTAAGAATTTTAAAAGATGGAATTATATTTCGTTTAATTAAATATTTTTATTCTTTTTATATCAGAATGATTTTTTGTGATGTATATTTCAAGCTTATTGGAACAAGGTACACTTTGCTGTAAATATAGATTTAAAAATAATTGTTCAAGGGGTACTGTTTCCGCTTATTAGAACCTATTAGAAACCTCTTACAGCAGAATAGTAAAATACCTTTTGCTCTGAAAGAATAGCTTGTAGCCTTCAAATCCATCAAAATCTAAACAAATATATTAAATTATTTTAATAATTCATTCTGAGACTTTTATCCATTTCCTTTAAAACGGTTCTAATGTGTTTATCTACGCCAAATTGAATTTGGTACTGAAGCAAACGCAGATGCGCTTTGCGTCACAAATTAAATCAACAAGCCTAATTGCAATGGCGTAAAAGCATAGTCGTCTTTTTTTTCAAATTTCACGAGCCTTATCGTATAAGTTTCCATAAACGCACAAGAGATATTCATAATTAAATATACATCCCAACTTTATCTGAAACCAAAGTTCAAAATTAAATTTTGAATTCACTATTTTGTCATACTTCTACGCCTTGAAAACTTGAGATAACAGTGCGTTTATTTTTATGTTTCTTAAATGATACAGGAAAGTGGTAGGTTCTTCGATAATTTTCCCCTACGGGCTTTGTGAAAAGATAAATCGCCCGTTTCTTTCGAATACAAAAACATTTCCTGCATAGTGATTTAGATTTGAATCTCCATAATAAGCCAGGTATTTTCATAAAAACAGCCACAATTGTCCGGATCTGTGAGATAGAGACAGAAGCAAATAGGGAAAAAATTAAATCACCACGATAGCGATAAAATGTATCTGTAAAAATTCAAAACTGGTGAAATACCTTCAATTAAATCAAGGTACCTATTCGCTTTAATGGCAGGGCTTCAAAGAGAGGTACAGAAAAAACCAGATGTATGCAGGAGAGGTGGGCTTAATCTTTTACCAAATCAGAAAAAACGCTCCCAGGATCTGATGCTGATCGTTATCCGTGTATAGAAAATACTTCCGGGGAAGTAGATCCTAAGCTTGTTTTACGATGCTCTTACCCCAAACGTGGAGGAAAATTGAATTTTTCTTGCGATTGGTATTAACTTCCGATCTGGCAAAAAGTACACGACAGCATTTCTGTCTCCTTTTTTGCGTTTAGCTACGCAAATGACTTTAGGTTTTTGTGTGAAACGGTGACAAGAATTCCCGTTTACAAGAGAATGGAATGAAATTGCATTGTATCCTTGCATGCAAACAAAGAAAATGTTGTTCAATATCTTAAATCTACGCAAGCGGGAAAAGCATTCTTGTACAATACATGGTTTTAAGTTTAGCTGAAAGGGTATGGCCTAAAGTCTTATTCCGTGGAATGTTTGGAATAAAGAACGTTTTTAGGGTGTATGAACAGCTAAACATTTTCTATATAAATGCAATTTTACAAATTTTGCACAACTGTTTTCTTGTCTTAAAGTTGTTCCGTTTTGCTAGGCCACTTTTAAAAAACGTATGAAGTTTATGCTTTCTTTTTTGTTTTTATAAACAGTATATTTCACCTATACTGCACATTCCATTTTTTTATTTGAGCTCAAGTTGTTGATAAGAAAAAGGTTAACATCTAGGTCTTTAAGACTTGAATAGTAATAAGTAGAACAATTTATACTTTATTTGCTTATAATTTATTTAAATGAGCATGATACAGAAATTGATAAATTATGTGCATAATGTAATGCTCTTTTAATCCGTGTATTTTTACGGTTTTTTAAATATATTTTTAACAAATGTATTTGTTCACTAATACGCCAATGTCAGAAAAATACACTATTACGATGAATTAATCAATTTGGTTTAGCCAGGATTCAGCAGCTAACCATTTTAATGAAGGAATAGATGAGAACCGATGTTATAGTCTGCAAAAGTTTTATCCATACTCGACACATCACAGCTAAGCCTCCAGAGTTATAAACGTATATACGGTGTAAACAAGCTCTACATTTCTCAGACTAAAACCGAAAACTTTAAATTGTGAGCAGGTAAGATGTGCGTAATTCTGACGGTAATTACAGCGCAATATAAAAAGTACAGTTTTAAATTGTTAAAAAATCTCAATGATTTAATAGTTTAGTTTGATTAAGTAAATCAACGAGATCGCAATTTGTATTATAATGAGTAGCTCATCAATCTAGCAAGACCCGCAACAGGATTTTTCGAGTCTAGATTTAATGAACCTCGAGGACATGAAATTATAGATAAATAACTCGAAGACCGCACAAGCAATTTCTTATCGAGGGTTTCGAACTTTGCCATATCAACAATTCTCGAGATACCTTGAACTCTCCGTATTAATAAGTGGTACAAGTTGCGAGAAAGTATTGCAGTGCAATCTTGCAAAGTATTGTACTGCGAAGATCTATGCAGTGCAATCAAATGACAAATTGAATATGCTGAAGTAATAGTGCTTACTTTGTCTCAAGCAAATGCATCTTGCACAATTTTGTCGAATAACAGTGGTGAATATTTGAAAAACACGACCTAATAGCTTTTGCAGCAAAGAATGAAAAGCAATGACGCGTGTTATTTATAACTTGAATATAAATTCCCCTACACTTTTCCTTTCTTGAGAATACAGATGAATGCTTCTAATGTTCTTCGATAGCTTTAGAAAGTAACTCTTTCTGACAACGTCAGTGATTATTAGCCTATATGGCCAGCAAAGCTATAGCTTGATAAATGTGTTTCGTTGTCTACTTATGAAATAAAATATTGCATGTGGTTAGTTGTCTGCTAGTTCGAGATTTTTGAATATAATGTAATACTTTTGTTTGTGAGTGCTTAATCCTCTGACGGGTTCACGCAAATTTATGAATTCTATAGCCTGCATTATTCATAGCAGTTCTAATCATTTTGACCTTATTGGTCCATTGAATATTTCCTAGGATTCTTTCAACCAATAGATGTGGTTATCACTCGGACATCTCATGACGCTCAGAAGGTCAATTTACTTTATTTCTAATGCCCAACCACTGGCCTCTTCGGCACCACAAGGGGCGAAATGACGGTTATTTATGAAAAAGCACTCAGGTAAGTCGACATTAGTCCTGACAGGGCAATTACCAACATCCATGCTCTTACAAACCGGGATTCAAACCTCCACCGTCTGGGTGACCAGACAGATGCTATTACCACTCTACCAGTTAGGCAAATTCAAAAATTAATTTTCAAGTTTGTTTTCGATTTGAAAAATATTCTAAGTGACTTAATTAAAGGTCAAAACTAAAATCTCTAGCATCAGCATTGTTTCTGTAATGATTCTTTCTATTATTTTGGATGATATGGGACACCAGATTTGACCAACAGCCACATAAGGTTGCAAATCAAGGATATAGACTAATAATTAAAAATAAAAAGTGGAATAGTATTATAGTTGGACTTCTTCCGTCGTAGCATTGAAAGCAACCAAAACTATGTCAGAGCTACCGGGTTTTCGAAGCTTTCCTTCGCGACCAACTTTCCATCTACAGAACACCCGCCCTTAGTTTGGTGCTAAAAAAACATTAGCAAACAGCCTCCGCCTCGACACCGACAGGCATACTTCACTTTTCTCAAAAACTTGAGAAATTTATTTGCAGATGTTACTGCTATCCTCGGATCCAAGGAAATGTATTCAGGTTCATAAACTGAGCGTATGAAAAGGATTTAATGCACTTTCATACATGTTCGATGAAGTTATAATCCCCGTAGCGGAGTAACACTCCCCTGAATGCACCTTTCGTCCTGTTCTGTTACTTTATGAATATTTCCCATGTCTTCATGAATAAAAAAACGAGGTTTCAAGGCGCTAGGTGCTAAATCCGTCTTAGTGTTTCCCTTACCGAGTAACGGAGATATATTAGGTACTGGGCTGCATCGGAGAAGAACCCGGTATCAAATTGTGTAAGAGAAAGGGAATCTGAATATTTATGGCCTCTAAGTCCGCACGGGTTTATCATCGATGGAAAACCGGGTAAATACTTTCGGCTAGGACGCAGAAAATCGGAATTACCGTGATTCACTGTTGCATGTGGTTTCTGAAAGGATTATGAGTGGAGGTAAAAAATAGTCTGCTCCGCATTCAGAAATTGGAATTACTTGAACAGGTTGTGTAGGAAAGGGTTTGATTCCAATTACTTGGGTTCGGTGTCTCAGTTATTGATGGAACCTTTGGTTTGGGTCCTTTCAGAGCTGTGTCGTGATTCCTCTATGCATTAAATTATGTTTCAAACCCCGTTTCAATTTTGCAGTTCTTTTTTATCGTGGATACTTGGAATATCTCTATTTTAGCAGAAGAATTTTTTCACTTGCAGCTTCGAACTACAACTCCACATAAACTTTTCTGAACGATATTTATATTTCTAATATAAAGTCCCGTGGTAAACGTCAAGTGTAATATTCGTATTTACTTGTTTTAATAATATTTGACTACTGTCACAGCAAAATGTCAAACCACGGTTCCAACTCTTTCACGTAAACAATCAAGTATTTTTTAGAACATTTCAAGAATAATTTTTTGTAAGGAGAATTAATTTTTAAGAAGCTAAGTAAATTGTGTGAAAATAATAAAATTGAATAATAATGAAAGATTAATTTAAAGTAAATTATTTAATTTCGAAGGTTCCAAATGCAATGACTGCATTTCATTTTAAAATAATATTTGGTTATTTTTCCTATCAGAATCAAAACAGGGTTTGTACTCTGTTGTATAAAAAATCAAACACTTTTAAAAGGCGATTAAAGAATACCATTTTGTTAATAACGAGAATCAATGTTTAAGAAACTAAGTAAATTGATGTAGGAAATACTAAATTTAAAAAATACTTGAAGGAAAATAAATCAATAAATCGAGGTTCCATATGCAATGATTGCATTTCATTTTTTCCTTATAAAGAGTTCAAACAGGGTTCATACAATAAATGAAATACTTTTCTAGGAGATTTCAAGAACTTTTGAAAGTTTTTCAAGTACTTTATCTTCTTAATAACGAGCATTCAGTTTAAAGAAACCAAGTAAAAGTGACTCGCGAAAACCTAAGAAATTAAAACATAATGAAAAACATTTTGAAGTAATTCAAATGCTAAGAAAATGTTGTAATGAAAATTTTCTTTTAACACCTATGTAATTAATGCCACCAGCCTTAGTAATCAAGGCCTCACAACTTTTGATTTTTATCATTAAGTGCAGGCAAATTTAAGTTCATAAATTAAATCACTCACTATATGCAATAAAAGGTAGTAAAAAAGAAAAAGGCACAACGTATTCGGTTTGGAAAAGTTTTAGTTTTCTGGCAAATTTTTAATTTAAAATATTGTTCGGGATAAACTTAAAACTTTCCAACGTCTAAACGAAATTTCTTTAATTTTCAAGGATTTCTCAGGCATCCGGGTTAGAAAATTCGAAATCCAAGCTCCTTCAAAAAACCTTTGGGAACTCTTCCAACGAACAAGGCTTTATTTCTGAAGGTAGCCTTGTCGAACTGAATCTCGTGTTCCTCAAAGACAACTTCAATAGATATACGAGATTCCCTACCGAATCATCAGTCGTTATTTCCCTCAATTTTACTCTAAAATCCGATGTTCATTAGAGTGACTTTCATCTTGTCTAGTACAATTCTATCTATTTATCGACGCAGTTGGATTCAAAAACCTGTTTAACCATTTAATACTTTTTCATCTACATGCTGTTTGTTGTGTAAAAATGTTGAACTCACCATAGACAGGGATGTACTCGTAACCTTTGGGTCCGACGCCAACTTCGTTCACTGCTGCACAAGAGTAATTTCCTTTACTGTTCACACGATGCACGTCTGTGGTGTAGTTTTCACTGGAAGTCGTAGCCAACAGTTCTCCATCTCTTTCCCACCTATTTAGATGTATATATATATATAATATTTATATATAATATATATATAATATATATAATATATATATAATATATATATATATAATACATATATATATATATATATAATATATATATATATATAATATATATATATATATATAATATATATATATATATAATATATATATATATATATATATATATATATATATATATATATAAATTTTATGATATATACAAATATCATCATACCGTATTCACTTAACTTTTCCATTGAGAGGGGTTTTCTCTCAAGTTAAATGTAGGTTTCTGTGGTGGAACGTGCTTACCCTGTATATGAATATCCGCACATGGCGTCACTTGGTTTTAGAATATAATTTCAGCACCCCATAGAATAAATTCCGCTTTGATATATGACAGTTAATTAGCCAATTAGATTAAACATCAAAAGTCGCCAAAATGACGATAAACTACATTTTAAGATAACCCCAATATGTATCGTGCAAGGTGACATTGGGTAACATAAATTAAAAATTCCCGTCTGGTATGTTTGTTTACACTGAGAAAATCTTCCTCGTATTCATTCAAACGTGAATTGCATAAACAGTTCGTTTTCCACAGAAACCAAAATTTTGTAGTAAATTGAGGTAAAAATATCCCCTCCCATCATCATTCATTTAACAGGATTGTAAATTAAATTATCTTGAAGAGTTGCCTATTAGCTCATGGATACTGAAAACATTGCTGAAATTTGTGTGAATGCCTGCTATCACTCATTTAAGTAGAAAGACTATTCAAAGCTGGCGACATACAAACCTTCCTTTGATAACAATGAACACAAAAGACCCCAAGTTACTAGTTTAGAAATATAGAATTTAATTATATAGAATAATATACAATGGAAAAGTTGCGCTGAAATCTAAATTTGTAAAGTAATGTGATTTCAAAATCATACAATGGAAAATCTAGTTATGCCAGCGTAAAATCGATTGGTATATTTATATGCTTCATGTAAATGTTTTGGTTCTTGATGTTAAATTTGTTGAAAAAAATAGATAATTAATATACTTAAATGTAAGTAGTGAATGTAGTATTATTTTATGTTACTGATACCTTAAAGTATGGCATCATATGAAAGGGAAAATGTTTAATGTATTTGAAATTAAAGCAAATTAAATTTTTCGACGGTCTGAGAATACATTAATCAACAGATTTATACACATTACTATGATATATTGTATTACATAAAACTACAGGGTCGAGTCACATTATTATGACCACATGTTAATATCCAGAATAACCGCCTTTTGCAGCACGGACAACAGCTAGACTGGTTGGGAGTGAGTCAATAAGATGCGGAAGGTTGCTACAGGTATCTGGAGCCATGCAGACTGCAGTACGTCCGACAGCAGCGGCAGGGTTCATGGCGGAATGTCCATACTGCGAACATGGCGATCGAGATGATCCCAAAGATGCTCGATTGGGTTCAGATCTGGTGAATTTGGGGGCCAGTGGAGCACTTGGAAGTCTTCGTCATGCTCCTCCAACCAATCGCGGACAATTCTGGATGTATGGCACGTGGAAGTGTCCTGCTGAAAGATCCCATCCTTCTGAGGAAGAACAGTCAACATGCATGGGTGTACATGATCGGCAACAATGGATACATAACCCAATACGTTGTGTACCTTCCACAGGTACGAAAGAACCCAGGCAATGCCATGAAAACATTCCCCACACCATAACACTGCCACCACCATATTGTTTTCTTTCAGCAATGTTTGCAGGGTGTTTGTTCTCGAACGTTTCTCGTCGGATACATGAACGTCCATCCGTTTGATAGAGCAGAAAACGTGACTCGTCTGAGAAGGCAACCCTTTACAGTCAGTAGCTGTCCAGTTCTGGTATTGCCGCGCAAATTGTAGCCATTTTAGCCGATGCAACTTCGTCAGCATGGGTGCAGTGACCATCCATCTGCTTCGGAGGCCCATACGTAACAGGGTTCGTTGTACTGTCGTCTTAGACACACATCTGGAAGTCCCCTGGTTCGTTTGACACGTTTGTTGCTCAACTGTAGCATGTCGGTCAGTCCTCACACGCCGTCGTAACCGACGTTCCCTCTCACATCAATGGCACGTGGTGCACCGCAGTTTCCACGCAATTTATTTTCAATGGTGCCGTTACTCCAGTCAAGGTACACTTTCGCCACCAGCAGTACGCGAACAATTCCCAAACTATGCAGTTTCCGAAATACTACCGTCCTTGGCGCGAAAGCCAATGATCATCCCCTTTCGCAAGTCAGATAAATCGTGCGTTTTACCCATCACAGCAATGAAGGATATGTTCCAAGATGCCCTAGGTTTCCAACTTTTATACCCACCACGCCGGCTAGCGCCACGTGCCGCGTTTCATTGGCTATGCGCTGTTGACGTCTGAGGTAGGGGTTGGTCATAATAATGTGACTCGACTCTGTATATTCAATGAAATTTTGACTTGAAATTTGAATATACATGTATATACATGTATATATGTATATATATGTATATACATGTATATATATGTATGCATGTATGTAAAGTATATGTATGTATATAATTATGTAACAATATCAATATTATTGTTGCTATTTTGCTTCACCTTTTTGTTCTTGTTATTACTTGCATTTTGTTTTTGTTTTTATTTGGGTTCCCTTATTTGATTTTTGGTGATGGTCTATATATACATATGTTTATACAAATTTACATTTCTTTTTAAGAAGCATACTTACAAACATATAAACAATTGAGTAAATGTACAATAAGTTTATTATAATTTCATTAATAAAGTACTACAGTAATACAGAATTATAATGAATAACTGATCAATTAAGTAAGTACAAAGCGTAATGTATAATTGTTTAGATAAAAAAATTGCAATTTTCGCATCGCTCAAAAATTATAATTTTCACTCCTTCGATTTCTCATAATTATGTTTTCGACTTAGACTTGCATTCACTATTACCTGTTTCATGCATGCTAAAAAGCTATCATCCTAAACTCTAAGATCTCTGAACAACTATTTACAGTAATGCATGATAATTCTTGGACAAGAAACCTTTTTTATCTTTTGACAGGAAAATTCATAGTCCTATCTTGTTTACTAAATAGCAACGTATTACGTTCAGTAGGTAATAGTTAATGAATTGAGATATATATTATCAAAAACCATACATCCATACCGCTCCGGGCTGTCCAATATGATTTTACCTGATGTTGTATATACAGTACACCTACAATGATGAAACAAATTATAATAACTTAATAGTAATGGCACCTGTAAACTGATGCAGGAGGCAATCCAGGTTCTTCTACCATACACTGCAGGAAGGATGTTTCTCCTTTTATGGCAGGTGAGTCCAGTTCGCTGATGTAGGCAACTCCTGGTAGATCTGAAACAAAAATGCTTCAGACTCTGTAAGTCGAAAAGAGGTTCCTACATCAAATATTTTACAGTTAAACTCCTTGGAAAATGCTAACCACTGCAGTATACGGATGCGAGATCATGTAGAACATTGTGCTGATTCGTGTGTTTATTGCATATGTTAAAAGGTTTGCATGGTACATAAGCTTTATATGAATGTGTTTGCATACAGGATAGTGTGGGTCAAATGGTTGGTTGGATTTTTATGGTGCAAGGGCCATATTTGACCAAGCTGCGCAAAACATAAGAACACACTATATCCAGTAATACACAACACACAAGTAAAGTTCTTACTGATACAGAAGAAAGAAATACACGCAGGATAGTTAGGTAGTGGAATTAACATCCCACTGGAGCAAAACAAAGGGCTATTAGCGACAGTCCGGATAACAATCCCGAATGGAAAAATTCGAAGACAACACCTGGTAATTTTGAACCACAGTCAGATGACGAGGTCAACACCTGAGCTGGCAACCCACTCTCCAAACTCCCACAACACGCAAACGTGGATTACACTCAGGTAGGAATCGAACGTGCTCCACCTTCAACTCTCAGGTTGCTAGCACAGTGGGTAAACCCACTGAGCAGCTCGGGTCCGGAGAGAAGGCAGATGAGCTTAGGTAAATCTATTTGAAAAAAAAGGTGCTTAACTTACCAGGAGAAAAGGGTACCTAAAATCAATGCCGACCGGGGTTATTGTTTTTGCCAACTCGTAATCACTGCTGCTATTTTCGGCCAAACCTAACCCAAAACCAACCGATAGATGATTTAATGTCTGTGTGTTGATCTGTTTCTAGCTGATAATTATTGTTTGAAGTTGAATCACCTAGAGGTAGACCAAGAATATAACTAAAAGATGTTCACAAATCTAAACTTGAACTCACTTAATATAGCTTCGAAAAAGACATTTTCAATTCCAGTTTTAAGGTAAGTACTTTACGTTATTAAGGAGTTACTTATTTTAAAATCTTGAACCAAGCTATTAAATTCCAGTAATTGACATGTAAAGTTGCGATCCTGCGTAAAATCATTAAAAAATTCCAAATTAACTAAATTTAAATTAAACTGTTTTGATTTACTTAGAAACTATTATGCTCATCCCGAATAATTAGAAATCTAAATCTGTAAACCAATTTCTTACAAAGAATGAAGAATAATTCCTATTATTCTACATTCCTATTATTTCTAATCTGTTGATTTACACACAGATTACAAACTTAATTTTTGATTAATATGCAAGACACTAATACAGAACATTGAAAATCCCATCTTAAAAGACATTTACATTTATTAAACTAATGAACTGCATACACCTTAAAACTCGGTTTCTTTTCGTTAATGAGTTCCAGGATTTGTGAGTAATACCACTTTCTTGACGATATTAGATACTCAAAATGTAAGCTTGGGATGCATACAATTTTTTCTCCAATCTTTCTATGCTGTATAATTAATTAATCTACAGAAAGCAAATCGAATCAGACTTATAGAATTTGAGAAATACTAGCTTCCTCAAAATTACTTCCACATTATATTTGTTTTTCCACTTCCACACTTTGCAAAGGGGATTAAATTTTCAAGACTATTGATGCATTTGTCCGAAGTTTCAAAATCCTTACACAGATTTAAACAAGTGTACATATTTTTCAAAAGAGCTCAAGAAACTCTTAAAAATGTTTCCACTGCAACTCCGTAGAAAAAGGTTTTTAAATACTTCGTTTAGAGAAATTGATAATCAGTCAGATTATTTTACGTTCTTTCACTGAACTGCAAAGTTCAGAAACGCAAAGAAAGACAAAGCTTATGCGAGAAGGAAATGGTTTCTTGAAACTCAAAACCCACTCTAAAAATTGGGAACCTAATCATTTTAATTAAGTTTCCTAATGGAATAAAAAAGATTAAAATACTCAGGTGAAGCAGTGGGAGAATTAAAATCGTCTTTTAGTCTGGTTATGTTATGATTTTCTGATGGATTTTAATTGAACATATTCGTTTCCTATTTAAATTGTTTAAAAAGAATGGAATTAAAAAGGAACAATTATTGAATGGAATCGGTTTGATATAAATTTTGTTCCTTCTTTAAACTAGAGCACACAAAATCGCACTTTTCAAATGTCATTTCTCGTTTCGTGGAATCATTTAGATAGACTAGAACTAAGCTCAGATTTTCATTATTCCTGGGAAAGCTTAGTATTGATAAATGCTGGAAGCAACGTTGAAACCAATATAAAGAATATCAACTGCTTCACTTTTATTAAATTAATTTAAGACACAATAGGTTTATTATGAATGAATCAGTTTGATTTAAATCGTTAATTCTTTAAAATAGAGCACATGAAATCATCCTTTTCAAAATAATTCAAATGTTATTTCTCATTTCGAGGAATCCTTTAGATAGGCTGGTGCTAAGCTCAAATTTTCATTATTCCTGCGAACGCTTAGTATTGATAGATTCTAGAAGCAACGTTTAAACCAATATAAAGAATACAAAACTGCTTCATCTTTCAATAAATTCATTTAAGACCCAATAAGTTAATTATGGAGGAATCGATTTGATTTAAATAGTTAATTATTTACACTAGAGCACATAAAATCATACTTAAAAAATTAAAATATTAATTATCGTTTCGATGAATTATCTAGATCGTCTTGCACTAAGCTCAAATTTCCAATATTCCTGAGAACTCAGCATTGATATATGCAAGATGTACCGTCAGAACCAACATAAGGAATGCAACTGCTTCATGTTTCATCAAATTCGTATGACACTTCAAGTTAATTGTGTAGAAATTGGTTTTATTTAAATTTTTAACTATTCTTTAAGCTAAACCACACAAAATAATACTTTTCGAAAGAATTCAAATGTTATTTCTCGCTGTGAGGAATTATTTAGATAGGCTGGCACTAAGCTCAAATTTCCATTATCCCTGAGAACGGTCAGCATTGACAGATGCTATAACATTGAAACGAACAAAAAATGTTAACTGCTTCATCTTTCAACAAATTCGCTTAAGACGCGTCAAGTAAATTATGAAGGAATCGTTAATTCTTTAAACTGGAGCACATAAAACATTATTTTCAAAGAATTAAAATGTTATAACGGGAAATCATTTAGATGGGCCATAACTAAGCTCCCATTTCCATTATGCCTGAGAAAGTTCAGCATTGATAGATGCTAGACGTAACGTCCAAACCAACATAAAGAATATAACTACTTCATCTTTCACCAAATTCGTTTAAGACACGTCAAGTTAATTAATTTTTATTTCCATTCATGAATGAAATAAATTACTACAATTCCTCGATTTAGTTTTCGTTTCTCTTGGAAATATTAATTAAGAACATAACAGCCGTCGTTCCGTTTCCTTTTTTGACTGTACCCAGAGTCATAATTATCTGTCTTTCACACATTATTTCCTTTCGACACACCTCACAGAGAATATCCATTATGGCGACACAAAGCGACGAAAACCGGCGATGGTTTTTAGCCGTCGAGGGACCAGCAGCTGCCGCTACAGGTCCCTTAATTAGCCCGACGCCGAAGCCCTGACCCCGCAGAAAACGCTGAATAATTGATGAAACTCCACAACTCCCGGAACAAAAAAAAACGGGAGGCAAATTTTTATCATTTTCCATCACCCCGAAAGATACAAAAGAGCTCTAATTACTTCACTTTGAGAATAGGAGTTAACGCTTTTGTTTTCGCATGGTAAAAACAGGAAGCGTTTACCGCATTTGCCAAAACCCAACCAAACTTTCAAAAAATAAACTACCCGCAAGCGGTAAATTATTTTGGTTACACCCGCATTCATTTCGCAATGAAAGAAACGGACATTTCTTAAAAGAGCGGGGGAAGTGGTGGAAATTAAAAACCTGATAGATTTCCAGCAGTGGGACGTCACAGCAACTGTCGCACTTCACATTTGTTTTCTTAGGAACAACAACAGAAGAAAGAGGGAGTTGTTTTTTTAAGAATTCTCTTTCTCTTTAATGAGTTCTGTTCCGCTCATTTCGGGAACAATATCAGAGGAATTTCAGGTGAATACAAAAATGGATCTTGAAGAGTAATTCGTTTAATTCAGGAAAAATAAAACGAAACAGAAGATTAATTTTAATTGTTTGGGTGGGTGTAAGAATTAATTCCTTTTTAAATTCCGTCCCAGCATCAAAGCAGTCGATAGTTCAATATATTTGCTTTACGGGAGCAACAATGTATTTATTGAGAAGCACACTCTCCCTCCTAGAATGATAGGTAATGTATACCTGTTATTGCACAAATTTTAATTTTAAATTAACTCTCGGACGGTTCTGCAACCTTGTATAACCTCTAACCAGTTTTCACTTCCTTGATCAATAGAATCTTTCCTAGAATTATTTCAACCAATACATGCGATTACTAAGTCATTATGTGTGTTGTCGGGTGAAAGCAATGCTGCACTTTTCAGAAATTTCGTTACCCACATAGGGGGTTAACAAACTCAGTTTAAGTTAATCTAACCCTCTGAGGCGCTACATGATTTTCCGAGTAGTGTAGCACATCCTTTCCCCACAACACAACTGATGATTAAATCAGAATCAAAATTCAGAACATGAACTAAATTTTCTTATGTACGATGTCCTTAGTTAAAGAAATTAAACTTCTGTGACCAATTCAAATCAATGCAATATCACTGTAAAATCGACATTAGTAAAGCTAGTGACGTCGTTCATTTAAAAATCATCAATGAAATTGTCTATTAAAATATAATACTGCAACTGAGCAGAAAGGATGAATGTGTATTAATTAGCCTTTCTTGAATTCTTCACAAGTATGTTTTTTAGAGGAAGTAATTTTTTCACATATCGTCTGAACAGTAGAACAGAGAAATGATACACACACTTAGGCTGCTTACGATCGATAATGCTACAGTAATTTAGCTTCTAAGCAAAGGGAATTCCTTGTGATTGGACCGGTTGGTATAGTTATATCCATGAAGTTAGACTGTCCTAGCGAGAAGATCTGATTTCAAAATAATTCAGAATATGTGCAGAGTTCGTGGAAAACGATCTACGGTGGACAGCCGTTTAAATATCTCAAATAAAATTTGCCTCCTGACATTATGTTCTTTTGAAAGTGGGTTTTCACGACTGAAACGAATTCTATCTAAAGTCGAGGGGGAAATTTTATCAATGTATTTGATTGTACAATTTCATGAAAATATATAAAACGTTATTTTATTTTAAATAAAACTTCATTTAGTTTGTTGCACTATAATTTTTTTTGCGTCATTAGGGCTAAATTATATTTGTGTTGCTTAACCTAAGCGTTAAAGGGTAGGACTGAAAGGATAGGTTTTCGCAAATCGCAAGAGCAAGGCTGAATAAAGAAATAATTTTGTTGATACACAGTCCATAGAGAATTCTAATCTATCTTCTGTTTCAGATGTTGAATTCAAGTTTTTATTCGGCTAACAACGTGAGTACTAGTACTTGATCAGTCTTGCTCTATTTCAAAAACTAAACCCAACCCTAATTGTTAACCTGTTTTTAGTACATTTAGATATTCTTAGTGAATTAATTAATAATCAAATTTAAATCGTGCAATCAGTGATGATCCCACTAGATGTACACTCACGTCCAAAAGTTAAGCATAATTCGTAAAATGCGAAAAAAATCGGAGTAATTATGGAATAATGGTTCAAAATCACTTGTGGAGAATCGTGGGACGAAGGTAAAACATTGTGCATATGCAAAACAGTTCAGTCGACGTCGACGCGCAAAGAACCGGCGCACGTTGGAACGAGTATAAAACAGCCTCGAGTGGCATGGCCAGTTTAGACAGAAATTTCGCAACTGCTGTGGTACGGAGCGTTGTTAACAATCAATAAGGACGAAAAATGTCACAAAGATGCCAACTGGACATGTTTGTGAAGGGACGAATTATTGGAATGCTGGAATCTAGTCGATCCCAAACCGAAGCGTCTCGAATTCTGAATGTGCCTCAGTGTGTGACCTGGTAGAGGTGCCAAACCATTGGAGATCTTACACGACGACCAGTACCAGGTCTGTCAATGGTAACAACCGCTCGGCAAGACCTATATTTGACGATAACTGCACAACGTCAGAGGAACCGTTCTGCAAGAAAACTGGGTTCAACCCTGACAGACAAGTTGGTTATAATGCCAGACGACTAGCAGTTTGCATCCCCTTGGCGTCTGCACAGAAATGCGCGCGTTTACAATGGAGTTTGGAATATCGGCAGTGGAGTCGACAACAGTAGGGCAATGTAATGATCAGTGACGAGTCCAGATTTAGTCTGCAAATTTATTCTCGTCGTACCACGATCTGGAGAGAACGTGGAACGCGTTTTCTCCCGGGAAACATCACTGAAAGACATCGTTTTCCTTCAGGGGAGTCATGGTCTGGGCAGGCATCATGCTGGACGGCCACACAGAGCTCAACATCTTTGACACCGTGTCTGTTACCGGTCAAAGATACAGATCCGAAGTCCTTGAGCCTACCATTCGCCTGTTTTGAGGTGCTGTCTTTCCTGGTTTAATATTCATGGATGATAACGCGCCTCCTCACCGTGCAGACCTGGTTGACGCCTTTTTTCAAAGTGGAGATATCCACCGCATGCAGTGACCTGCCAACTCTCCTGATCTGAATCCTATAGAGCATGTGCGGGATATGTTTGGGAGACATATTGCAGCCCTCCGCCACCCATCGAGCTCCGTTCCGGAATTGAAAACTGCTCTCCGTGAGGCTTGTACCTCTTTGAGCACACAACTCATCCATACCCTCATCGAAAGTATGGTAAATGCATACTTTCATTGCAGCATGCGTAGCTACTGAAAGGGTGACGGTGCGATTTGACTGAGGTTCAAATCACACCGTATTGAACTTCACCATCACATTGTTTTAATAATTCTATTTCACTAAAGTTGACACTTATATTGTAAACCTTTCTCTTTCAACCTTTTCTTTGGATAACAAAAGTCATTATTATCCTTGATTTGCATTGTTTTCTTCTTCTCTAACCCTATTACACCCGCATACCACGTTTGTTTTCTTTCATTCCGATGTGGACTTTCTGAAATATTCATATAAACAGCAATTATGCTTAACTTTTGGACACGAGTGTATGTGACAAATTGCAAAATTCACAATATTATTTACGAAAAACAAAGTAATTGGTTTCAAAATTATCATTATATCAATGGTAAAAAGTGTTTCAATCTTACGATATTACGATCTGAAGTGGCATTTTTGTTAGAACGTATAAAATCCTAAAATAGCCATTCAAAAACCTCGAAAAACCTAAACATTAGACTTTCGAGAAGTGAACTGTCACACTTTTATTCTGCAATACACATGAGTAAATAACCGCGTCAATTGGTTGAAAATATCCCAGGAAAGCATCTATTGTACAAGAAGGTCAAACTGATGAGAAGTCAGGGAATACTGCAGATTATAGGACAGATGTATGCGTGTCAACCCTTTAGAGGGTTTAAAGATTTTCTCTAATATTTACTATGAAATTCACCATTAAAAATTTACGCGTAGTATTCAAGTCTTGAAATAAAGCTAAGTAACGTGCACACAAAGAAATGTTAAAGTCCTCAAGATCCATAGATTTTATCTGCTTCCATATACATAGATGTAGATAAATATAAGATCCTACAAACGTTTAATTTGACAAAATCAATAAAAAACTAAAACTCACAGACCTATAAGAAATTGATTGATTATATCGATGCATGCTTTTTAAGTTATGAAAGATTAAACTTCCGTACTATGTTTTATGTTTTAATAACGCTGTAGGTGAATATTCAATACGTGTCAAATAAAACATTTTTAATAACTCTATGTTCGTACTAAGGGCCAAATTAATCACCGGAGCCTCTTTTGCCAAGTTTGGTCTTGACAGCAGTGCCCAAAAAATATTAACGCACTAAAAATATGCACAAAATGCTGTTTTTTTGGCTCCTGACACCCGTGAAAAGACCGTCACTTGAGGATCGCCCGTATTAATCTGGAATAGACGCGGCACAAAAATCAATTTGTCATTAAAGGGCCTCCCTTTATTCCTCGGCAAAGTCTGAGGGGAAAAACTTGGTTGAATTTTCATAGATGGTCGGTGGAATAATTAGGGAAAGATGGTCTAAAAGAATTTCCCTCGTGTTTGAGTAGGAAGATCTTTTTTTCAGTTTCATTGGGGAAAAATACTTAAATATGGAAGGCGTATAGTGCTTTCGCAGAAGTAAAAATTCTTAGAGTACTAGGAGTGACATTTCATTATAAATATGAAAATGCCACTGTCTATAAATGGCACAACAGGCAAGGTATATGCTTTCTTGGTAAACTTTGACTGTCATTGTTCAGACCCAACTCGGCGAATCGTTTAAAAATTCATCAAAATACTGTCTTGTCTGATGAAAAATAAGCTGCCTATAACTGTTTAAATAGGATGTTTCAAAACTTTCCTTACGAATTTTAATGGGAGGTAGGGAACACAAAATTAAACTGTATTCACTTAGGGATGTAGGTCTTCAAGCTGGATGAAAGTCGCCTAAAATTCCTAAAGAGCAGCGTGGAAGTCGCCAGATTGAGCCGATGTCATTTTGAACGCTGACTTCGTGAGTGAAATATATTAATTCACGAATGATGAATTAATTGGTTGGCATGCACACTCGTATATGGGACAGCTAAAGGGAACATGCATTTGTATAAGTACCTAGACAGAAAGTGCTGAATCAGCAAACGTTTCCCAGTTCACACTAGACTTTGTGTGGTAGGGAGCTGAATTTACGTCGTCATGGAGTAACACAATGGGCTATTCAGTACCCTAACAGAGATGTGTTGAATCACCAAACTTATCTCAGCTCACACGACTGTGCGTGGTAGGTGGGTTGTTGAATTTGCGTCGCATTGAGGCAACACAACGGGCTATTCAGTACCCCGACAGAGGTGGCTGAACCATCAAACGCTTACCAATTCACACTGGACTTCGGTAGGTAGTTGAATTTAGGTCCTAATGGAACCACGCAATGGATTATTCAGTATCCTGACATAGATGTGTTCAATCATCAAACGTTTCCAAATTCACACTAGCCTTTGCGTGGTAAGTAAATAAGTAAATATTTTAATTTATGTCGCACTGGGGCAACACAACGTGGTTTTGGCGATGGTCCGGGACCAATCCTGGGGAGAAAAATCCGAGGACAACACTACGTAGTTTTGAGCCACTGATAGATAACGACTAGGCGTTGAGTGAAATCAAACCATTCCAATGAATGTAAAAAAACTGCTGCTAAAGTGTAAAATTAGAGCAAATAAAAATGTTGCTCAAATACTTGTCTATAATTTCTGCACCTTCTCACACATCTAAGTGGCATTTGCGTACATACAACCCTATGTGAATACTGCCCAATTTTGCGTTCGCCACATCCCCTATTCTTTAAATAAGGTGATAGATTGGAATATAAATAAAGCGCTTCTACAATTGACGTCCTTAGTGCATTTTCCGGTTTTAAGTCTATCGTTCAGTGCCGAAAACGATTGCTTCACATTGATCGTAATTAATGAATGGGAATGTCAGCCATCCTCCTAACGACCTTTCACTTATTCAAAAATAGATGGACTCAAGGTCGACTGCCTTCTCGTCGTAGCCGCACTAGACAGAAGATTTTGAAACACCCTAAACCTGTCTATTTCATATAATTCAGTACCAGTAAATCTGGTGTTATGATTCTGGATGATGGAATGTGTATGCTTCATATTGTGTCATTTGAAGAATTCTGATTTGTTCGTGATATTTGATTATTTTGGATTGGTATTTAATTTGAAAACGATATCTATGATGTCTATTTAGATTATTTACTATCGCATGTCTCCTAAAATATGGGTATCTAGATCGTTACTGATGCTTTTCTCGCCCAAGCGTGAAACTCCTGTTTTGTAACTCCGCCTCATTAGGCAATCATAACTTCGGTAAAAGTTATTGTTGAACTACTTGAATTTAACCTGGTCATCACAATTAATGAGTACCTTGGAAATAGTGCGTGATTAGTTGGAGAAAAGAACGGAAGAAGTGAAAAAAGAAATAGGGGATTCAATTTGTTTGGGATTCTCTCTCCAAACCCTAAAGACGAATTAAGAGGCAAAAAATGGGATTTCCAGTTCAGTTAACGTTTAATCAATGTTTTTTGTGCCCCTACTAGACTACCGGGGAAATGATTCCTGAAGTCCAGTAATTAAGACACTCCAGGAGGTGTTCACGTATCGTCATGGGATTTGATGATCACGCGATGTAGGAGACAAAATAGTATAGAAAGAAAAACTTTTCTAACAAAATGGAAGAATTTGAAATAGAAGAGCAGTATTCCTTATCAAATAAATCTTCATTTAAAGATTACTGCCTTTTTTCTATCTATTATTCTTTATCTCTCCATATTTATGCATATAATCCTATTTTCTAGATATTTATTTTACTAAACGATATTTATTTAAAAATAAAAATTCTTAATTTTATTTTGAGACAATTCTTCCGTGTCAGGGCAAAAGATTTAAGTCTGACGTTTGATGGGCCCCAGGAGTCAAGCGCTTCATTACAATTTAAAAGATAATATATGCTTAAAATCAAAAATAAATTAATCTACGAATTTAAATTACAATTATTTGTATCATGGCATGCTTCTTTTTCTTCCTGAATATTTGTGAGAAAGAGAAATATTCAACTTAAAAGATTCTGAGAAGTAGTCATTTTGATTGAACTCCTTTTGTCCTGACACGGAAGAATTATTAATTTAAATTCGATATATTTCCATTAATATTTTTAGTTTCCTTTAATTTATCAATTTAATTTATGTATTTTTCTATATTTATATTACTTTTTTATGTGGAAAAGAAAGGAGATAAAGAGCAAGGAATCGAAACAAAAAAAGATATCGTAACGAAGTAATTCTCGGAATTTGTTAGGATGACATTAATATTTCAATAAAAGCTATTAACTTTCATCAGACTTTTTATTCTCTTATTGCCAAAGAGAATACATGCAAGCAAGAACCTACACATGTTTAGCTCAACAACTTTTGTATAGTGCGGCTCTCGCGTGAAGGCTGGTCGATCTTGGGTGAGTTGATTTCTGAATAGGTGTGAAAGGTTGTCTTGGATAAGGGTTATGCAGAAAGCCAAGGAAACATGGGCCGCGATCACCATAGATTTATCTCTCGGCAGTTTGGAATCGAACGATAAACTCGGTACCAGTATCAGCGCTAAGGACGCCAATCGAGGAAGGGATTTGATTACGTTTCTACGAATCCCCTAAATTCAACTAATAGACTCGTAAAACCCACGTGACCCAACCGCGGGAACCCCAGGAGTATACTGTATCTCTCAATTACTTAAATTAAACGTGTTCTATATTTATACTCAAGATTGCGATTTCGCATGTACTTTGTTGACATGGTCACAAGTGTATTTATGGATCCGTATCTTATTCCATGGTCTTCAATATCTGTGTACCCGGAATCTGTTATTTACGAACTCTTGTGAATATATAGGGTGGTCCACGAATCACCATTAAAAATGTAATAACTTTTTCATTGCTTTTCATTCTTTTATTACAGGTTATTCAGAATTCGATGCTCTTAATTTACTGTGAAGAAATACATTACCGTGCAACTTATACAAATATTCTGTTTTACTTATTTTACTTAGAATATAAAAGCTTCATTGAGTCCACCTCGAGTCATTATGGAGTCAGGAACAGACTATACTCAACATGTACCAACGTTTTCAACAGGGATTTGTAGTTGAGCCGGCAATGATAATCAGGCATTGTTCTTTAAAAGACTTTAATGGGAATTCAGTTTCTTTAACTGGTAAGATACATAGAGATTTTCTAGAACATTTCATGCGTCCTTCAGTTGATGATATGGACAATGGTGGCAGCAAAATGGGACTACTATCCAAACAGCTTGATTCGCAATCCAGCTATTGGAGATGTGCGAAAAACGAATCGTCTCCTTGTACACCAGATTGAATTGGTATACAAGGAGACTACCTTACAGATAGGGATTCATAAGCAAGTCCATGACTTTCCAGCAGATTCAGGACAATATCCGAGAAGGCACTAAGATCCTACGCCAAGAAACGTTGCAAATGGTAATGAAAAAGCCTTGATAAGAGCTCATCATTATAATAAGGAAACTGATAGCCACTCAAAACACTTATTTTTTTGAAATTGATAGAAAATAATTTCAAAGTATGTATTTCAGTTTTATTAAAACTAAATAATTATTTTTTAAAAAGCGACAATCTATTACATTTATAAATGGTAAAGTGACTTATGGACCATCTTGTACATCTTGATAACTTGCCAAGATAATCCAGTTTGATTCTGTGGACACAGTGCAATTTATATACTCTTCGAAATGTAAACAATATTTAAAATATTTTAAGTATTTTCCATTTATATTTTGCTTCCATCGCTAAAATTGTAGACAAGAAACATTCAATTGTTTAAAACGTTAGAAAGCTAAAAAATGTGTATAATTGCTAAAATTTCAATGAAATTACGAAAATATTCTAAACACCTAGGAATCCTGTCCTGAGGTGAAACCATGCACATAGACGTCCGATTTATTTTCAAATGTATAAGCTTCTTTTGAATAGTTGTACAGGATTCACCACATTATATGCTATACAGAGCGTCTAGATTTTGTAGCACTTACTAATGCAATTTTTATCTACTTTTTATGGGGCCGTGGAAGCCAAGTTGGAAGAGAACGGAATAGAAACCGGAGGGTTACGATTTCGAAAGACCAAGAAGAAGAGCCAACCAAAGACCGTCGTATACATGGGGTCTTATACAAGTTATGTCTTTCTATGCCTCATATGCCCTCATGTTGGCGTGGTATGGAAGTTAGGAGAGTGGGATACCAGCTCAGATATGACCTCGTCATTTGACCGTGATTCAAAATTACGGTGTTATCCTCGGATCTTTCCCTTCGGGATTGATTTCGACCGTCGCTAATTGTCCGTTGTGTTGCTACAGTGTGACGTTAATCGAACTACCTAACTACCATCTACCTTTTATTTGTTATTGTTGATTTTTGAAGCCAGTCTTTAATTAAGACCATTATCTGTCTCTTCTTAAACGATTCCTAGATATATTTAATTGTATACGATTATATAAAGTTATCAGTTATCGGAAATACATCTATAAAACGCGATTTTAAGATAACTCCACACAGCAATGTACAACGCTTCTACTTTATAGAAAATTCTAAAAACGTATCTATTTTCATTTCTCATTTTTATGCGCGAATTTTAAGTAGTATTAAAAATATTCCAATTGAAAATGAAACTTTACACCAACTTAACCCAACTGCTCAAACACTCCATCGAAAAATACTTCTTTCAGAGACAATTTTACCTCCGCCTCCACAGAAACTGAGAAAAAGTAAATCCCTTTCATAAACATCCTCCACTGCGTAAACGATCCCGGAAAACAAAGAACCGGGAATTAGCTTTTAATTTTGCATGCTATCAGATACTTCATTCACACGGGCAAGGTACCTAGAGGAGGTGTGTCAACAGAGTTATTAAAATTTCCTGCGTTGTTCTCAGAACCTCTCTTCCTTTCTCGCAATTACTTTCATAATTATTATCTCTTCTCGTGACACAAACTCAGGCAAATATATTAATATACTTGGACGCGTCCGAAGCTCTGAGAAAATGGTATTTTTTCCAGTCGCAGCAGCTTCCAACATAGGCGGGCGCTTTGAGGCGATTCCTTCTTTTTTTCATTGTTAAATATCGTGGTATTTCAATTTGTAAGTAATTAGTGAGATATCGCAACGTTCTCGTTTAACATTTGTTCTGTTTAGAGAAAGTTTTCGACAATACTTGAAATTCTTTAGTGTGTAATTAATGTATTGGTTTTTGTGCAGGTGATTTTAATTTCCTCTTGTGGAAAAGGGCTGTTTGGTAGACTCTTAAGAAAGAAAAATTTTCTGTTTGATTTTCCAAGGAATTTGAACTGAATGATGTCGCGTAATGGAAGTATTTTTATTTTTATTCTAGTCAGTATTTCAACAAATTCTATGTGAATTCGGGTTTATCACAAAAATCTGTATCTATCAAATACCAATGATATATGTGATTATTCTTGAAAATAAAATGCTTCGATTGTACTTAAATGTCTATGCTAATAGAATGGTTGAATTGTAATTCTAACGAGAATGGATTATATTTGCTTTTAAGTTAGATGAGTTTGTTAATTTATGCAATAAATGTTTGCAAAACACATTTCCCACACATTTTTATATACATTAAAGTTTATAACGTAACGCTTACGTTCGTAAATTACAAACTTGCATTGTACGGCTATCCTTAACACTTAATGTACCACTAATATTACCCTAAGTTCATGGGTACAATCATGAACGACTGTTCTTACATTCGCGCAAGACTAGAAAGGACAAGAAGCAGTAGAAATTGAAAACTTACTTTAAATTCATGAGTGAAATAGTTGTCAATTTCAAATCTACGTTCTGTTAATAACAGCCGGTATAAGTGTCTGCGGAAAATGTGATAGGTTTATCCTTTAATACGGCATCTGTCAGATACAACTTCACCGTTTAAGCTAGACAGCCAGTGGTGATATACAGTTGAAACTCCGTCTATGCGACTAACTTCAAGAATAGCTCCCCCTGTAAAATATACACCTTGATGACCTTGTAGTGGTTTTCCGATTTAGTACTGCTATCTGGAAGATACTGCGTGCTTACTTGTCTACGCTATTCTAATTTCTCCGAAAGTTTTGTTCTTCATCTGATCATGATTCTAAATTAGGAGGTGTTGTCCTCGGATCTTTCTCTTCGGAAGGATCTCGGAGCGTCACCAATTGCCCATTGCTTTGCTCCAATGCGGTGTTAATTCAACTACCTACCTACAGAAAGTTATGCAATTGTTTTACATAATCTTTTCTTTGACGAAATGCGATGATTCTTTGGATATTTTGAATTCAAATAAATTTTCTTTCGTTCTGTTTTCTTTTTGTGTATAAGATGGAATACTTCTCACATAGGTTTGTCTCGTAGATATCTAAAATTTTAGTTGGTCAATAAAATAAAATTAAAGAAATAAAACTTTATGTGTAATTGTATGTATTTCGTCTCTATTCTAATTTTTCAGCAATTTGTTAGTATTTTATTTTATTGAGTTAAAAAATGACTGTTATGACTGTTATACACAGTACCTACGGAAGGGTTAATTGTTAAGACTGTCTGTTCAAGTCCTAGATGCAGTCTTTTGTTGAGTTAAGAGGTAACTGTTAGCTCAGACACCCTGCCAACCGAAGGGTAAAGTACTGTCTTTTCAAGTGCTAGATGCGGTGTTTTATTTTGTTAAAACGTAACTTTTATCTCAGAGACAACACCGCACCTACAAAATAGCCAAGGGACCGAAGTGGCTCAGTAGGTATGCCAATGCGCTAGCAGCCTTCGAGTTGTAGGTGGCGCAGGTTCGATTCTTGCCAGGTGCATTCCTCCCTGGGTGTATTTCTCTCTTCCGTGACAGAAAAACTTTCATCGTGTGTGTCTATTACTTGATACTGTATGTCTTGTTTCTGGCGCAAATGGCCAAATATGGCCCTTTGAGGCATGAAACCCTCAAACCAACCAGTCAACCAAATGGTTAAGCATCGAGGTAGTCTGTTCAAGTCCTGGACGCAGTCTTTTATTAAGAAACTTATCTCACACAACGCCTCCCAAAGGGTTAAGTATTGAGACAGTCTGTTCAAGTCTTAGTCGTAGATACATTAGTTCAAAATTATACCAGGCAATTCAAAAATTAATAAACCTTCCTTACATCTATTCTGCTGGAAAGTTTGATACGAGGGCTGTATGTAGGAAGGTTGTGTGTGAGCTTTACTTGGAACACGAGCCACATTTGACTAAGCTGCGCCGAAACAAGATTTAAAACTGCATAAATTAAAAAGGTGGTAAAATGTTTTCACTTAGAAGCAAACTCTGAATAAGAAAATGAAATAATTTGAGTGATGTGTCAAATAAAATTTCACCTTCAACTAAAAGGATTGATTTCTCGTCAGAAGTTGAGATAAGTTTTTCTATGATGTCAAATAAGTTTTAAAAGTGCGATTTTTCTAAAACATTTAAAAGCTAAGCATTCTAAGAGGATGTATTTTGCTGTGATGTGGCAGTGGAATTTGGTGCACTTAAAACACTTGATACGAGGAAGTGAACACAGAAATGAACTTACAGTTGACGATAAGCTCCCTCTCTTCTGACCTCTCACCCCATCCGGCTGCATTCTCTCCCTCGCACGAGTATATCCCGGAGGAGTTTCGAGTCACCCCCACCCAGACGATCTCCCTCTCGGTGGTCTCGTGCAGAAGCTCGTCCTCCTTGAACCACCTGACGCGCAGTAGGTTTTGGGGGTTGCCCTCGATGATGTCGCAGAAGAGGGATATGCTGTTGCCTTCCTTCACGTCCTCTGGGGAGATGGTGGCCTCCACCCTCGGTGGGACTGAAAGAAACATGGTAGAGTTAATGCACAGTTAACGACATTAGTCTCTGTGATGAGTTAATATGTCACTGATATCATACTGCAAAATTCCCTCGAATACGCTAGATATATGACACGAATTGCGAGTCAGAATGATTTACGTGCACATGATATAACATGAATTTTAATATTGGATGTATGATACACAGGGTATATAACATGAATTTTATGACTGGATGAGAAATGTATAACTGAGTTTATGATTATAGGGTACATGGCATATATTGTATGACTTGATGTATGTACTTGATACACAGAGTATACGACATGAATTGTGTGATGAATGGATGATACACAGGGTATGAAGGTACATGACAGGAATTGTATGACTGGTTGTATGATCACAAGGTACATGACAAGAAATATATAACTGGGTATGATTATAAGGCACATGGCATATATTGTATGAATTGATGTACTTGGTACACAGAGTATCTGATATGAATTTTGTGATGAATGGATGATACATAGTGTATGAAGGTACAGTCGCGGAAAAAAACGAACCACCCCCTTTATTTTGAGTACCATTCATAGTAGAGCAGATTCAAAGATATCATTCAATAGGGAATAACATCCTCTACAAACTCAAGTGCAAAACAAAATTGTGTAAGAGGCCGTCTCCATATAAAATGTTGCACAAACAACAAAACTTACTATGGGAGTTACCTGTTTTGATGACTTAATCAGATTCCGCATCGTTAAATTAGTCTAAATATGAAATTTCATGACTTTACTATCTTCATATCCGGAGATATTCAATGTTAAAAGTGCTGTCAATTTCAGAGATAATATCCACATTGAAAATCGCTATTCGCAGATCCAGATTAACTGTAGTTATAGTTACCTGAGTTTCAAATTTCAACACTATTTCAAACGTATTTGTCAGTGCGTGCAAACGATCCGATAATTATTATATTTATTATGCAAGTGAAAACTATTCGAGAATTACATTATATGTATTATTCAAGTGCAAACGATCCAAAATTTATTATATTTATTATACGAGCTCAAACAATATTGTGAATTGTAACTACGATTAAAATGTGATAAAAAAGAAGGATTTTGGAACTAAGAACAATTCGAAACGGAGAAAGTGTTGATCGATGTTCCATATAATTTTGTATCGTCTTAAGTGTTCTTAATAAATGTTAATTTTTTTAATTAGTGTTTGTCTCCATGTATGGTATGTGTTACCGCTAAAGTACGGAAAACAGGTAATGTACAGATTAACTACGCCAATCCGTTAAAGAGCTGAAAATTGTTCCATTTGTCAAATTACTTAGGTAATCTGCAGATCACCTAGATAATCTGCACTTTACCTACTAGGCACTCGTCAAAGGGAAAAGAGGATCTTTGCTCGAACAGCAACGTTTTTGTACGCTTAAATTAATACTCAGACAAACAACTCAGTATACTAGGTACTACTAATTGAAAAACACGCTATACTTTTATCCCATAAAGTTATAAGTAATTTCATATAATAATCAGCAGATGTAAATAAAATATGCTGACAAATGTTGAAACATAATGTTATTTATTTTTCGATATCTAAAGATTCAATTTGATAGAATCAATCAATGAACAAAGTATAATACAAAGAATCAATTAAAGAAACAAACTTTTACACTTCAACGATTCGAAAGCCGTTAATGTGCACATTGCCTAGGTAAAGGGCGGAAAACTCTTATTTTATAGATGATTCCGCACTTTAACAGAACAAATAGCTAATCTGCAGATTACTTAGGTAATGAGCACATTAACGGCTTTCGAGCTTTAACGGTAACATGTGCAACCCAAAAGTCCTACTAAAGTCCAACAGATATTGCTATCATCCAAAAAGCGAATAGAGTGAATCATTCAGTTGATCATTGATTAGTAGAGTTCATCTATACGACACATAACTGGTAAAAGGCAATGTATTTTAGATTACATAAATGAAATTTCGAGCTATTTTTCAAGAATTTAACATTCCTCAGGTTTGTCAGACTTTTGTAAACTTTTGGATGCGTTTTAACTTTTGGATTTGGACCTAAATCTCCAAAATTAGGAAAATTTAATACAATGCAAAAACTAACACTTGGAATGACCTGAAGTTTTGCATGGTCATATTAGAAGTTCTTCTGAATTGATTACTATCAAAATACAGTAAGGTTCCAATTCATAATTTTTTCAAACATTAATTTAATAATTGTTATTGCATACTAAAAACTATTTTTAAAATAAAATATTTGGTGGATTTTGTTTGAGTTGCTTAACAGTAACATGGTACAAAATATCAGCGTTATAGATATATTATTTAGGAAGATATCCATAAAAGTCTGAGAAACTGAATTAACATTAGTATCTCCAGTCTTTCTGTACTCATCACTTCGAAACGGTAAGATCTAATGACATGAAATTTGGTATCTCAAGTTAAATTTTGATATAAATTTGAAATTGTGTCAAAATAGGGGCTTTCCATTGGAAATTATGAAGTTGGTGCCCAATTTAATATGAATACGGTCCCTTATGCAAATTTTATGCATTTGAATTTATTGAAGACGTTAGTTGCTGTCGAACGCCATCTATGAATTTTCTCTACTGTTAGGATTGTTCGAATAAAGAGGGATGGTTCGTTTTCTTTTCCGCGACTGTACATGACATGAATGTATGGCTGGTTTATGGCTTGAATAACCGCATTTTATACTTATATGTCCCTACAATATTCCTTCTAATACATAAGGTGACATGAATTGTAAGACAGAAGGGTACATGCACGAAGTATATTAACGAGTTTTGTGATTTGCTATATGGCATATACTGGGTATATTCCACGTAACCTATACTAACTCCAAAGGTACTATTCGCATAAAAAATCCATGAGATTAGTTGCATGAAAAGATGTTTGACACGTACGGTAGGGTGTATAATTCGGTATCTTTCAAGTACTAATTCATCACTTCTATCATTAGGGATGTATTACTATACACTGTGATGCAATGTTGTCTCTGAATGATTATCAATCAGTTTTAAACTGACTTCAGATCGAAAGCTTTAACTCTCAGATGGAAAGCTGGAATTTTTCAATAAATATACATTCTTATTTATCCATAAAATTAGATGCAAGATAAAACGATAACAATCTAAGAAGAAACTTTAAAACTTAGTTAACATTTTAAAATGAAGAAATCGCAACTCTAGTTCCCTTCTACATTTATACAGTCATCTGACTGTGGTTCAAAATTACGTATTGTTGTCCTCGGATGTACCATCCGGGTTTGATCCCGGACCGTCGTCAACAGCCCGATGTGTTGCTCCAGTGCGACGTTAATTAAAATACCGACTTACCGAGGACAACACCACGTAATTTTGAACCGGTCAGATGACGAGACAACACCTGAGCTGGCACCCCACTCCCCATACTTCCACACCACGCCAACGTGAGGAAATTTGAGGCAACGACAGATTTAACGTTTTGTAACCCCTTTGTACACGGTGGTCTTTGGTTGGATTCGAACTCGCAACCCTCTGGTTACTAATCTGTTACTCTTCCAACCGGGCTACCATTTGCTTACTATTTGAAACGCCATCCATTGATCTGGTGTTCAGTTTAATCAGCCTATGTTAAATGTAAGATGTGTTTTACCTTGCACCCAACAAATAAAAAAAGGTCTGGAAACATTTTTAATCAATCACATTATTCTAATTGCGTTCACCTGAGCAGCTTAGTTAATTAGTCTACATCAATAGATAGAAAAGTTCCTAATATGATCAACGGACCGGAAAATTATGTTCACACTATTTGTAGAAAAGACAGAATCCCATTAAATGACTTTTAGAGGCAAGACTATCTTTAATAATAAGGTGAATTTTTAAAAACATTAGTTTATAGACCTTAAGCAATGCTTACGATGCAGTTACCGCTTTATAAACATGCATGTTAATCCGTCTTTGTTTAAAGGCCCTACATAGTTTACAAATTACAATATTTGGGGGTAATCAGAATTTTTGATTAGTCGAATGAGGGATGGGCTCATACGAACTAATTTTTGTTCACATTAAAGAACATAAAAATCGTGACATTTTAAATAGTATACCAATATTTAAAATAGACTACTAAAATAGTAGACTAAAAATAGTAGACTAAAAATAGTAGTCTAAAAATAGTAGACTAAAAATAGTAGACTATTTAAAATAGTAGAAAAAGATCTTTCATTAAATACATATATATAGATATATATGTAGAGTTTTTGAAGCGTATAAATTACATAATTCTAGCCATTCATGGCAATCTTAATTCATATAGAGAGCCATCAAAATTATTTAAAATAATACTTATTAACAGAAGGTAAGGTTTTGTACCAAAAATATCGAATTCGAAATAGTACTTTTGGGTATTATAGTTGGTTTGGTTTGGTTTTAAAGAGCAATGGCGGCAGTATTTGGCCAATCTGTGTCAAATAACGTCAAGTAACACACAGAAGGAGAGTTTAACTGCTACAGAAGAGAGAAATACATCTATAGGATACATATCGCACCTTCTCTACCTATAACTCGCAGGTTCCCATCGTAGACAAATGAGCCACGGCGACTCCTGGATAGTATCATAAATTCAAAAGTTAATATTTAAAATTAGCACTAAATATAGATATGTTTTGTTTCTGTCGATTAATCGAATCAATTAAGTTGAAAAAATCAACTTTTACACAGTGGAAGGCCCAGTCTAAAAGTAAATTTTAGATCAAGAATTGGATACACTGGGTATTAACCCTCCAAGTGGTATTAACGAGATATCTTGTCCATAAAGATCTGACCAATTTTGCAAATGACGAGATATCTCGTCATCAAGATATTACCGAATTTTTTACGATGACGAGATCAAGATCAGGTCAGTTTTTTTCTGATACGATATCTTGTCCATCAAGATCTGATCCGTTTTGTTAATGGCGAGAGATACCTTGTCGAGACAACCACCAGGAGGTTTTAAAACGTACACAGCGAATTTTGGCGGACCTCAAATAAACTACATTTCAATATGCTTCCATATGCAAATCTTAGTGATTTCTAAATGTATCAAACATTGGATACAAGACTGAAATGGATTTCGTTTTCAAAATGAAAGACGTGTGTAATATTGACAACTTTATTTGGGAACTAATGAAATCTCCCAATGCCATAACACTACAAACTACGAAGGAAAAGAAGGAACACAAGCGCCGAATTTCTACAAAGACATTAACAATGATTTTAGAAAAGTCAATTCTCTCATCTCAGTCCACGCTTCAAGTATCACGCCGATTCATATCCAGAAGCATTTCAAGAGGACGGGCGAAAGTAGCACCAATGAATCTGAATCTGATTAGTAACGGCAGATTGTTTCATCTCCAGGAGCTCAACTCCTGATCATTTACTTCCAGTAACTCCTCACGCAGTAACTATTGGAAATCATTTCTTATGAGAAAAAGGATTCGCTTAATATGATACGCTCCGCACTGCAGGAAATCGAGGACTATCTGATTTCCAGTAAATACAAGAGAAACCCCCCTTGGACCTATTCCTTTTTTCTCCGTCATGGAGAAGAAAGGAAATAATATTCCTATTGTGTCGGGGCGACTACAGACGGCAGATGGATGGCTCGTGTTCTCTTCCGGCACTGAACCTGTATTCAAATAACCGTCGTTTGTTCTCAGGGGTGATATTCGGTGATAAAAGTTAGTTTTATGGCTCGCAGCATGACATACATTATGGTCAGATCAGCCCATGTCCGTTTTCCAAACCCTGGTATATGTTAGATAACGGCATCTTCATAAATGGTATTGTAGTTACTTCTCGGGGGTGATACTCGGTGATAAAAGTTAGTTTTATGGCTCGCAGCATGACATATATTATGGTCAGATCAGCCCATGTCCGTTTTCCAAACCCTGGTATATGTTAGATAACGGCATCTTCATAAATGGTATTGTAGTTACTTCTCGGGGGTGATACTCGGTGATAAAAGTTAGTTTTATGGCTCGCAGCATGACATACATTATGGTCAGATCAGCCCATGTCCGATTTCCAAACCCTGGCATATGTTAGATGACGGGGTCTTCATAAATGGTATTGCAGTTACTTCTCGGGGGTGATACTCGGTGATAAAAGTTAGTTTTATGGCTCGCAGCATGACATACATTATGGTCAGATCAGCCCATGTCCGATTTCCAAACCCTGGTATATGTTAGATGACGGGGTCTTCATAAATGGTATTGTAGTTACTTCTCGGGGGTGATACTCGGTGATAAAAGTTAGTTTTATGGCTCGCAGCATGACATACATTATGGTCAGATCAGCCCATGTCCGATTTCCAAATCCTGGTATATGTTAGATGACGGGATAAGTAAATTATACCAAGTTTATTAACACGTGTAACTTCAGGCTCCCGAATACAAGCTCAGCTGATCGAATGTTAATAAACTAGCAGACCCGAGCATATTTTTATGCCTTCAGGTGTTTTCGACGAGATATCTCGTCTATCAAGATCTGATCAATTGAGGCTTTCAGAGCAAGTTTGAATTTCCTGAAAGTAAAAAACTGATACTTTTTCACATACTTAAACTTGTAAGGTTAAAGTGATTAAGATCCCACGTAGGAACTTTAATTACAAATTTTAAAAGCATTTAAGTAATTGTTATGAAACAACTTCTAAACAAAGACAAAGCAGTGCTAAGAAAATATTTTATCTATAGTCATTATTACTGCAAGCTTTTACTTTTATTTGACTTGTCAATGCAGAAGTGTTTGACGGAGTTCTCACTCCCATTCCCATGCGTGGAATGAAATTTAATATCAATTTAATTAATTACCCTTAAAAAGTCAAACTTATTTTTACTTCTGTCGAAGAATTAGGGCTTTCGTATTTTAGACTGGAGACTTCTAACTTTCCCTTATTCTATTATATAAGCCCTTTGCATTCTTTTAAAGGTAATATTTTATCAATATTTATCTATTTATCATTATCATGATTGGCGAGTAACAATTCTTTCTTCATGTAATTGAATTATTCGTAAGTGTAAATTGTCTTTTATTCGAAAATATATTTTTCTTAGAAATTAAAAATACTGGCTGTGCTATAATTGTATTGAGAAATAACCCAATTTCATCACTCGATAGTCCAGGCAAATGTAGAATTTTCTGAGAATCAAATTAGTTTCAAATTCAATTAAATAATATGCTTTTATTTCATTTCTTAGAGTACTAGATGCTTTTTAATAAGGTATTATTTTGCAGAGTTTGTATGGTTGAAGTAAAGGCAAGCAGTTTTATTCTGTATGAAAATTTGTGAAGTGTTTCTGGGAATTCCTTAAAAGGCTCTACAGCTAAGTTCTTGTAAGGCCAAAGTCGATATTTCAATCTTTTATCGACTTACCTTCAAGAGCATGTTTGTGAATTTCACATTTTTATTATAAGAGATTAAATTTGCTGCATTGCATCAAAAACTTATCTCCTGTACTAAAATCTCCGTTCTTTTATTCAGAGAAAAATGAAAGCATAAACAAAATTCCAAGCATTTACGACACTCTTGCTCCTACCTTCCAAGTTTCAACGAGAGCTACATGTAAGTATGCTTTTCAAAATATTACCATAATAAAAACCTTGGAGCCATTTGATACTCGATGTCCTTTTCCAGTAGATGTTTCCCTTGGCAAGTTATATGTATACTTCAGATCAGAATCGACGACAAGAAAATCAATAATGTCCTAAACAGCCTTTCCATATGCAACTTGCTCCAACGAGTGCGATCAGTCGTTGAGGGTGCAGCTCCAGCAAAAAATAAGATTTTTTACAGCCGAGAAAACTTTGTATAGTGGAATTGATACAGATGGAGAAGACAGCGAAATATCGGTTAGCCTTTTTCAATATGTATTGAATTACTTTTCCTAATCTTGTCGCTGAATGGAGGAAAAGTGGTTGGGGATTTTTTTACACCGCACGTGCAGAAACTTGATGCTTGAATTTATTTAAAATTTAAGGATGGCATCATCTTTTCCCGACACATGTGCTTCGCTGGAGGTAAGCCATTTGTTTCAGCGCAAGAGAAACAAACCCTTTTCGGATTGGTTGATAAGAAAATTATAAAGAGGATATAGGTAGTTTCAAATGTATTTTCAATTCGGTTATCATATAGCATATCCTACTTGGAAAAACATTTATATCTAGGGACTTGAAGCGTGTGGGTTTTCGTTCATTGTATTTTGTTTGAAGAATACGTTGATTTAAATTTATCGCATCATATTTAAATTTATGGAGCATGATTTATATAGCGTACATTTCCTATTTTCTAGATTTTTTGAAAATGGAACTTCCATGTTGCAAAGCATTTTTCACCATAAATCGGAGTTTTTAAGTAATTAAAAAATAACTCATCAGTATTTGAGCGGAAACTAAAAGAATTGAGCTTTTCAAATACTATTTATATCCAAGAAACATTTCAAGATTACCCAACAGTTTCTTCTGTGGACCTGAAAATCATTGCGTTTTAATAATATAGATTATACTGTACATTAGTAAGTCATAATATATATTATGTAGTTTAGTGTTATTATTGTTTGCACGCATGGAAAGTTAAACTTCATTTGTAAAAAGAAAATTAAAATTTTTTTTAAATTTTTGTATATTTAATAAATTAGTTCTATAACATTTTATGTGGTAATATTTCAAATTATTTTAAGTAATAATGATAATAATTTTATAATAATGATCTCTAAGTATACTAATTTTGAGATAGATCAGCATATAATATGTGTTAAATGAGTGGTGTTTGATTTAGCTACAAACTCAAATTCAATACAGCATAAAAAAGGTTTACAACTTAAAAGAAAGCTAGAATATATTTGTGTGTAAAGTTTGTATCCTTCAACATCGGTTAACATTCTTCAACTCTACATCAGATTAAACCTTACAACTAGCGCACATGTGCAATCCTGATCCATTATAACTGTACACTAGGCCTAATTACCAGCATTACTTAATTAAACTAACAATATTCTAACTACGCCTTCTCATTATCACATAACGTAAATTCTTATAAATTATGAACTCTACTTCTTATATCCTCACGCATAATTCGTTTTGTATCAATGTTATGTAGAAACTAACTTCGTTGAAAACCTAAATAAGAGAAGTTTGATTAACGAATAGTTATAATAATCCGTTGTATTCATGTGTGAATAATTTCAACCATTCGTAATATTCATTCGGTCGAATGCATATAATAATTTGTTAACTATTTGAGTTTTGTAGTTTTATAGCGTAAGGGCCATATTTGACCAAATTAACTATTTGAGAATAGGAGCCCCTTTATTTTAAATCATGTAAATGCTGAAATTCGTGTTCTTCGTTGTTCATCACGTTCATTTTAGTTATTAGGAGTTACTCTCGTTTACTCTCTCTAGTTATTAAGAGAATCTCTTAGTTATGGAGAGAACTTTTGATTAAGTGCTCTTAGTTTGGGTTTATGGCGCAAGGTTCAAAGATGGACAAGTTGCGCCAAACAAAAGGCAAAACAAACCAGTAAAAATAAATAAAAGGTTAAATAGTCTAATCAACAATAAAAATTATATTTAAAATCATATATGTATGGTACATATGACGTGATGTAGTTTAGATGATATAAAAGGTGTATAATAATTAAAGGTAATGATGTAATGTGTAAGCGCAAGTAAGTCACCCTTCGTAAAACAAATTATGAAGGCTAATAAATATAACTGGAGAAAATTGTGACATGGGGTATCCAAATTTTATTCTCTCTCGACTATTAAAACTCTAAATATGAAATGCAATTAATTAACAAATTATGAACTATAACAACGGTAAAACGGCAGAGATGCATGTGGAGGGTGAACTAACAGGTATGACCAAAAAGGTAATGAGGTCTTAAAAATCGTCGATATAAATGTCTAAGGTTATGTATCAAAAGTTCAAATATGGTTCATTCAGAGATGGGAATGCTGGTAAGATGGAGCAATTTCACCGACTAATAAATGCCTGTGATTCGAAAATGACCGTTGCTAAGATGTTTGATAAAGTGAAATTCATCTAAAACAATGATGAGACAGTTTGATCATTTAATTATCACTCAAATAATCAGTAAAGATTAAGATTAAAAAACTTTTTTTGGTCTCTTGCCCGTTACAAGTTCGCGCATAGTACAGCTACTCAAGAACTGCTTATTGATGTTAATTGACATGATCGGATATTGATGCTTGTTTGTCTCCGAATACTGTGACGTGCTAACGAGCTTTTATGACTTACGAATGATAAAGGATCTAAAAGTTGCTACATCAACGATAGGCTCTTTAAACACTTCAGTTTCATTTGTCACGCCAGTAACTGATGCGACATTGCCGCAATCTTTCACGATGATGGATCGTTGTGAAAGGCAATTTAACAAAGAAAGTTAGGACTGCACCATTTCGGTTTACATTTCTTTCACACCTACTGTCTCCGAATTCGAGCAACAGATATTGGATGGTGTTGCGTTTCCTGTGCTATGTGACATTGACATTATCCGGCTTAAGTAGGCCTATAAAAAAAACTTGGATTAAAGTGTCGTCTCTGATCAGAGAGTACTGCTTGGTGTCTCATAGATACATCCACCTCTTAAACTTGATTCTGTTACTGCAAATAACACAGAACTCGTATTTTCTGTCATGGAATCGCCACTTTCAGAGGGTCTTGTCTTAAATACTGCTGCCCTATTTCCAGATTAATCCGAAAACTTGCTAACTGGCTTGTCTAGATGTCTGTTGCAATTTCCAATGTGATTGAAATAAAATATCTCCATAATGCAGTGTTCTCTCTGCCAGGACGCATAAAGCATTGTTTGCTGACTAAAAACTAAAAGCATTGATTCATGTGTATTTTAGATCTTCCCAACTATATTGTAGTCGATGAAATGGCACCATGTAATCGAAATACATGAAATTATGAATAATATGAAAATGTTTTAAATAGGTTATCTGTTTTTCGAATTTTATATATGTTTTTATAGTATCCTGAACTTTTCCTTGTAATTTTAGACAAAACAAATTTCCCTTTTATTGATGCTCCCACTACAAATTTAACTACGATAAAGAAGTATCTGAAAGGGTTGAACGAATTTCAACCATGAAGTTTTAGTCGACACTTTTTGGTCGACTGAAACTGCACTGCTTTTCCATGCTCTGCTACATTGGTAACATGGACGTGATTGGTGACATGACCAGTTTCACTCAACTGGATATCAGTCAACTAATTGTACCATCTATGGTACATTATCTCTTTTCACTGCTAATTTTTAGACGATGCGTACTATGGGGAACCTTAACTACTACAAAGATATAATTAATATTTTTAATTAGAATATATTGTAAGTAATCGAATGTCAACTATGGTGTACCTTTTGGTAGACTGCATTGTCTTCCCACGTACTGATATCATCTTTTCCAAAAAAGTTACCAGTTTATTTTAAAAAAAGACTAAAAACCAAAAAAAACTATTGCGAATACAAAAGCACATATACTAAGATTATACATTTGAAACAGCTTATGGATACAAATACCTGGAAAATAATGCTACAATAGCAACCTTGCACCGATTAAAGCCTTTAAAAGTTCAATTAACATTCTTGGTGGTTGTCTCGACATTCATTAGATTAGGTCTAAACAGACCAGATTTTGATGGACGATATATCTCATCATTAGAAGGAAACTAACCCGATCGTAATCTCATCACCATCAAAAATCGGCAAGATCTTGATGACAAGATACCTTGTCATCAGCAAAATTGTCAGATGTTGATGAAAGAGATATCTCGTCGAAACCACTTATAGCGTTAAGGGAATATTCAATTCATATATTCCATAGAACATGTTCTGTGTATAAGTAGTTTTATAAATTAGTTTGAGACTTTAAACAGGGGCGGACGGGCTTTCCATTGTTTCTAGAGAATCCAGGGTACACTCCCAAAATATTTAATAAAAATGTTGAATACCCAAACACCATCCTCTGAACCTCTCATCCAGGAATGGGGGAGATGGAACTGGAAGCATATCCAAATGGAATTACACTCCTTCGAAGGGGAAGGGAGATTTCTCCTATTTCATGCACTCTATTTTATCAAAAGAAAAAATATTTCCTTTCCTTCGGGGGAACTTTACGGCCCCGTACTTCATTTCTTTTTTACATCTTTCTTTGTTTTTGCCTTATTGAATAAGCAGCAGAAGTTATGCTTTCAAAAATAAGACAAGCGAACAAAGAAAAGCGAAATTTTACGGGATCCACCCATTGTGAAAATAATTACTCCGTTTATTAACTAACTGGGATAGAAATAATCGTTAATGGTACTAACGGAAATGTTTTTCTACGCGATGTTCTTCCCCAAAGGGTTCAGATTTGTGAAGGAAAAAATGCTTATAATGAAAACTAGATAAACAGCGCCTGTAGCTATTTGTTTCTTTCAAGTATAAATGATATGCAAAATAGGTTGCTGGTTTTTGTACGCACTTTTTATCTTCAGAAAAAATTTGCAGCACGATGCTATTTTTGGACAGAATATTTCAACTCTCTTAGATCAATCTAAAATTGTGTTTACATATGATTGAGGAAACTTACGGCTAGTTGGTTTGGTTTAGTGGTTGTTATGGCGCAAGAGCCGTATTTGGCCATGCTGCGCCAGACACAAGACAGACCATATCAAGTACATTTTGCAGTTTAATAGACATATAAACACAAGGAAAGTTTTACTGACAAGGAAGAGAGAAATAAACCCAGGGAGGAATAGAACCTGCGTAGCCTACCACTCGCCGGCTGCTAGCGCAGTGGGCATTCTGAGCCACAAAGGCCCGGAAGCTTATAAGGGCTTTAAATATTTTGTATTGTAAACTGACTATGTAGAGGTTTGGTTTTGATTGACTATATATGTAGCGCGCGCGCGCGATAGGTAGTTGAATTAACGTTGCAATAGATCAACACCACAGGCTATTAGCGACGGTCCGGGATCAATCCCGAAGGGAAAGATTCGAAAATTGTGATAGAGTCGAAACAATTGATAATATGTGCCCCATACAGACAATAATGTTTCTTGAATTTACTCTGAATTTTGAAATTATATTCAACCGAATAAATGAGTTTATTACTGCGCGTTAATTTTTTATGAATTTCTAATTGAATTGTTTATCGTGAGTAACTTACAATATTGTGGTACATATTGCAGTTCAACAAATCTCAACGATGAAGTACGTTTTGGAAGACTGAAATTGCACTGTCTTTCAATCCTCAGCTACATTGATGACCTGAACCTGACAATGAACACGCGCGCTTTCAAACAAACAAGATGGCGCTTTGGAACAATCGAAACATGCTTCGATAGTTGTTCACGATGAACAGTTGAATGACCAATGCGGTGCTGATCACTTTCAACAACTGAATATACGGAGAATAAATATTTCTTAAGTACAATCCGGATTTTGAAATTAAATTTGATCTACTAAATGAGAGAGTTCGTTACTGCATCTTAAGTTTTCTGAATTTTTACTTCTGTTCATGCACTCTAAGTGATGGGGTTAGTTTTCTTTTACTATAAGTGTCCTGTGACTCTACATATCAAAATACACGTTTCTTTTTATTGTCCATTGTTAGAATATCAGCTAACACTTTCTGAACTACATTCAGATTGACTTGGCAAGGTGAATATCTACAAAAACAGCTATTACTCCACGATTAGCTATCGTGATTAACGTTTAAGGGTATTTCAATATGTTATAGCTCATATTTCAAAATACACGTTTACTTCCATCGTTCATAGTTGTAATACCAGCCAACACTATCTGAACTCCATTCAGTCTGACTTAACAGGGTGAATATCTACAGAAATACCTATTAATCTGCTATTAACTATCAGGAATGAGTATTTTGATGTCTCAGTGCTCACATTTCAAAATACGCGTTTGTTCAGTGAGTATATCAGCTAACTCTATCTGAGCAACATTTAACTTGACTTGGCAGGGTAAATATCTAAAGAAATAGCTTTTACTCTTTTATGAACTATCGTGATAAAGGTTAACTGGTATTTCAATGTCCCAAAGCTCCATTCTATTCAAGAGAAGTAAGACCAATTTAATAGTACAAGTACTCTAAATTGGGGCTCTTTAGTCCCTTAAGGCTCCTGATCTATAAAAGGACATAAGAGCATTCCAGTTTAAAACTTTAGAAAGGTGATTACAAGGGAACATGATTTAGATAGTGGATTACTCAAAGATCAAATACTCTAAGTTTAAGCTCATACCTAATCGCTTAGTTAAATAAATGCATGGCTAGTGGTGGATAGATCTCTTTATATTACAAATTTATTTCCAATTCCAAAAGTTTTTAGGTGCCTCAGTGGGTTTCCTAAATGCGCTAGGAACCTTCGAGTTGTAGACGGCGGCACAGGTTTGATTCCTAAGTGCATTTTCCTATTCTGTTTCAGTAAAACTTCACCTGAGTGTATATATCCATTCGCTTAACGTTGTCTGTCACAGCTGTGTCAAATATGACTTGAGTCATAAAACCCTGCCAACTAACCAAAACTTTTAAGTGTGAGTGCACGCAATATGAACTTTAGCATTTTATATGTAGATAAAGAAAAACCATAAAATCTGCTCACTCGTAGATTACACAATTCCGAAAAAGCAAAAAGCTAAATTTGAAATGCTTGGCTAGGTTTAAAGTAAAACTAAAATGATTTCCTCGCTAATTTGCACAAACACGAAGATCAATCAAATGTATAAATTGTGAGTACTGAGCCTTTTTGATGCCGGTCCTTTTTAATCAAGTCATTTGGCAAACCGTAACAAGCCATGAGTTCGCCCAGATCAGGGGAATAAAAACCGTGAAACATAGAAAAACACATTAGCCGTTCATGACCGAATAAACACCATACACGGTTGAGTGTTTACGAACAACTCGAATCAGCCATTTCTTTATTAATTAATCATCAACTTATCGAAGAATAGAAACAAATGTTCCTCATCTACTTTTTGTTGCTTTTGGGTAAGTGCTGTGTCAGTAAACATAAAAGAAAAATATTACGTTTGTAACGGTCCTTTTTGTCAAGTGAATGAACATTAAAAATTGCAATTTTCACTGAAAGAATCGCGTATTTAGAGGTAAAAATAATACCATAACATTAGCATTGAGTTTAAACCTTCTGAATATAGCTAAAATAATTAAATGATTTGTTAATGCAAGTAAAAATAGATAAATGGGGTATATGTTTAAGGATTATCATAAATATTACAATATTTTCTAATTGATTCGAGAAATAAACGAAAAAAAACAGATTGTGGATATCAAAATATATTTGATCATTATTATTATAAGGGTGGTGAGTCAATTAGGTTAAGGAAACTTATATAATATTAATTTTATAGTAACGATCAGATTTATATATATATAAGATAAATTTTTAAGTTCGTTTCTTTACGAGATTGGGAATTTGATTCGCAAATAATTTTATTTAACTAAGAGATTATGAAAAATCACAATTCCAGAAAGAACATCTATGAGGGATTTTCAGTGTAAACAAACAAACATTGGAAGACGGGGATTTTACTTCCTGTTACCTAATACGAAATACGTACAGGAAGTACTTTTTAATACTGAACCGCTACCGCCACCTTCTTTTAACTTTACAGAAAACCCCTTATACATGGGAGACGGTAAAAAATACATATTCTTAAATAAACTTCAAATGCAATGAATATATGAGATATTAGATAACAATTACTTTTCCACCATGATCATGGCTATGTTTCATTAACCAGGGAACTTTTTCCTAGTGTTTCATTACATAATCTCTTTAAAGCACCACACTAACAGACCAATATTTCAGCTATATTCTTGTGATTCTGAGGTTTTAGTCATCTCTTTCTCTTTAAGATCTAGCTAAACTGCTGAACTAAGTCCATGAATCCGAACGCGCTCAAAAGGTCTAGCACTAGATCAGAGAGGGCTTCCATAGAGATACTTCCGTACCAGACCAACACAGGCTGGAATATGGCCAGGGGAAACTTGTCCAGTGTTACATTTTAGGCTTTGAAAACATCTCATGGCCTGAAGGATGGCTAGAGATCCGATGTGCACACTCACAAGTCTATAAAGGCCCTATTGATGACTAATATAATGAAATAAGCTTTCTATAACTAGGAACGTCACATGTGATAGTAAATAATAAGATGTGATCAGGAGTGAGCAATAGGATTTAGATCAAAGATCGTTTGTCCTTTGAGATGTTAGAGCGATGCTAAGTAAATTTTAGAAGTTTTTTATCGTATTTGAATTAGTCTACAAGCATTGGATTTAAAATCGGAATAATTGACATTATGATAGCACAATTAAGCTTTGCATTCCTACTGTATCTTACTACAATTGATTGACACAATACCGCGAAATGAGCATTTTCAATGTCTTAAAGTATTGTCTTATTCAATACCTCAAAGTTTGATTCTAGTGTTTAAAAATATGTAGATATCGAAATGATGGTTCTGGTGCATCAGCATCAACTTTCTCTCTTATGTCGCCAAACTCATACTAGATCCGTGTTTTAAGGAATTAATGACCTTCCCGGATATCCATACATTAAAGAAAGACCAAATAAAGCATTTTATTCCTACGGAAATAAACTGATATTACTCCATCATCAATTATCACAGTGGCGGTCGATGGGCCTTTCGATGTCTCATAGCACTATCCAATTCAATGCCTCAAAGTTTGATCATAGTCATAAAAATGAGATATATATCTAAATGAAGGTTCTGCCGGTAGCACGAACTTTTCCTCTTCGCAAAACTCATACTAAATCGATGTTTAACGTATGGAAAATACGATCTCTTCCCGCATCCGTATACTGAAGAAAGATTGAATTAAATATTGTATCCCTATTTTTATTTTATGAAAAATATGCATTACTCCCCAATCAACAATCACAATGGCGATTAATGGGCATTTCACTGTCTGAAACTTTGATCCTTGTGTTTATAAAGAGGCACATATCTAAATGATGATCCTGTGCGTCATTATCTCTTAAGCTGAACTCATGCTAAATTGATGTTTAAAGTATGGAAAATACAATCTCTTCCCACATCCGTATATTGAAGATTGAATTAAATATTGTATCCCTATTTTTATTTTATGGAAAATATGCATTACTCCCCAATCAACAATCACGATGGCGATTAATGGACATTTCACTTCCTGAAAGTTTGATCCTTGTGTTTATAAAGAGGCACATATCTAAATGATGATCCTGTGCGTCATTATCTCTTAAGCTGAACTCATGCTAAATTGATGTTTAAAGTATGGAAAATACAATCTCTTCCCACATCCGTATATTGAAGATTGAATTAAATATTGTATCCCTATTTTTATTTTATGGAAAATATGCATTACTCCCCAATCAACAATCACGATGGCGATTAATGGACATTTCACTTTCTGAAAGTTTGATCCTTGTGTTTATAAAGAGGCACATATCTAAATGATGATCCTGTGAGTCATTATCTCTTAAACTGAACTCATGCTAAATTGATGTTTAACGTATGGAAAATACGATCTCTTCCCGCATCCGTATATTGAAGATTGAATTAAATATTGTATCCCTATTTTTATTTTATGGAAAATATGTATTACTCCCCAATCAACAATCACGATGGCGATTAATGGACATTGCACTTTCTGAAAGTTTGATCCTTGTGTTTATAAAGAGGCACATATCTAAATGGGGATCCTGTGCGTCATTGTCTCTTAAGCTGAACTCATGCTAAATTCATGTATAAAGTATGGAAAATACGATCTCTTCCCGCATTCGTATATTGAAGATTGAACTAAATATTGTATCCCTATTTTTATTTTATGGAAAATATGCATTACTCCCCAATCAACAATCACAATGGCGATTAATGGGTATTTCACTGTCTGAAAGTTTGATCCTTGTGTTTATAAAGAGGCACATATCTAAATGATGATCCTGTGCGTCATTATCTCTTAAACTGAACTCATGCTAAATTGATGTTTAAAGTATGGAAAATACGATCTCGCACTGAAAAAGTACCGGAAATCGTTGTAGAATATATTTCCCTTACATTTCTCTTGCATTTCCCCTTTCACATAAATTAATAAATTATTCATTCGTTGTGGGTCTGTTTGAAAGACACATCTCCTACGAAACGTTATGGCCGTCACCTGAGAATAGGTTGCAAGCGGCGTCCATCCTCTGTTGGCTTCTGCAACTCGGTCGCATCAGCATTCACACCACGCAGCACCTTAAATTTCCGTTTTTTGTTCCGGGCCATTTTGTGCCAGGCACCACTTTCTTCTGCTGTTAGCCCAAACTGCCCGCTCAAAAGAAATGGATGAAGACCATGTTTTATGCCGAAGGGCAATTTCGGGAGAGAACGCAATCTTCCCTCAGAACGCGGGGGCCAGAAATTATCGTGCACCGAAAAAATAGAGATGGGGCAGAAAGAGAAGAAAAAAAGTGAAATAAAAGCCAGGAATATAAAAGGGTCACGCATCGAACGCGCCCGGTTTCATAACTACTTACAAATAGAGTTTTATTCGTAAGTATTTCATCCGATGGATTATTACGACTTCGCTCTTATTTTATACGCATGGAAACTGCGAAGAATACTTTGGGTGATTGTTGGGGGACTTGAAAGGAATTTAGATCGGAAGTACCACTCGCCTCACTTATCTCGATATTTATAAATTCTTTCCACGATAACAATCCGAGTTGTGAAGCATTTCTCGCAAAGATAACGGATAGCATTGAAATTTTTATTTCGGCTATCACTATCTCAAGAACTTTGAATGCGTCTAACCTGAAATTATAACATACTTTTCATTTATTTCGTCATTCAAGCATAATTTTCATACCAAAATTTGCTGAATACTTTTAGATTATTTAATTATAAGGGTTGGTTGGTAGTTGAATTTACGTCACACTGCGGGCTATTGGCGTATGTCCGGGATCAGTCCCGAAGGGAAAAGGCCCGAGGACTGACCTCGTAATATTCAACCACGGTCAGATGACTTGCCCAACACCTATTTATGAGAGATTTTCAGTGCAAAAGAAGTGAACAAGGTAGGTAAGTATCTTAATTAACGTCGCACTGGAGCTACACAATGGGCTATTAGAAATAAACAAGACTGTCGACGAATATTTTACTTATGCTGTCCAGCATGATATATATCAGGGTGATTATCACCCTTTTAGCAACGCTTAGCATTTAATCTAATTTGTGTTGACCAATCAACTATCATATATCAATTCGAAATTTATTCTTTGGAATTTCTATTCATATGAAGTTTTGAAATCGTATTTGAAGAACAAGCCAACTGACGTCATGTTCGGAATACCAACAGGAAACACATACCGTCCCCCAGAAATACTACCGCCACCTGTATTATTTAGCTTGACAGAAAATGCTTCTTACATTCAGAAAACGAAAGGATTTCGGTACGAATACAATTATAATATATTTTTAACTCATGACGATTCTTTTTTATATAATCCTCTTTAGTTGTTCACACTCATCTTTGAAAGTGCTCTTGCTCAGTCGTTTTTTAGAGCTGAAGGCAAAACTTCAACGCGATTATTGATTTTCGTTGTACCCCGATCATATTATTGAAAAATAATATAAATAAAAATAGCAGAATAAAAAAAGTAGATGGTGCCATTCGAATTTTTCAATATTTGTTAACTGTATCACTTACCGGGAGAACTTGATTCTTGTTATTTACATAACTTTCGTGAGCACGAAATCTCATTTTTAATTACCATTAGTTGAAAATTGTGATCGCTAGGATCTTGTATAGGCGGGACTTACACAGAGGTGGGGGCATACCGTGGTACCAAGGCTTGAAGTCTAAGGCGACACTGGTAAATGTGACAATCATTGGCACTGTTCTTATGGCTCAGGGCAGTGAAAAGCACAATATGGACAATGTTCAACATTTGTGTAATCCTCTGAGGAATCCAACGCATAATTCCACCTTAAAACCTGCAGTCTTTTCTGCACGACTTCTAAGCAATTTTGACCTTCTTGACCAATAGAATACTTCCAAAGGATTTTGTTCTAAGGAAATGAGCAATGGAATCTTTCGAAAGGGATCACTCACTAAAATCTTTTCAAATGATCCTATTCTAAGGAAAAGATCAACGGAATTTTTCCAACAGTTTCTATTCTAAGAAAAGGAGCAAGAGAATATTTCCAAAGAATTCTATTGTACATAATAGGCCAATACAATACATGTCGTTCCAAATAATTCTATACCAAGGAAAAAACCACTAACATGATTCCAAAGGATTCTACAGAATGACCAATAGAATCATTACAAAGAATTATTTTCAAAGGAAAAGATCAAAAAATTCTTCCAAAGAATTCTACAGAAAGGTCCAATAGAATCGCTACAAGTAATTATAGTTTAAGGAAAGGTTCAATGGAATCTTCAGGTTGAAAGAATCCATGGATTCTTTAGAATGATGTGGTTGTTTAGTCATTAAGTGTGTTGTGGGATTAAAGCAACACTGAACTACTCGTAAATCTCGCTAAGCTCAGTGCAATAGGAATCTACATATTTGTACGTCATGCATTGATTGCTTAGACTCCCTACTCTTTATTGAACGGCAGGCCTGTCATCTAATCTGATATTGAATTCTGCAGTGCAGATATTTAATGCCCTGCCATGAGGTGTTGTAAGTACCTAATAAATTAATTATACGACGATAACGAGAAAATAAAAAAAAATGACGCTTTTTGTGCATCTAATGAATTTAGGTAGCATATTTACACTACACAAATACAAAACTCAAACATTCACGACTTAATATTTACAATAGATATAACTAAGAGAGACTAGAACTCCTTGTTAAGGTTTCAGTTGTCAATCTAGCGAGAGCTATAAGAGTATCTTGTTTTCATATTATCACTGGACGCGACTACCTACAAAATAATTTCTACCAAATCAGCTTGCCAGATTCTCCAACTTACCATCTGTGTTTTCTCTCACACATGACAGGAACTCACCTCGATATTTGCCTTGATCTTACTGATGTCGCAGTGAATAATACTGTTTGTGGAGTCCTATATTTTATTTCTGTTTCAAGACAATATATTGGGTTGCCAGAGAGCTACTAATGGCGAAAAGTCTGGTCTAGGTTAAGAAATATTTTAAATACACTATACCGTGCAAAACTTAGGGAACAGGTAAGGTTTCTAGTTGCTGCATTGCCTGGATGTTGGAAAATCAAACAAAAGATAAGTTGAGAGTTGTCGAACCGATGAGCAAAAAAAGCGATAGCAACAGAAGTGAACAGTAAAAACCGTTCTTTGAACAACAGTGGTGACACTGCACTGGGTACCATGAGATAGAAGGGTAACTGAAAACTTAAATAAAGGGAGGAACAGTCTTTAAAAGACAGTATGATCATCTCCAACACACTGATGCAGGCAATGCCCCGCGTTTGCACTTTGATTAATGAAGTTGCGGGTGAGTTTGTGCAATAGCATAATCCATTCCTTTGTCAAGACTTCTGATGTCACGTTTCCAAAATTTGAATATGTACCAGCTTTTTCAGTTGAACGGACCTGATTATACAAATCAAGCAGACTGTTTTGCTTAACTTTGGAATCGCAACCTTTAAAAGTAACGGTGTTCCTAAAGTTTCGCACGCCAGAGTGTATGTTTCCAACAAGTTGGTATAGATGTAATTACTCTGTAGATGTAACAATGTACACATATAATTATGTTAAGATGTATGTTATATTCTGGATAGACATCCCACTTCAGTTGTATGCTCTATTCATCCCAACCCCACTGATGTAAACTGGTAGTGTCCCACGACACCAGGCGTGGGAGCGTGTAATGGTGTTAGGACCTCAAAATAATATCTTTTCATAAATGCAATTTGAAAAATCAACTGTAATGGAGGACTACTTACATAACACGTTGACCTCAGCGTAGTTCGTGGCATTGCCCCTTCCAACAGCATTGGACAGCGAGCAGGAATACATTCCCCTGTCCCCTTTCTTGACATTCCGGACGGTCAGCGTGGGATAGCCCTGACCACTGCTCTCGTACTTCCCCGCAGTGGGCACGGCCAGAGGCTCGTCCTCGTGGAACCAGTGGACATCGGTGACGTTGAATGGATTCGCTTCGTACGTACAGTAGATGATAGCACTGTCCGACTCGTTGACGATCACACCGCCCGTGGGTTGCATTACCACTGCTGGTGGATCTGTAAATACAATAAAAAATTTTCACTGAGTATACATTGAAATAACTGCATATTATCTTCAAATTTTAATTTATTTTATTTGCAAATGACAGATGTTTGATAACCAAGTCATTAGCCTTTTGCTTCCCAATATTTCTTAACAATACAATCAAAATCATTAACCCTCCTGATGGTTGTCTCGATGAGGTATATCGTCATTTTCAAAACTCACCAGAGCTTGATGGATGAGGTATCTCGTTCACAAGAAAAAATACTGACCAGATCTTGATCTCATTATTATAAAAAAATTGGCAATATCTTTATGGCGAGATATTTTGCCATTAGCAAATTTGGTCAGATCTTGATGGACAGGATATCTCATCGATACCACATGGAGAGTTTAGTGTCTAATGTGTCTTACGGGTGTCTGAATGTTGCCATTCATTGGTCATCCAAATACAAATTTTGAGTAACTGGTAAATTTAAATCCGTGAGCAAGCTCGTAGGGTATGTTTACCTCAGACCATCAAGAATATCCAATCGTCGATAAAAAATTACAGCAATTAAACAGAGGACAATTTCAGTTATCTAGAAAAGTCCCCGACTCAATTTCTGAGCAGACAATTGATATTTTCTCAAATCCTTTGAACTTAAGTTCTTAGGATTGCTTCAAACCATCGAAATCCGGGTGAATCTGAATCCAGTAGAAACTCTCAAGTAGATTCGGGTGCATTAAAGCTGAACCCTCCAGATTCAAGCAGTGTGAAAGGTTAAAGACGAACAAGCTATTTCTGATGTAAGCGGCTCTCCCGAATCTCCGTCAGGCAATTTCTAGTGGATTCAGATTGATTAGGATTGACCCTGATTCCGTTGAATGTGAAGCGACCCGTAGAAGAGAACGAATGAATTCTGCAACAGAAATTCAATTTTTTTCATGAAATGGAGTATTTTTTATCAGAAAACATTACAATTTACTAGTGTCCCAAAACAAAACATACCAGCCTATGTAAGCGTTGTTACTCCCATTTTAAAATTTAATTTCTGACAGATTAAATGATCAGTAACTTTAAGGTGGAAAAGTAAAGACCTTGAAAACCTAATCCCCTAAAACTAAGTTTGACCTTCAGTTCAATTGAATTCATGAAAATTCAATTGAAAGATTAGAACTAACTGAAAGGAATGGAGATTCTTCAACGTTGTGATGAATCGAACGCTGGGGGCATAGACGTGAAGTGTTTCATTTAAACTTTGAAGCATCCTAATTAAGGGATATAAATTGGAGGTGGTTTGGAAGAATATATGTTTGGAAAGGTTCCATCTCAGTCTAGAATAAACTGTACCTACTATAGGAAAACTAGTATGTTTTGGTTATTTGTGAAACATTTTCAGTAAAATGTGTGTATGCGATTTTTTATGTATGGGTTCATTGCAATGAAAATATTGGTTTTCTCAGATTGTTTGGTTTGTCCCTCTACCGTCCTTGTTTTATGCTCAATGGTTTTCTCAGGAATATTATGTAACCACTAATATGATTTTCAATGAAGCAAAGAACTTCAACACTTAGTTCTGTTTTCTAATTATTTAATTCTCTTGGCTTTTCTGCATTTTTAATTTTTGACATATATTTCTTATTTCCAAATTTGTGTGTCAAATTTGGACAAAGTATATTATTTAGGAATAAAAACTGCATTATAAAATATATTCCAGTTGACCACAAAATATCTATTTTAGTTTTCAATACTGATTGAAATTTTGGTTTGGCTGTCGCTCTTCTATCATTTTACGTTATATGATGACTAATTAGATTAGGACTAACGACTTAAGACTCCCCAACGCGTAGACTAACTCATTTTTCTTTAAATCGTATGAAACGTTTATTTGTGTTTGATTTGTGTGTGATTTTGGGTTTAAATCTATGTTTGGATAATATTTTATAATTACTATCAGGATTTCGTTTCACCTAGTTCATTCAGATTTTCTACAAAACAGAACCTTTTCTTACATCTGTTACAATTAGTTAACTGTAATCTAAGTTTATTAAATTTTGTAAATTTTGTATACAAACTTCGGACGAATTTTATATTGAATGCACTGAAGACCAATTTAAAATACTTTCATTATGCCGCATGTAAATTTAAAATTAATTTTTAGATTGTTTCCTTTATAATAATTCACAGTAATTGAAATTTTATGAACTTTCCAACGTTTCTCTTTGAAGGCCTTTTCAGAAAATATTCTATACATATTTCACTTGATCAAATAACAAATAATTGAAATACGTATGTACCTCGTTTCTTCACGCTTTAGTGAATCACTCATTTTGTTTTACTCTCATTTCTAGTTGACTTCCGAAATACGTTGGCTTTGTAAACAGTAGAGATAATTTCGAGCTATTTCTTTAGAAAAAGAAGTTCAAATATCACCTATTACATGTCTGGTGCTTGGCACAGATTGGTCAACTATGGCCCTTAAGTCAAAAAATTCAGAGCCAATCACTTGTTTTAACTAGTTTTCTTAGCTTTTACTCTTGGGCCCTTTGGTGACAGGTGCGCTTCTGCTGCCCTCAATATGAAATTTCATATGGAGTACAAACATCGTCAAGTTGGGTGTTGAGGTTTCTTATTGGTCAAAAAGTTTGGTTGGTTGTTTTGGCGTTTTAAGCAGCAAGGAGCATATTTGGTCATACTGAGCCAAACACAAAGCAAAGTCAAATAAAAAATGTCGTGGAAGGGGAAAAGAGGCATTGTGGAACAGGGTAGTGGGATGAAAGTAGAAAAAGATCGCTTGGGTATCCCGGGAGCGCGACTCCCATGTTTACCAAAGACGTTAAAAATCGTTAGTGATCTACTCTATAAACAAAAATATTTTACCGTATTTTAAACAAAAGATGCGTGATATAGTGCATAACATACGCTTTTTAAATAAGGAAATTCTTTTAGCTATCATTATATCGCTTTTTGAGATGTATCACGAATTTTGTCTTGTCTCCTAGAAGCGCGATATATCAAGTGTTTACTGTATTACAGTCCGGAATCAACGATCCTTTGAGTCAAATGATCTTAGACCAGTCTATAATTTAAATTAGGGGCAAGTTAACCGTAAACGATGTTTTTCTATGATTGGCATCTTTATCTGGATTTATAGTTCGATGATAAATGCCATAACAGTGAGTGCGAGTTAGCGAAATAAATAATCAAGTATGGCGATCGCCATACTTGATATTGAATGTAGCAGCCCTTTCCCCTACGAACTTAACCACCTATATAGAAATGAACTATCCCAATGCCTTCTCACCGGAATCACACAAGGGCTATTTTTTGTTTCTTCCTCGTGTATCACTTCTAAAGTCTGCATTCAGTCTTTTTACTCTATAAGTAAATTTTAACTTTAAAAGAAGCCTGACTTTTCCTAAACGACATTGAGAATCACATTCACATTAAATTAATATTCAGGAATGTAAAACACGGATTTGATGATTATCCTGTTTTGTCCATAACGGGGTAAGCCGCATTGATATTTTTCGATTCCTACAGCACAATTGAAGAATTCATGAATAAATTCATCATTTACGGTGCAATACATTCAGTATTTTCATCGCAATTCACCCTTGGTAAGAACAAAAACAAAAAAAATCAGAACAACTTTACTAGTGAACTCAGATTAGAATTGACATTTTTATTATGTTGTCAAATGTGCATTGTTTAAAACTATACTGAATTAAAAATCCAAGTTAAGTATTTTTAATTAGTTGGCTACCTTGCGCGTATGAGTTTGTTGTATTCAATACTACAATTTATTCATGGAATATTAAGGTACTTTCTGGTAGTACCTGATCATTTCATTCAAGAAAGGATGGATTCACGTCAAGGGTTAACTACCCTCATTTCGCAAGTCAAATGCTATTGGAGCCATATTATATGTAACAGTACATATTTTTGAAATATTGATGATTTAGATCTTAGATGTCCCAAGGGGTGCTAGTCCTAAACAGTTGAAATGATTTCCCGGGATTTGTAGTTGTATTGCTCTTAAATTTCTCGTGAAAGACACATTCGTATATTTCAGTAATGATGTGCTATTGCTACCCATAACTTAAGACACTAAAAAATTAAGGATGTGCCTAAAAAATCTATTCTCGTTACGAGGAATGCCAACGCGTTGATCCCAGAGCTCTTATTAAAATTGTAAAAGTCAAATATCATTCAATTACAATCTTCAGTATCAGAATGCAGTTCAAACAAAATAAGAATCAATAAAAGAATATATTTGCAGTTATTTATCTCAATTGGCATAAATAAAAAAACTGCCAATCGTGAGACTTGAGGCCCTCAGGAACCAACTCAGGATGATGAATAAGTTGGTCCGAAGGAAAAGCCTAGACAGGTTATGATGTACTTGGGCGAAGCCTGAGCTCAATTGTATTTAGACCACATAGCAAAAGAATAAATTTGATTTCCCGTTAACGATACAGTTTCTGAACTTAGCATTGATACTGCACAGTTAAAAAAAAGGAAAATTGAGGTGATATCTGTCCATTTCTTTGAAGATAGTAACTCACTTCTGAAGTCAGATGCTGTTGGATCAGAGTTACCCAAATTGATGTTGTATTTACGATTTAATTACCTTTAATTTTTCACAAAATTACGCTAGCTCCAAAAAGTTGAAGCAATTTTCTGGGATTTGTAGTTGAATTATTAATAAATTTCCCTAGGAAGACTTCCGTATTACCCGGTAATGATCTCCAACTTCCACACAGCTTGAGCGATTAAAAAACTAGGATAGTACCTACAACAACCAGCCCTTGTTAAGAACAACGCCAACTCGTTAAGTGCTCAAATAAAAATTACAAATTCCGAGTATAATTGAATTACTATCCCCGACATCCGAATACAGCCCGAACCATAGAAAAATCAATAAAAGAATGAATTTTTAAAACTCGACTCCCCAATTCCTTTAATTATACCCCAGACGTCTCTCTCTGAAAAATCCTTCCTCATACTTCATCTGCAGATGACCATGCCCACATGGATGAGAGGGCGTCCACCGATGCGGAGGTTGTAGTATGTGTTCTTGTTGGCCCTCTTCTTCACCGTGTACCTTACAACAGCTGCTTTTGATCGCGAATGCTGGAGATTTAAGAAATCCGGAGTGGCATCAGTGCTGGCTTTTATGATGTTAATTGAGATCCGATAATTTATGCCGAGAGTTTAAAGGTTTCCTGCCATATATACCGATGCGCGTCCATGAAGAAAGATAGTTTTTATACTCGCCTCCTCTCAGCCGTCTGGATTTTTAACGATTGATGCAAATTAATCAGAAAGTGATTATCGGAGCGTAAGACGTTAATTTTTACCTCAAAAATGCGGATGGGTTTACTTTTCCCGGGCAGTTTGAGTCCGGGGAAAATGTTAAAAGAATTATATTTCCTGGATTTGACAAGTGGCGTTAAGGTTAGTCGCCGCACACATCCAAATAGCTGAAGTTTTTAATTAAAGCTTTCAGGAATGGTAGACAATTTTAAAAAATAATCAACTCGAACCCTTTTTCCCTCTTCTTTAATATTTAAAATGTTTTTGAGTAAAAATGCTTCTGAAAATCCAACGTAAATGTTATTAGACATATGAGAAAGACGGATTGAGAATTTGAGTAAACACTATTGACGATCCTATTACATAGATAGGTTCTTTGAATTAAGGAAAACCAGGAACTCCAAAAGCGATCTTCACAGGAACGTTTTGAACAAAAATTGAATAAAATATCAATCTGCTTCGAAAGAGATTTATACTGTAGGTCTATCATTCTATCTGCTCCAGACTCAAAGTATGCCTTTGTCCTTTTTCCGTATAAATGGGCCTTTTCCGATTTTCCAAAGGGGATACTTGAATAAATGTATTAAGTTTGCCACAATGGCGCACCCAAAGACAGTTTGGAAATATATTTAAAATTTTTGTCTCCAAGAAGAAGTTTTCTAGTAAACCAACCTCTATTCATCACCGTAATTCCTCGAAAACGAAGTATATCTACGTCATTCACTAGTCACCCCCTGCTCAAAATGAACGAGTCCTGTTTCTATAGCGAACGCTGCTATCCAGACTAGATGTCGGGAGCAATTTTCGTGGTAGGCAATGTCTAAGGTTCATTTGGTCAAACTTATAACCCCTCGCATATTACATTCATTTGTTCAAGTTTCTCAACTCTGAGCGTCACGAGATTCCCAAGTACTGAAATATTGCTTTTCCCCACAACACGCACCAAATGAATAAATAACCACATTTATTGAAAGAATCCAAGGAAAGATTTTACGGTCAAGAAAGCAAAAATTAGTCAGAAGTCATGAGGGTTACTGTAGGTTAAGTGGTGGAATTGTGCGTGTGAAGTTCTCAGATGGTGGAGAACAAGCTATTACTCATGGAAGTGGAAGATAAAAAATTAATGTAACAAAAACACATCGGGAAACAACGAAGAAACTGAAGTCATTTTCCTAAAAGTTACTTTGCCTCCCTAAACCTAGACACCTCTGAAAGTCCATGGAGGGTTCTACATCGAAGCAGGTGGTTTCGGTCCATTACTTTTCCAGAATTACAGAGGGCCCAGCAGGGCTCCTAAGCGATGCTCTAAGCGATTAAATTTGTCACTGCTATGGAGGACTGCAGACTCTTGCCTCTGTTTCATCGATTTTTCAGATATTACTAACCAAATAACAAATAGGTTAATCCTCTGAGCGTCACAAGACATCCCAGAAGTGTACTATTGCCCTTTTACACCTCAACACACCTAATGACTAAATTAACCCCCTCGATTGATTGAAAGGATCCTTGGAAATACTATCGGACCACAAGGAAGAGAAGTCACGCAGGGATTACTTTACAGAACGGATATATGAGTGTTAATCCCTTCAGAGGCTTAATGAAACATTGCTTAAAAGACCTTTCAGCCCTTTTTTCTCGTAGGCAATTTCGTCGTCTCCTCTTACAAGAACGTAATACGAGTCCACCACTTAAGTAAGAGATGAATGGGTTGGTAATATAAATGGACCCGTCGAAGCGAACGGGACAAGTGAAACACATAAAGTACTACAGGCAGGACTAAAAATACCAGAAACCACGTACCCCTGCAGAAAAAAAGAAGGGGGCATCGAGCGAAGAAATCACTTAATGGGTGAAGTGAACTGCACGCCCCTGCACACAATCCCCAGACACACCATCATAAAGGGAGGTAAAATATTACCTGGCCAGATCCGATCCTCCCCTGAGACTTCGATAAAAACCTGTCTTTGCAGCTATAATATATAGGATTCCCCTCAAAATCCATCAAACCTCTGAGAAGGAGGGAAAAAATAAAATAAAAAAAAGATAACGCGTGCCCCCTTTTTCCTTCTTCCCCCCTTCCCGGTATGTGACGTAGCCATCAGTCACCTTATCAGGATTGGGAAGAAGGTTGACAGCTCCGAGACATCATTGCCCTTCTCCTGGCTGCGCCCCTGCTCGGGGAAATAATGTTCGGATGGGGAAGAAAACGGGGATTTTTTCTTTTTTTCGCCCGACTCTCCTACACATTTCCGGAGATATTTCTTATTTATTTCTATGGAGGCATTCGTCCGCGAGAAAATCGTACGAAAATATGGCCCACGGTCCCGATGTTTACGGGGCTGGTTTGATACAAAGTCCTTTTTTACCTTGGGAAAGCGGGACGCGGGGGTGATGAATGCTCTAACACCTAAGGGGGCGAAAAGTGGTGAAAGAAAGGCGGTGAAATTCACGACGGTTTTCTTAAAGAAGGACGTGTATTGGATTTTGAGAGGGAACCTGCTCTTAAGGTAAGAGTCAGACCGACAGATAGTAAGACATCTATCTTCCCATAAATGCTAAGGCCGAAACGTTATCGTAGGAATAATAGTACCAATTATAATATATATCTATTATGTACAGAAGATAATATACTTTCATAAAAACAATTTGATCTTACCAAAGACAGACGGTAAGACATATTTCCACACAGATGGTACGGTCGAAAAATTATTATTGGAATAAGAGTATCTATTCTAATTAGATTTTGAGAGGGAAATTGCTCTTATGGTAAGTCAGACAGACAGATAATAGCATATCTATCTCCCAATAAAGGGGCTATGACCGAAAAATTATTATGGGAATATAGTACCTGTGCTATTTAAAATATATCTATTTTATGTTTGAGATAATATATTTTGGTAAAAAAATTGTGATCTTACGAAAGACAGATAGTAAGACATCTATATATATATTATACCTCCACACAGATGCTATGATCGAATAATTATTATAGGTATAAGAGTATATATTCTTATATACCAAAATATATCTGTTTTGGGGAAAATCCAATAGATTTTGGGAGAAACCTGTCTTACTATTGACAGACATATTACAAAACATTTATCTTCCCATAAACGCCAAGGCCAAGCAATTAGTACAGGAATATTATGCGGCATGTAATAGATTTTGGGAGAAAAACTGCTCTAACGGAAGACCAACAGATAGTTAGACATCTGTCTTCCCAGAAATGCTACGCACGTAAAATTATTATAGGAAGATGAGTACCAATTCTAATTAAAATATGTCTATTCAATATAGAATTTAATAGATTTCAGAGAAATAGCTCTCACTGTAGATTGATATACATCTTCCCACAAATGCTAGCTTCGATTACTTCCTGTGTGTATTTATCTCTTATGCGATAGCAAAGCCTTCCTTGTATGTGTATGTCCATTACTTGATGGGATATGTCCTTCTGTTTGACCAAATAGACCTTCACTCCATAAAAATTCAACCAACACAAATGCTATGTCCGAAAAATTAATATGAGAATAAGAGTCCTGTTCTTTTTTAAATATATACATCGATATATGTTATTCAAAATGTAATATATTTTGAGAGAACATTTTTCATACGATAGACAGATAGACATTAAAAAGTATATTTCCCCACAAATGCAAGTTTCCGCCTTTTATTATATTCAAGAAACCAAGTGACCTTCAAAGTTCGTAAGTGGGCTGCATTGCTAAATTGTGCATGTAGAAGCTACATTGGAATGAAAACTGCCTTTAGAAACAAAACATTTATTACCATTGTATATTTACATGGCACCAAATGTTGAACTGACGCTTCCAATCCGAAAACTATCGTTTTTCAAATCAGAATTCCGATTCCGGTTGAAAAAGTTAGTATCAACTTTGCGCGAGAAAACTGCGCAAATGATAAATACGAAAATGAAAGTAAACTGGCATATCAAATCGCGAGCCCTAACTCGCACGCTCTAACAAATACGATAGCGAAAAAATTATTACAGGAAAAAGTACCTGGCTCTAGTTAAAATACATCTATTTTAGACAAAATTTAATAGATTTGGATAGAAAAACTGGTCTTAGACAGACAGTTAGTAAGAATATCACCCCATAAATTCAATGCAAGAAAATTATATGAATAAGAGTGACTGTTAAAATACATCTATTCTATGCAGAATGGAATAGATTTTGAGAGAAAACCTTCTCTTACAATAGTAGACTGATAGTAACATATATATATTGCCACAAATGCTACGGATTTATAGTAATAAGAGTACCTGCAATAGTTAAAATATATCTATTTTATGCAAATTTTAATAGATTTTAAGAGAAAAACTGCTTTTATACGATAGGCACAACGATCTCCACAACAACCATGGCCGAACAATTATTAAAAGAATAAGAGTGACTGTTCGAATTCAAATATATCTATTTCATACAGAATATAATTGATTTTGAAAGAAAAATTACTCATACGATAGACAGATATAGTAAAGAGTATATGAGGCTTTCATGGCCTAATCCACCAACATACCCAATGGAGATAAATGCGATTTTCTTGGCACTATTTTTATATATCTTTATTTATACACAATATGATTTGAGGAGGGTTAAAATCTATATTGTAAACGCATTAAATGCCAAGAGAGTGCACTGTAGGTGCCAAAAAAATTATTTTGGCACTTTCGGGTTTTTGTGGTTTAAGTCACTCTTGATGTGATAGCCTCATATATCTCCACAAATGCTATCTAGCCAAAAGATTAGAAATATAAGAGTTCTTGTTCTATTACATTAACAATCCACAATTCAATAAGCGTTCACATTTTTTAGATTATAAATTTAAGTATTTTATCTCTGATTACGTATGCAGGAAGTTATGAAAATTGACTGAAGTTAAAAATGTAATAATCTGCAAGGCAGACTTTAGTTTATAAAACTCAAATAATTTTTCATCAAAAGAATCTCGTTCGGCGAAAATTGTATCAAGCGGAATACTAAGTATCCAAATTATTCCCAAGAAGACTTCAAACGAGATTAATTCTGCTGATAATGGAAATAAATCGTTTTGATATTTAGAATCACAAAGAGAGAAAGAAAAGCACGTTACATGAAAACATAAGCAGAAATGCAGCTGCGCAAGAGAAAAAGTCACCAACGAAACTAAACTTTCATTACATTCTGTTCCAGTTTCAATTATTCATTCTTTATGAAATCGTAAATTCTCTCGAATACTTTCCTTCGTGGCTACATGAAAAAGCAAGGCACGTTCCCTGCTTTATTTGCCATCTCACAAAAGCGTTATTTCGAACACTTCGATGGCTTCCCTCAAGATCCAGTGATTTAATATTATTTAAACAAATGTGTTAATACTGCATCAGGAAAACTTTCATTTCGCTCGACACGTTCCCATTTTGCCTTCAGCTGAATAAAAATTGATTCCGCTTTGTTTCCTTTTTTCTGCATCAGACTTCTTCACTCGAAAGCATTTCGATTCCTTTGTGGTTCGCAAACGTAAATAAAGATTTAATTTGTTGCCCTTTGCGAAAAAACTCGTAACATATTTTCTGTCAAAGCAGATCTTTCCTGTCACATTTCCATAAAACCAACACTTTAATGCAAATTGTTGTAATTTTCGCTTCATAAAATGCACTGATGAAACTTGTAAAAATAATTTCCAAATGAGAAAAATGACGGGGAATAAGAAATTGAGTTTATTCTGAAAAATGAGATTCATGCTGTTTTCTATTTACATTACGATCTAGTTTGCTTCTCAATTGTTTATTCATTCGCAAGCAGAATTTAGGGTAAAAAGTCATATTTACGGTATGACGTTATTTCGCATTATATGCATAATTGAAGCAGATGTACAAATAGCAATAAGTGTTTGTCTCTAGGTTTTCGATTTATCATTCGTCGTGTTATTGTTCTCATTAGACGGCTTCAGTTATTTCTCTCAGCCACCCATTGTAAAAGGACGCTCACAATTCATGGAAAAGATTAACATATTTGATAAGAAGCAACACACTTTTATTAGACTTGCATTGATAAGAAAAATTTTAGAAAGAGTTTATTAAACTATATCCCAATAACAAAAAGTTTGTTTTGATTGTTTGAAATATCTTATGAATCTAAATGCTTCGATAGCTTTTAGTACATAAACTAAAAATCTACGACTCTTGAACTGAAGTTATACATTATTATATGTATATATACCAACTGGCAAATTGTCATTTCGCCAAACGCCAAAAAATGTTCGTTTACATATATCCCAGAGATAAACGTTATATCTGGATCTCAGTTCGTTTTTGTGAAATGTTTATTTCTCCACAGTTGTCAATATTGGTAATTATTAAGAGAACAATCAGAACGAAAATATATTTGTTCTGATTGTTTGAAATACCTTAGAAAACCTAAATGCTTCCAAAAATTATTTTGATATCAACTAGAAATCCACACAATGATTTTCCTGAACTAGAGTTCTACAGAAACTGCGCAGCTTCAACTGATTCAGATAAATTGTAATTTCACCAAACGTCAAAAAATGTTTGAATACATTATATCCTAAAAATAAATATTATCAGGATCCCAGTATCTTTAAGAATATCCACAGTTGTGAATATTCTTAAAGTAACAGTAAGAATCTCCACAGTTGTGAATATTGGGAATTATTTAGGGTTCTTAAATGGTACTTAAATCCAATTTAAAAAAAGAATAGCTCTACGAGTGCTTTCATAGTAATTAAAATTTCTACAACGAACCAAATAAATTATAAAATCAGTTATTTGTATGCATGCTATAGCTATACAGTATCAAATTTAAACTGAAAAGATTATTTAATGTATTCATGAAAATATGTTTTAAATAATCAATTTTATAAAAGTATGTTAACGCTTCCTAAACTGGGGAGGAACTACAAGTCTACTGAAATTATTGTAGCATATCGTCGATTTACAAGTGAAACACACTTAGTCAAAATACATAGTTCTGAGAACACTAAGGGGAAAACTTCTACTTCCTAGCAAAACTCACTGTATATATCTCATGAAAAAATCTAACCTTCATACAAAGAAAAAGTGACTACATTATTGTCTAGAAAAGTTGGAAAAAACTCATACCTTGAAAGCTTTTACTTGGTGTATTTCACTTGTAAGCCGACGGCATAAAAATTTCTCGGGCAAAACTGCTCAACTATATCATTTTAAATACTCAACCGACCTTTACGGCCTTCGGCATTACGAGGGGCGAACGCACGGCTATTATCGTGAGAGAGCACTCAGTGGGTAGCCATCGTTACTCCTAACAGAGACAATAACCCATGTCCATGCTGTTATAAACCCAACACTGTACCTTCTGGTGCACATAAACGATATGGCCATCATTCAAGGTAAGCGGCTCAAATAATCCTAAATTTGCTCACCGGTAGAACATTGCTACAAAAATGTGCGAGCAAAAACTATTTCAAAAGTATACGGACAAAGAATAAGAAAAATGCTTTTACAGTACAAAGCTTAGAAAAGTAATATATTGGACACACCGCAATTACAAACTTCCCAATTACAGTTCTTCAAAGAGTAAAAAGTATTCCCCTATTAAAACATGGTAGGAGATGCGAGAGAGGAATGTAATAAACATTGTTATACAAGTTTAGTCACGATGTTTCGACGAAGTTGAAGAATAATCTAGATTTGTCCCTTTTGCTTTTAGCAAAACGGAACATGCTAAAATATATCATTGAAGCATGAATTCAAAATGCATAAAATTACTCAAATTCTTCAAATAAGTTTAATTTGTAATGTAGATTCGAACCACATTTAATACTTACAATCACTGCTTCTATTAATTCATAAATACATGAACAAAATAGACAACAAATAATGAAATTACACGTATAAAGTGCATATAATCTAATTAAATTGACTTTATTTTCAAAATGCGTTAACCTAAAAAATAACTCAACAGCTGAACGAGTCCTAAAACAAATATAGTATAATTATATCCACAAAAGTAATATAATAGTTTTTGAAATTACACAGACTTTACTTAGCAAACTTTTCCTCAACATCCCTGGCTGAAAACATTGAACTGTTTAAGTTTGTAATAGTTCATGTATTGGCAGCGTAGAAACTTTCTCTGCATTTTTCAGATGCTATTCTCCATGGTATGGGGAGTAAACTTTTACATTATCGATAATTTCCCTTACGATACTTCTCAATCGATTTTCCTTTTCACTGTAGCTGAAACACCTGATCACAGTGTCTAGAGATGCATATTCAATGTGAGAATCAATAGATCTATCGATGTTTCTGGAAATACATTTAATGTATGTGGAAGATTCGTCGAGGAGATGAGTTTTTTGGTTAACACTCTTAGAAATTAAAGTCAATTTAATTAGATAATATACACTCCATGCAGGCAATTTCATTATCTGTTATTGGTTCTGTTCATTTATAAATAAAAAATGTTGGGGTAATTATAAACTAGCGTAAGCTGCTTCAAATCTACATTATAAATGAAGCCTCGTGGGAAATTAATGTTGAGTTATTTCGTTCTTTTTAAATTAATGCTTCCATGATATTTTGTAAACGTTATGTTGCATTAAAAGTGAAGCAAACAACAAATCTTCCGATCTATTTATTATCTTTCGTCTTCATCCAGGCAGTATCTGAAATCGTGTAGCAATTTTATTATATTTTCTCACATTTTGCAAAATGTTTTAATAATAGAGAAACACTTTTTACTCTTCGAGAAACTATAATATATTAAAAGTTTTTGGTGTTCAAACAACGCTATCGAATTACATTAATATCTTCCAGACAGTAGAGGTATAAGTAGAACAATATTGGTCATACACGAACATTGAAAGTTGCATGGATAAATAATCTATTATATCTCTAAATAAAGTATTACATTATTGCATTTGATTTAAAGATGGATGTCTTGATACTTGTCTCAAAATATTTCAAAATAATCAGAAATTTATTAGTATAAATTACTTATAAATTTTCTCATTAAAATACCAATTTTTTAGTTGGTTTTCATCATTATAATATAATTAGAAAAAGGCAAATATTTATATTTATCTTCTCACCTGTCCCACTTTGCCTAGTGTGAGCTAGGCCAAGTCCAAAAGAGTGTTAACCCTTATTACTAGATGAGGTGTAGCCTCTTTGCCCTAGCCCTAGGGGTCACTACAGATACCGGGGAAGGCGCCGGGACATACGTAAGGATGATGAGCGAGGACCAGATCCGTATCGCGACAAGTGATACGGTGGTAGCGCGATGAACGACAACCAGTTAGGGAGACCATCTTATTGAAACTGCTTCCGATCTTGCAAAAATTTAAGTAACGGGGAAAATATGCCGCTGCCTCTATTCTATTTGAACTGACAGGTGACTGGCTGTTTCACATCGTCTACTTCTGGGATATACTCTTCACTGGAGGGACTTTTATTTACCGGCTCGCATTCGCATTACGTGGGGGGGGGGAGAACGCAAACCTTCGAATGCGGTTCTCTGGGTTCCAAATCGCATGTTGTGAATTTCTCCCGGACAAAACCAGGTTCCCGATATGTTCACGTTTCGGTTTCAGGAGTCCGAAGAGTAGATGACAGGTAGACCAAGTCCTCTGTGTCTGACTGCTGCCGGAACGAGGTGATCAATCTCTTCCCTGATCCGGCCCGATATAACTCGAAGGTGGAGAACCATGGCTGGCAAGACCGGAACAGTTCCATATATCAGCCCGAGAGGCAACACCCTCAGTGGTTCCCACATCACCGCCGCCACTGGGTGCCAGGGTAATCCTGCATTCATTGAGAGCCAGCATCGGACTCTAAGAAATCCTCCCTATTGACTCCAATACAGGAAACAAGGTGCTCAGGAGAAGCCAGAGCGGCTGCAAACTTGATGCAAGATGGAAAATAAAATAAATTATTCTCTCCCCGTACAAACTTCATGGACCTTAGATGTCTTTTGAATTCGGTAGTGCTACTCTAGGAGTGTGCGTGAAATCCATTCCACTATGCCCAGTTAAAGCTTGTAGGCAGCAGGCCAAGTCAGACTTTCACGTACGAGTGCTTTTTAGCATTTACCATGGACCAAACTCTTATTTATAACATTTAGCAACACTTTGAGCGTCACGAGATATATGAGCATCTACTGCTTTTAGCGTACAATACTAAATATTTAGATCTATTGGTTGCATCTATCATTTAACAAGGAATGACTAAATATTTAGATCTATTGGTTGCATCTATCATTTAACAAGAAATGACTAAATATTAACATCTATTGGTTGAAACAATCTTGGTTGAAACACAGGAAAGATTCTACTGGTGCAGTCTAAGATTGGCCAGAAATCATGTAAGGAAAGTTCCACATTTACTCTCTGAGGTTAATATATAATTACGGCGTGGTTTCATTAAAACTGAATAATAATGAACCATTTATCTTGAGATAGGTTGAATGAGACAATGACTGCTATCAGGTTACTTGTTTTTGGATCGAAAGGTTCCTGGTCCGAATCCGAGGTAATGCATGGATGTTTGTCCTTCTGGAATGAATGGATGTCTTCTAAAGTTGTGGTGCCTAGAATGTGTAATTGCAGTTGTGCCTCGAATGAGTGTGATATATATGAGGCGTGCACTTCCCTTGGAGCACTAGGATAACGCAAAGAGGTTCACAAATCCTCCCTTTTAGTGATATGAGTAATGTTCAATTTGGGAATTAAAAAAAATATCTGCTACATTGTCTACTATATAGCAAACTCTAATGTATGCATATTTTGTATAAAATTTCATGACATTTCTTTTTATTACTTCTGCTGATCAACCAGATGCAAAATGGAAAAGCAAATGAACCAAGCGTACTGTTTCATGTGACTGATAAAAAGACAGATTCTTTTGGGGAGTTCATTTCTTCTTTGGTGACATGCCATACGAAAAATCATGTATGGCGATCGCGATAGAGAATTAGCTGATTCGCCAGCTGGAAATTTCTGCTATCTATTCTGGTCACCACCGATAAACTCAGAGACAGAATCCGCTCTAAAGACGACAAACGTGAGAACGCATTTCCTACGTTCAAACTGTCCGTGAAGTTGTTACTGATTCATTCAAAACCACGTGATGCAAATGCCAATTCACACAATTGGACTATAATTGATAAATAGGGGAGTTTTATGTGGAGGATTGATTCTATTGTGAAGAGTTGCTCTGCTTTTAAATATTGCTGTTGCATCAAAAGGTACTCTCTGAAAATCCGAAAGTATTAGCTATTTTCCAAATCAGTGTTACACTTCATAGCTATTAAGCTCTAAGAATGGACCAAATGAATTCCTAAATTTGTCAAAATGACCTATCCCTTCTTTACAGATATATTACTACAGAATAGCTCCACTATTTCCCCTAAACCCAGTCAAGGGAAACGGTTAAAAAGCAATAGCTTTAGTAGTTGAAGAGAGCTGTCTCAATCTACTTGGCATCGACAAAATGTCCAAAGTGTCAATAGAAAAAATCACGTACTCAAAACAGTGGTTCTTTCCTGGCAAATAAGTTTACTTGCTAAAGAAATAGTTTCCACAGTTTGAGAAGGGATAAAAGGAACCTCAAGATTAGGAAGCCATATGAGTATTCTGCAGGGGCCAGGAGCTAAAGTGAGAAAAGGTTACTGAAATTTTGGTGGAGGGTTCTCCAAAATGGTTCTGCAATTATTTTATGTACACACTTCACGCATGCAATAAATCACAGCGTATTCACAGAACGTATGAAAGGAAACCAAATTTAAAAACTAAAATTTGTGATAAATTGGAATATTTAACTAAATATACGTAAATATATTTTCGTTTAAAAAATTGTACTTAAAATCTGTTGATAAAAGTCAATGTATACCGTATTTATCACAATATATTCTATTTTAAACGTATAAGAAACGCATCATTAAATAAAAAATGAGGTTATGAATTCTATGGTCTCTAAACAAAATTATCACACAATAATTTGTAAATCATGTAAATGTTTTCATCAAATTCTATTAATATGACATTCATGAAAGGGAGCACTTAGAACTCTCCATTAAAATCGTTTAACCGGAATCATCAGGGTTCCACAGACCTGCCCAACTTTCAAATACGATACCAGAATTTATTAACTGGCCTGAATCAGAACAAAAATCCAAGTAATTAGAAAGCAAAAGCGATCACATAACAGCTAAGTCAATTACCATCCAAAGTCGGTCTCCAAACGTTCAAGCGCTCGCAATAAATATGGCAGACGCGTCATACATTAAGAAAAATATTCACATCTTGCTTAGATTAATATAAATAAATAAACGATGCTTTCAACATAAAAAGAATGATTAACAGGCTGTATCAAGGGACAAAATATCTGTTCAACTTTTAAATGGGACATCAGAATTTTTGTTCTGACCTGACCCAGGACAAAGATTATAACAATCAAGAATATATAATATAAGCGACCATTTAGGCGGAGGTAACCTATTCTCGTTCAAGGTCACTTTCTTGAAAGCTTAAGCATGCTCAATGGGTATGACGGACGTGTTATACATTAAGTAAAACTATTCACATCTTACTTTGACTATCGTTATATATGATGACGATCCACCAATCCAACTTCACCAAAGAAAAACGTCCTAGAGGAAACACAGGGGTTCAACACACCTGTCCAACTTTCAAATAAGACACCAGAATTTTTTCACTGAGATAAACCAGGACAAATGATTATAAAAATAATAAACGTATTTTAAAAAAGCATCCATTTAACGGAGAAAGCTCAGTTAAGAAAATTCACGACCAAAGTTAATTTCGAAATGCTCATACATTCCTAGTATGTGATGGAAGGGTCTTACATTAAATAACACATTCACATCTTACTTAGACTATCGTTATATATGAAAGATGCTTCACCATTAAAAATACTTAACAGGAAGCTTCAGCATTCAACAGACCTGTCCAACTTTCAAATGGGACATCAAAATTCCTATACCGATATGAACCAAGACAAAAGGAACTTTCTCCAACGCAACACTTAGAATTTCTTCATTGTAATGAACCAGGACAAAATATTATAATAATTAGAAATGTAATAAAAAAGCTACCATCTAAAAGAGTATGGTTGGTTGTCTGTTTGGAGTCACCACCTTTGGTGGTTCTGGTTCTGGCTTCCGGAAGAACCCCAACTCAAATGCTGGCTAGAAGCTATCAATTATTTGATGTTATTTCAGCGTGTTATCAACTGTGCAATAAGCATATCAAGAACAAGAAAACCATTTATTCGACCGTAGCAATTAATACTGATAAATGAATAAAAACCAAATGGTTTGACATGCGGACGGAGAAAATTTGCGCGTCATCCTCCTAGTCGAAGAATTCTTAAGGCGAACAGTTGCAACGATAAGAACACAAATTCAAGAGATATTTTTAAATGTTGCCACAATGGGTTTATGGCTCAAGGGCCATATTTGGCCAAGCTGTGCCAAACACAAGACAGACAACTTCAAGCAAAAAAATGTCGTGATAGGGAAAAAGAGGAAATGAGGAATAGAATAATGTGATGAAAGCAGAAAAAGATCGTTTGGGCAACCCAGGAGCTAAACACCCGTGCGTACTGGAAACGTTAAACCTCATGGGAAAACAAAGGATCTCTAGAGTCCCTAGGGTCCATGAAACCCGTACAAACATAAAGAAATGCCCCTGAGGGCATTGACACTGACAGACCTTTCTGGATCCACAGTCCACATAAGAGATGTGCCCCTGAGGGCTCTATATGAGGAATCTCAGCTGAACCGGTTCCCGTCCAAAGTCTCTTTCCACATGCTCAAGAATTCTCAGTAACTATGATGGACGCGTCCTACATTTAGTAAAATATTCACATCTAACAGACTATCGTTATATTAAATACCTCACCACCAAAAAAAAGGATAGTATCAGGGATCAACAGACCTGTCCAACTTTCAAATATTGCACCAGAATGTTATCACTGATTTGAGCCAGAAAGAAAGAAGAAGTAATTAAAAACTGGAATCCATTACAAAAAGCAGACACTTAATGGGAAAAGCTTAACTGAACACCTTCCCTTACAAGGTCCCAAAAGCTCAAGGCGTTGAGAATAATGGACGTGCCATACATTAAGTAACACATTCACATCTTACTTAGACTATCATATATGAATGCCTCACCACCAAAAAACGTATAACCGGAAGTAACAGGTATCAACAGACCTGTCCAACTTTGGAGGGTGGAGGGTTGGAGGGTATTTCAATTAACGTCACACTGGAGCAACACAATGGGCTATTGGTGACGGTCCGGGATCAATCCCAAAGGGAAAGATCCGAGGACAACACCACGTAATTTTGAACCATGGTCAGATGACGAGGCAACACCTGAGCTGGCACCCCACTCTCCAAACTTCCACACCACGCCAACGTGAGGACATTTGAGGCCACGACAGATTTAACGTGCACCAGCCCCCTTTGTACACGACGGTGTTTGGCTGGATTCGAACTCGCAACCCTTCGGTTGCTAGTTCGTTACTCTTCCAACCGGGCCACCGCGGCCCCTGTCCAACTTTCAAATATGAACTACAATTTCTTTACTGGCTTGAACCAGTAGGAAAGATAAAAATAATTAAAAACTGGAGTCTATCGTTACCACCGAGATAACAAGGCCAGACGGCTGTGACGTTTCGATCACGTGACTCGCTTACTAGTAGTCATAACAAACATCGCCGCATGGCCGGCTACTTATGGATTACCTTTAATGTAGCTTAAGAAATTAGGGTTTTTATACTATTTTACAGGAAAGCAAGTGCAGCTGCAGTTAAATATTGTTATAGAACATTTGTGGAACATTACAGTGCCAAGGTGTTAAAGGCTTTCGTCAAATAACACGTTTAACGTGTGTCCAGACCGATTTATTTAGGCTTAACCACGAGGCTATCCAAAATGCCCTTTAGATGCTGTGTACCTACTTGCTCTGGAAATTATGGATATGGTGATGCACCAAAAGTGGCGGTTTTCTCCTTTCCAGAGGATAAAAATATTAGAAAAAGATGGCTCAGGGCGATTCCACGAGCCGACTTTACACCATCAAAACGCAGCAAAGTCTGCGAACTTCATTTTCAAAACGATGATATCGTCCGGAATGTATCGAAATTCAACAAAAAAACTGCTGAGTGTTCTACCTTTTCCATGAAACGTCTCCGTTTAAAAGTTGGTGCTATACCAAGTATATTTCCGAATTGCCCTAAATATCTCTCGAAAACTTGTCCCACCGTTCGTAAAAGCAGGGAAGATAAAATTCGTGAAACTGAGGAATCCAATTTATTGAGAGCTATCAACGAAAGCAAATCTGAGTTCATTGCTCATCATGAATCTATTTCTTTTCAAAATTTTAATAGGCTACTAGAAATTTTGGATTCATTACCCCATAAACAAAATTGGTTTAAACTAATTGAGGAGTCAAAAGTTACTTTTTCAAAATTTGTTTTAATCCAGGACCTGCAACAAATTACACTGTTGTAATACATTTAAATCTGAAAATGGAAACATTTATATGGCCAAGAAATTTCTGTAGATAACAATCAAATCAAAACACCCTGTCACGTTAGTAAAATTTGGAAGTTATTGAAAATTGTTTGAATTTTATAAATGAAATATCAAGGAAAAATTCTTCAGCCAACTATGGTAATCGCTTCAATTGCTTTTACAGTTCAATTGCTTTGATTTCCCATTTTTACATATTTAATGATGAAGAAAACATTAATTAGATTTCTTTAGACTATGAGAAAGGGTTTTCTTTTCTTTTTGATTTATGGTCGCATTTGAGAAACTATGATATTGGACGGTATTAAGCTTGATTGACGTGTGTATTTTAGTTAATAAAAGTCATAAGCGAGTTTTTCACTATTTTTTAACTGAATTTACGATATAATTTTGGCCGGTTTTTTAATAAGTTATTGCTTTTACTATTTACGCACACTCTTTGTTATCGTTAGTAAATAAGGAAGAAAGACGCGAGGGTGTGGAAGTTTCATTCTGAGATTATCGTAGTTTTGACTAGGGAAAAACCATATTTACAAACTGCTATAATAATTTGCAATAACGTATAACAATATTTTCCTGTGGTCTCGACGTATATAGAATATATTATGTATCGTTGTAGACAGATTTCACTGTATTAGGCTTTGAATATTCCAATACGGCGGTGGTCGTTCGTATCGCACGTATGACTACTAGGGAGACGCCGTGATGGCAGCGGTCAGGCCTTGTTATCTCGGTGGTAACGAGTCTATTAGAAAAAAAGCAGACACTTAACGGGAAAAGCTTAACTGAGCCCTTTCAAGGTCCCAAAAGCTCAAGGCGCCGAGTATGATGGACGTGTCATACATTAAGTAACACATTCACATCTTACTTAGACTATCATTATATATGAACGATGCCTTCACTATCGAAAAACGTCCTCCGGAAACACCCGGGTGCAGTGTCAGCTAAACACCGCGAGAAGGAAAGGGGGTTAGCGTGCCGGAATGTGACAAGTGTCATTCTGTCTCTTGACAACGTTATTAACGCCGGCAGCACGCCCCGTCGCGTGCCACTACGCGCCTTCACGCTCCGCTCGGCCCATCTCGTTGGGGCCAATCATCGCCAGGCGCGGCGGGAATGCCGATCGGCCGCCATTCTGAAGCCCACGGAGGCGGCGGACATAATTATGTGTAAATGGAGCCCATGTGCATTCCGTGGGAAAACGGGGAACGGACCAACCGTTTAGCAGGGTGCGCTCTCTGTATGTACTGTGAGCGCTCGAGTTGCGTGAGCTTTCTCACGATGGTTGGAGGGGGAGCGTGTTGAGCCCGAATGTCATGTTTAAAGGTCGGTCTCCAGTTTTGTGGTCCATTGTTGTTCCCGTTAGATCTTCATCATACAAATTGGAATTTTACTGATATGGGGAGCCTCTTTTATCCGAATCCATTCGGACCAAGCTGACGTCGGTAATTCGAAGCATCCGGAGAATCAAGATTGCTTGAATTCAGAGGTCTTTCAGCACTTGTAGTGTTGATTCAATGCAGATTTATAATTGGTATATGTTTGACGTAAAGGGAAAGGTTTTAAAATATATTTACTCTTTACAGATGCAGCTTTAAAATTAAGTTTGATCTCACCGCAAAGGTGTGTTTATAATCCTAATGAGCCTGGCTGCAAACAAAAGTCTTGAGATCGGTTGGTGTTTATGGCGCAATGACCAGATCTGGCTTAAGGACTGTCAAGGTGACCGGACTCCTAAATGTTTTTTTTTATAATCCTAAATCACTCAGTTTGCAAATAAAGGTCTTATGGATAGTTGGTTTTTATGGCCCAAGTGCCAAATCTGGCCAAGTTGCGCAAAGCACAGCAAATAGCTAAAGGACTGTCAAGGTGACCGGGCATACAAAGGTATTTTTTATCCTAATCACCCGGCGTGCAAACAAAGGGCTTCAGGTTGGTTGGGTTTTATGGAGGAGATCGTGCCTAATTGGGAAAAATACCGCAAATGGCTTAAGGACTCATAAGGTGACCGGACGCACAAAGGTTTGAAACGAAGTTGCTAGATAGAGTTTCGATCGTCTTTGCTTTCGCTACTAAACCGAATGGCGGTTAAGAAGAGTTCTGGATAAAAGAGCCGGTTTGTCGGTATCCTATTGTTTATATCAAGAAAGGCCAATTTTATCGTGGTAATAAGTCGCCATTTAACATTTATAAGCGACAATATATATAACATCATATATAATTTATATAAATTACATTTTATAGCATAAATAATGTATGTAAAATGACTTCTAATAAATAGTTAGGCATAAAAGGTAAAAGAATAAAAGTATAATGAGAACTCTGACTCATGACTATTCAATTAACTCTAATTCTTAACTAATCACCGACGTATTCATTTTGAAAAAATAAGGCACTTCAAAATATTTAGAGTGGAAATAATATAGTTTAGATATGAAATACGAAGAATAAAAACTTATATTCTTGTAAAAAAATGCAAACGAAAGTTTGGATAATACATGTTTGGGAAATGCCATCCTCAAAAACAAAGAAGTTTGGCATCTAGAAAGGTTTCCTATCCAATATTTCAGACAATTATTTTACGATAATCAAAGTAGGAATAAAAACTAGAGAGATTTTTCTCATTTCTATGGTGCTTGAAATATTTGAATAAGTTATAGACAGTAAATGTAAAAACATTTTATAGCTAGCACGTTTAATTCATTAATTTTACTTCAACTGCACGTTCATTTATACATATCCATAAGAGTTGACAGTTCCAGCTACATCTCGCACCATCTGATTTATAATATACTTCGATATTTCGACAGTCACTTGTAAAATAGTCTAATTTAAGTGAATTTCTTCGCGGATTGCTTGAAGATCCTATGCACAATGAAGCAAATAAAATAATTCAAGCTAGTCTTATTTTAAATCTTCAGATTGGTTCAAATAGTAACACAGAAAGCGTCACTTGCTGGAGGAAATTCTAATTGTTTATGGCAACTTCACATGTGAGTATCTCAATTTCACGAATGAAATTGAACTTAATAAAGTATTTTAATTTATGACTTGCAAGTACTGTGATCCGAATGGAATTTAAATTTAATACATTCGGCCATGGTAATTAATGGAAGAAGCTGGTTTCTATATTCTATCCATACAAAACTGAGGAAACTAAGCATGACAAAAGTTCACAAAGTTCCAAACCCACCACACAAGCAGGATGCAATTCTAGTAAAAATTACAGACAAACAGGATACTTCGAGGTCATCGTTTCTCTATCTCAAATCCACACCTGGCCACAATAATGACAAAATGGCCAATGTGGACGGCAACAATTGAAGCATTTGTCCGATGTCCGCTGGATATAACCACAGAGAATGAAGTTCCTATCAGAGAGGAGTATGATTAAGTCCTCGTAAGGCATAATGCCAAGCACAGCATATGCCCTACCTTCATGGGGTAACGCGTGTATGAAAATGCCTGAACACACACACACACACACAATCGATCATCCCTTAAACATATGCAGATAGCGGCCTGTGTATGTGTTAAACAGTGATAGCGATATTAAAGGGTATTCCCATTCACATCCCCCATTGGAGGAATCTGTTTGCCCAATTGTCACGTAAGAGCTATTATTGATCCAGCGGAATTTGACAGGCCTATCGTTCAAGCTTTGTCACAGGCCAATTATACATTAGTAAGCCTAAGTGGCCACCAGGTTTGGGACAATGCTTCTGGTCCACCGATTGAGGCTGGCATCGTAAACAGTAGTTGTGGAACAACAATACCACTGCTAATTCCCAGTTAACACCTTTCACAGCATGCTAGAAGCAAATTGTGTTAAATGAAAAGGTAAACGGACCTCAAGAGAGCAAAAACTAAGCGATATACCAGCAATGCTTTACAGTGAGTTCCCGTTAGTTGAGAAAAAATACATAGATAATTTGTTGGATTCTAAGGAATTACAAGAAAAAATCAACGAAATTCGAATAATCATAAAATAACCGGGTAATCGTATATCATAACATGCTAGTAACATTTCTATTAATGAATAGCAGCAGTTATTGGGGTTGTTTGGGTTGGGTTTCCTGGTGGAAGGCCCATATTTGACAAAGCTCCATCAAACACAAGACGTCAAGTAACGGACATAAGCACATACAAGGAACTTTACTGACACAGATGCGAGAAATACATCCAGGTTACACGATTCGATTGCACCGATAAAACTCGCATGTTACTAACACGGTACACATACCCACTGAGCAATTGCAGCACCGCATTTACGTTCAGTTATTTTAGATGAATAATAGCTGCATGTAACATGTTAGGATAATATATTATGATTTTTGTAGTGATTCTGTTCCTTCACCCAACCCCTACTTGATGGGGAAAGCAGAGGAGCAAGTGTCGCATGGTCAGAGGGAGAGAAGTGACCACGTGGTGACGCTGTGAGGGAGACTGAGGGGTGATCGAGTGGAAGAAAGGCAAGATAAGGACACGGAAAGAAAGAGCGAGGAAGACGTTGGGTATAGAAGACCGAACGTACTTCGTAAGGCCCATCCCTGAGACTAAAGATTGTTGTTTTATTTGTTGTTATAACGTTTATTCAATAAACGTCTGTTGAGTTTTAAGTGTTCTCTTTCTTTTGCCAAAGAGAACCACACGAGGAACATTACAATTTTATACTGTCTATCTTCCACGAGAACCGCTCTTGTTGAAAAATCTGTGACTGTCTGATGCCATAGAAAGGGACTTTGTCCCATTTTCTATCTGGAATAATTGAAGAAATACATTCAAATTCAATTATTTTCCATAGAAAATGGGATAAAGTTCCCCACAAATAAATATATTTCTAAATTTGTCACACTTTCGCACTTAATGACAGATTGGAAATCTATTGGCTGATTTCACTTGTTATGAGATATATACTGATAAGCTACCTCTTTCCGCCGCACAATCAAAAGAAAATATAATCAATCCTCCAAATAGTTTCAACAATATATCTCGTCATCAAGATCTGACCCATTTTTGCCAATGTCGAGATATCTCGTCATCAAGATACTACCGATTTTGTGATAATGACGAGATCAAGATTTGGTCCGTTTTCTTCTAATGACAAGATATCTCGTACATCAAGACCTGGTCAGTTTTGCTAATGACCAGGTCTTGCGATATCTCGTCCCATGAGATATTTTGTCGAGACAATTACCAGGAGGGTTAAGATATCTATTGGAGTCACCTTTACTCAAAATAAACGTGCCCTGTTCCTATAACGAGCGTGGGCTGCAGTAGACCGGTTGGAAGAGTAAGGGACTCACAACCGGAAGGTTGCGAGTTTGAATCTAACCAAAGATCATCGTGTACAAAGGGGGCTGGTGCATGTTAAATCTGTCGTGGCGTCAATGGTCCTCACGTTGGCGTGGTGTGGAAGTTTGGAGAGTGGGGTGCCAGCTCAGGCGTGACCTCGTCGTCTGACCGCGGTGCAAAATTACGTACGTACGTATAGCTTTCCCTTCGGGGATTGATCCCGGACCATCGCAAATAACCCGTTGTGTTGTTCCAGTGCGATATTAATTGAAATACCTACCTATAACAAGCGCCACGGGTGTGATAGTATTTGAAATTACAGACCTTGTTTCAATTGATAGCTAGCTGTATAATTCGAATCTTAAAATGCTTCCTTCAAGCATACCTCAGTTAAATATGGCAAGGCAAAAATGAAATCCTGTTCTTTTATGTTAAACCATTCCCTCGTGAATATACTTTAACAAAGCATCGATTGGTAACAAAAAAATTTGATATTTCATAACCGAAAAAATACCTCCCTTTCGAGGATTGAAAACAGTTCCCTTATCCCACACAAGATCTGATATTTCAGACAACCCATTTAATTTTCTCTCGTGGTGAGTTTTATTTATTATTTCCTTCGCAGACGCGTACCAGTGAATTGGGAAGAAAAGACGACCAATCCCCTCCCCATATGCTCTTGAATATGTAGTTTTTATTTTGTATTTTTGTGCACTGAAATGGAATTTTTTCCTCTTTTTCAATCAAGAATCAGAACAAACGAGCATCTTGAATACCTTCTTGCATTTTCATTTCACTCAGATGGAGTTTCTCCTCGATTCTGCACTTGCAAGGCAGCTTTTCAGCTACGATATGAAATCGATATGTTTTCTTTCCATTCATTGCAGATCAACACCTCTCCCTGCGCACGATCATCGCAAGCTCACTTTAGTTTGAGCTCAAAACTCAGGAAAATGTCCTACGAAAGGACATGGTAATATGCTATGGCCGATGGCAAAGACTGACAAAAGATTCAGAATACTGGTTATTTGAATGCTAGATTTGTGCACTGAAAAAACAAAAAGTAATTATATAGTGTTTGTTATGCGAATATCGAAAAGTATATTTGAAAAATGGGATTGGTTAAGTGAACACAACCGCAATCGTTTAAGGCATGAATCCGTCTTTGTATTGAGAGGAAGAGTAAAGTAAATTAATAAGGTCTTAATGATTAAAGTGAAGTATAAGATTATATATCAAATGCTGATGATAGGAGAAATAAGATACATCGATGATTAAATCTATACAAGTGTTGCTCAGAATAGTGGGTTATTTAAAAATATACTTCAAGTTGAACTCGCGTTGAACATGGTCTACAAGCGATTTGATCAGATTAAACACCAAACGTGTCTAAAACAGTGATAAATTACATTTTAAGGCAACCTCACTATGTATCATGCGATAGCATTTGGGAAGTAAAATCTCCGCGTTCAATCTGGTTTATTTGTTTTACACTTAAAAACCTTCTCACATACAATAATTTTGAACTGTCTAAGTTTAAATAATGAATTCAAACTGTAAACCAAAGTCCGTAGTTTGAAAATCCATTGTCATCTTGAAGCACTTTGCTTCAATGTTGCTTACCTTTTTACTGCGATATCCCAGTTGTTATGAGAGCTTAGGAACACCAGCCATCCATTCAATTCTCAGTACCAATAGCAAAATAGTTAAATTAATTGCATACTTTTCGGAGATTAACAACCCATCCATTTTGATAGGAGCAAAAGCGGATTAATAATGAAGCATAAAAACAGGTATGCCTTTCATTTATCCAAGTTAGAATCATTATCTGAACGTTTCAATCATTCCTAGAAAGTGTACATAATATAAAGAAGTGCGTTTCCTCCAATTCAATTCAGCTGAGCCAGAGGCAGAGATGGAAGAAAGCCATACCGCCGACTATTATTTTCCTGGAAATCGCAAATTCAGCCACGATTCAAAACACATTTATCCCCGCCTAATACAACGAGATAGTTCTTAATTGCTTTCCCTAATTGTCTCTCTGCACAAAACGGGAAACGCTTATCGGGGTTTTAAATTACAGAAATAGTGTTTCGAAATGAATGAAAATCGATGCTCTCCTTTCATAACTCCCCACAAACAATCGAACGCATAAAAGGAAATGAAATCCTCGTTTACCTACCCCAGTGAAAATGTAGAGTGACTTCGGCAATTTTGTATCATTGGCCATTGTTGGGTAATTACTGCAAAGAGTGCCTTTTGTAATAAATAACTGTTATTTACCATCTTATAAATGAGAAACTGCGCTTCTAAATACAGTCAAATGGAAGTAGATCTTCATTTCGAAATGGAGCTGATTACGGCGTCTGTCGTTTTCGAAATGTACACACGGAACACATTTCGATGAAATTTGAACCAAGTGTAGCGAAGTGTTTTATTTTAAAATAAACATCGAAAAGAAGCGTCGTAGAAGAAAATTTCTATGAGCATTGTGGTCTCACCAACATGTACAAAATAAAAATTTATCTATGGAATGAAAATTTTATGAAACGGATTAGACATTAAGCAACAATCAATTTCCAGTTGCTTTTAGCTTCAAACTCATTTCAAATATATTTTACTGAAATAAATGTTAGCAATAAATACATGTATAAAATAAACATGGAAGGATGCGTGTTTGCAATATTTATAGAGATTATAAGTCCGTCAATGTCAGTCAAGGACAATTCTTATTCTTTTATGAGGGAGCAATCAGTATTGGGCGTTGTCAAAGCGTGCAAGCGATATGAGAATTGGATATATATTGCGCGCGTGCAAAGATCCAAGAATATTTATATTTATTATGCAAGCGTGCAAACGATCCGAGAATTATTATATTATTACTCTATCAATGAATAATCATCATAATTACCCGACCTCATTCGGTTTGAATTGGTTAACTATAGATTGAAAAAGTGATCAGAAGAATAATCACTTTTCTCCTTCATTGAAAGATGCCAACATCATTTAAGTGTCAGGAAAATAATTTTTTAACTGCTTTTCGACATTTTTATAATTTCTATACTTTACTTTAGATTCAAATCTTTATTAGATTTAAGATACGTTTATTAGATTTTAGATAAATTTTAATTAGATTGAAAGACACATGTATATTCATTCATGTAATACATTTTACATGCATCACACCCCTGTTATATGACAAAACTACCAAAGATGACATAAAGGTGACTACGACAAAAGGTTAGAAATGCCTCAAGTTTGTTTCCTACAAAATTGAAGTAACGCAATTCGTAAAAAAACGAATCTACAGCGAACACTAACTTCCTCCCTACTCATAGGATTTTTTTACAAATATATTTTGACGTGACGTTCTTACACTACGAATACGATACTTGTAAGGTAAAGATGTCAAAACAATTCGATAAGATATTCATGATATTAAAAAAAAAACGAATAGATTTTTTTTGAAAATTCATTTGGTGGCACGTGTAAATCATGCAAACAAAGCAAATTTAATCAAAGGTCACGGAAGGTCAATTTTACAGTTTTTAAAAAAGAAATCCAATGTGTGCAACGAATGTTTGAGATAGCAAAGTTGTATAAGAATAGTTTCAACTTGTAAAATAAGCACCTTGACCTTCTGTCACCATGACAAAGAATTTTTAATATTTTAAAAGTCCTAGTTCGAATTTTTTAACATTAACATTTTTTTTAATTAACGGCAAAATTCCACTTAAAATTTGCTTTATTCTAGCTTACACGCCGCTTTAAATTGAATATTTTGTGATGGTGTTGCTTGTGATGAAAAGGAAATACAATTTATTAAAATAATAAATATTTAATGCAGAAAAAAATGTTTGTTCTAAAGATATTTATTTATTTTTTTATTTACCTTTTGATCTCGCACAGTTGCCCAATTTACAACTAAAAATTAAAATAAAATTTAAAAACGAAATTAATTCCGAGCGAAAAAACGGAAAATATCACCGCACATGTCAAACAAACACGAGTTTCCATTTCGTTGTAAAGTATCATCTGTCCCAAATATTCGGAATAGTTTATTTTTCGCAAAGCAAAAAAAGGACTCAAAATAAAACAGTATTAAAATTTAAATTCAGTAAAAATACGTTTTTTTTAAATAATTGATTTTTCAGCAGAACTGGTGAAACAATCTAAGTAATCGCGTGCTAAATATACCTTCCAGCTACTCCAAAACTACCAAATTATGGTTGATTTAAGTATAGTTAGATGTTTTAACATGCAAATTACCTAAATAAGTTAGGAAAGGAAATTCAAATAACGTATTCACTAAACTAATATGTAGTTTATGAAATTTAGAACATTGCATTTAAGCATTTTGAATAAATTTTATGTGATAATTCTACAAACACAGACACAAAATCGGACATAGAACGGAAACACGGACATACAGACTAACGCACAGTTCAGTCACTAAATGAATATAAGTGCTCACAGTATGCAAAGTTTCATGAAAATATATTCAACCATTTGGACGTAGTTTGGCCACAAACATATATACGTACAGACAGACATACAGAAAGACACTAAACGTGCAAGAGACGGATTTTGCATCAGAAGGATCCAGAATAGATAGAAAACTTGAAATGGGTCGAAAATATTCAATGTACAAACGAACACTCTATTTTTATTTATATACATAGATATTTATTATTCAAGTGCAAACGACAATATTATGAACTGTAACCATGATTGAGACGTGATTAAGAAAGAAATTTGGAATTTTGAACAATGTGAGGAGTGAGAGTGATAATGTTATATCGTTTTTAGTGTTCTTAATAAATGTTAATTTTTTAATAAGCGTTTCGTCTCCATGTATGCAACCAAAAAGTATATCTACAATTAATTAATACAATCGAACTGAGATTCTGAAAGTCTAAAAGAACCGATATTCTGATAATCCAAAAGAACCAATATTCTGATAATCCAAAAGAACTGATATTCCGATCATCCAAAAAGGTAATATAGTTTGTTTCATCTCAATGGAATATTACGCTCGGATCACCATGCAATGTCTCCCGACAGGCATAATAAACTACTGTTCCCAATCGATTGATTAGTTAACTAAAATTCAATCAATCTAAATTTAATTAGGATTGAAAATTAGTCATAGTTATAACTAAATCTATTAATCATAAATCATGCAATAATTAATTTTAGCTATGAATACGTTAACTAATTTCCTAGAGTAGTTATACAAAATTGCTTTTGCCGATGTTTTCACTTTCGATTTGTATTATTTTACGAATTAATTCAGGAATTTCATTACTACGAAAGAAGTTAATTTAACCAACGTATTTGATCCTTTAAGTCATTTTTTACTTGATTTTTTGTTGTGTTACGTGAATTTTGTTACCGTGTAAAATGTAAACCAATAAATAATTTCACCACGTTATCTTTTTATTTTATTGCAATTTTTTTCTTCAGCATGTAGGTACGTATTTTGTTTAAAAACTTCACAGAAGCTCCTACTATTTTTACTGGATTCAGAATGTTTAATGGAGGCAAAATTTCAATCGCACTTTTTAGTCATGATTACTTGATTGAAACTAAATCAATCATTATTTAACGTGGAAGGACTAAAAGTAATGAATCGTTACTCACTAGTCCTGATTAATATTTTAATAATTAATTTTCAATCCTTTGTAAGATTAAACTTTGTCCAACACTGGTAGTAATTTAAAACAAACTATTTCTAATGTTTCAATTAGTTGCTTTTTCCTGGAATATGTAAATGCATTTAGGAATGTAATGCAATACTGTTGTTTCAGACAGAAATTTGTTTATCACACATGAATCTGGTCATCGATTACCAAAGAAAACAAGATTTCCATGTAGTTTCAATTTTAAAGAGAATCTTGTTTTAGTTCTTGAATTTTTAACCCTTTGACTAAAATGCAAGTGACTGCTCCACAGTATAGTTTATTCGTAAAGATGTAAGCGGCCTCTTAGAAACAGATCAAATAGACGCTTAGATAGTAGGGTTCCAAGGTAATCAGTAGTTTTATTTACATATTCGGTATAGTTCACAATTAGAGACATTTTCTGTCAATCTAAATGTAGTTGCTGGTAGTGTTTCTGAGGAGGTTGGTTTTTGGGGTTTTATGGCGCAAGGGCTATATTTTAGACATGCTGCGCCAGACACAATATCAAGTAATAGACATAAACACACAATGAAAGTTGCTCTGACTCAGAAGAGAGAGATACACCCATGAAGGAATGCACCTGGCAGGAATCAAATCTGCGCCGCCTACAACTCGAAGGTTGCTAGCACAGTGGACATACCTATTGAGCCACTACGGCCCCGTTTCTGAGAAGGAGCGTTCTTTCTGTACTTATTCCGAATGCAAAATCACTTGGCTTGTTTTCCGAACAAGTGCTAATATATATATATTTAATATATATATACATATATATATTTAATGGTGCTAATATATATATACATATATATATTTAATGACAAAATAATCACACATTTAGAAAGATTCTATTAGCCCTCTCCTTCGAATAGGATAATTTGGATTCAGCATCTCGTCAATAAAAATTTCAAACAATGAATTTAGAATTGATATGTACTTAATGAAAAAATAATCAACACCTTTAGAAAGATTCTATTAGCCTTTTCCTTAGAATAGAATCATCTAGAAAGAGTCTAGTGATCTTTTCGAAAGATTCTATTGCTCTCTCATCAACTTAGTATAAAACCCTTTGGAAATATTCTATTGGTCCTTTACTTAGAAAAGAATCCTTTAGAAAGATCCTTGTGATCTTTTCAAAAGATTCCATTGTTCATTTCCTTAGAATAAAATCCCTTAGAAATATTATATTAATTCTTTACTTAGAATAGAATCCTTTGGGAAGATTCTAGTAATCTTTTCGAAAGATTCCACTACTCATTTCCTTAGAATAAAATCTTTGGAAAGATTCTGTTGGTCAAGAAGATCAAAACAGGTTAGAAGTCATACAGCTAAGACTGCAGGTTGCAAGGTGGAATTATTCGTGGGAACCCAAGGGTTAAGTGCCATAAGTTGCCAAAACGTCGGTTAAGTGCCCGTGTGTGTGCAGTTGAGATGTAATGCATTTGGACAAGACTGTCCCTAGAATCCTGAAAAATTTCTGATCTTCTTCCGGGAACAGGGACAAAACGACCGACCGACAGGTAACCCAGAACGCTACGTTTCACAACGATACATTACGGGTAAAACCTGACAGTTTTGTAACCTCACATAAAGGAGATAATTTGCATGAAGAATAAACTTTAATTTTTCTATACCACTAATGTACTATCTCTAAATACAAAAAAATATTATTTCTTCCCCAAATTTTCTGTTTTTAAATCTTAGCTAAAGGGCTTAGTGTGTGTTAATTAGGTGAAAAATAATTTCTTTTCGTATTATAAGCACTAATTAACGCTCAAATTCAAAAGCGAAAGTTAATGATGAAAATTTCGTAGCATATCAAATTCGTGAACCAGTATTATATACGTTAAAAACGAAAATATTTTGAAAAATGATGTACACGTTAGAAGCTGAGTCAAAAAATAATAAAATCTGTATATAAATATGGAATTTTGAGTAATTTCTAAGTTATAAGGATTTATGCACATCATTAAGTGATACAGAGATCCGCACATTATTTGTAAACAGACTTCGGAGAAACCAATGATGATCTGTTTAAACAGCATAAAATATACTATAAATGAGATACAATTACGCATTTTTCACATGAGGACTTTACTTACACCATTATAAAGAAACTGATTTCATAACTTCTCAAATTGGAAAGTGAACGTCTCTAATTGATAAATTTTTATGCGTGATTATTCTCCTTTACTCCCTTACAAGTCCATAATCAAAATTCTCTGCAGCTTCCGTTCCATTTTTCACAACCCCAAAGTATTCACAAGCTAACTAGTTCTACAAATCTTTAAGAAGGATGACTCATTTAATTTCTTCAGAAACCGAACGCTCATTTTAAAAATAAGCAAGCACTGCACGTTCTCCGTTAATTAACGCACCGTAATGAATTGTTTACACCAAACGGGAGAAAAGAACAAATATCTCTCTCCAGAACCAAAACTATCCGTTCGATCTCCTGGGCACCAAATTATTATTTAAGAGGAAATATCCGGAAATTCCTTATTGGTCGGAAATTTTTCAAGAGAAGCGAGTTCTTTATTTTCTCCCCGTGTTTTTAAAAACAAAACCTCCCAATCAAGACACAAGAGTTTTACGACACGGCCCAAAACGATGTCTGACTAATTATTTGCAAACACAATAGATGGTTCGGGCATCAACAAGAATAGGAGCGGTTTTCGGCGGGAACACATAAGGCTCGGAATGCCCTTTATAGTAGGTCCCCGTCTCCTTTTAAAGCCCTGCGTTGGTAAAAGGGCTGCACCCCCCGTAAAATATGAAAAGAGGGCTCTAGTGGGGAGGCCATGTGGCCAGCCCCAAACTAATTGCAGCTCATTAACCAGACCAGCACTAAAGGGAGTTGCGGGGCTTAGAAAAAGCACTTGCTAACAAGTCAGCGGCCTGCACGTCGTAATTAACAGGAGGGTTGGCAGAGAGAAGGGTATGAAAGGGGGTGTTTCTGAAAAGGTTTTCGCAAGCACTCTAGGGAAGAAGTGGGATACTGACCGGGTTTTGTGCTTTTATCGAAAAATGCTGTCTGTCTTTATAAATTAAGGGCAGGGAGTTTTACGCCTCGGAATCTCTTCCGGTCTCCATATTGTGGGGATTTTTGCCCGTTTATTGGGGTTTATGCGGGAGTGCGCATCGGAAAATGAGCAGTGCTATAAATTAGTGCTGCCTTCTGCTATTAAAGCGGCATCGAAGGAGGTGTAAGGTGTTCATAAGACGTTATAAATGATGCGCTAAGTTTGCACCTGGGAGCGTTTTGGTGGGAAATATTGGAATAGGGAAATAATTATGTGTTTGGGTTATTTATAAAAACGTCATACTTTAACTGTTGTGTAACAGTGTTAAATAATTTATGTGTTGTTATGGTTTAATGAATCGATTCACGGAATCCTTTAATATTCCTTTCGATCTTTGAGCTCTGAATTCCTGATAGGATGCAGCGTTCAAGGTGGACATGGTCAAGTTTTACGTTTTGGAATATCTTCCTGTCTCCATAATTTGGGGATTTTTGCCTGTTTATTGGGGTTTATGTAGAAGGGAAATGAAAAAATGAGCAGTGCTATAATATAGTGATGCCTTCTACTATTAAAGTGGCATCAAAGGAGGTGTAAGATATCGGAAAGCAGTCCTAAAACGTTATAAATGATATGCTAAGTTCACACCTGGGAACGGTTTGGTGAAAAATATTGGAGTCGGGAAGTAATTATGTGCTTAGGTTACTTATAAAAAACGTCAATTATAACTATTTTTTTAAAATATTAAATACTTTATGCATTAGTATGGTTTTAACGGGTAGAATATATATATATATATATATATATATATATATATATAATTCAAAATTACAAACCAAAACAAAGAGAAATCCAAAAATTTTAAAATCAAGAAATTTAAGAAAATTTTGAAAAAAATGATGGAAGTGTTGGTGGATCAGGGCGTCATCAGGGAGGAGCCTCACCCAGTCAACACAATATGGTGTTTTCTGCATGTGAGCGGCAGTATACCAAAAGTAGCTCACACACCCCTCCAAACACCATAAGAAAATAAATTAGAAAAACAAAAATTAGAAAAACAAAACCAGGGACAACCAAGGACTCATACCAAAGATAATATAATACAAAATTAAAAATTAAATTAAAATTAAAAATTAAATTAAAATTTAAAATTTAAAAGGAGAAAACAAACCTACCCAAATAGATTGACCTAAGATCGACAACAACCCGCCGCAAACTACATGAGGACCGCCAACAAATGCCATTCATAACGCCGTATATCAGAAATCGGAACCGCAATTCCGACACGGAACCCCGACTCGAAATTCCGACTCGGAATTCCGAACCGGAACATCGGAATCGGAAGTCGAAAAAATAGTGTTCAAATCCAGTTTTTTAAAATTGATAGTCAACAGGATAGTCTCCGAAATAAGCTATTAAATAATATTAGTTATCTTAAATCTTTCAAAAATAATCCTATAAAAAGAGTGAGGGTATTTATTATTAAGAAGTGTGTTAATGAGATTATTACATTGCAAAAGAAGGTTAGATTTAGAGTTGCAAATTTTATTGAAACGTATCAGTTGACCAGCGATTGTATTGTAATAAATTTTTTTAGAAATATTAGAATCCCAATATATCAATTTAAAAACCGGAAATTCAAAATCATCTCTCTTATCATAAATATTAATATCAGTTTTATTATTTAAAGTATATATATTCAAGTCTAGAAAGACGGCTTTATTGTTATCTGAATTGGTTTTCAATAAATATAATTCATCAGGGTAAATCGAATTCCAAAGGTTAGCAAAATTGGTATCATTGAAAACAATTAAATCATCAATATATCTAAAGGCAGAATTAATTTGTAGGCAAAATTTTTTTTCATAATAATGAAGAAATAAATTAGCAAGAATGGAAGAAAAATTGGAGCCTTGGGGTTATACCCTTAACTTGAATAAATAAATGCTCACCGTTAAAAATAAAATTATTATAGATACAGAAGTTTACCAAAAATTCCCAATCCTCAAAATCAATAGTAATCAGATTTTTAAAGTCATGATAATAGTAGTTAAGTACATCTTTAAGTTTGTCCAAAGGTATGCTAGTAAATAGGTCTTTAAAGTCGTAGGTAAGTATATTATTAATAATATTTTTATTTATATAATTTAAAACGTTATTATTATCACTAGTAATCCAAGTGAAACCTTCTTCAATAATGGTATTAAGGATAATTTTTAGATATTTACAAAGTAAGATACCGGGTTTAATCATATAAGAATTTGTACCACAAGTAATAAATCGGAATTTCAAAGGATTTTTATGAAATTTAGGTACAACAGTTATGTAAGGTAAAATAATGTGATGATTAGAAATTTTTAATCTTTTATTTGAAGAAATAATTTTTTTAACAATAGTTGTATATGTGGATTTGCAGAACTTATAGGTATCAGAATTTTTAAGCTCAGTATCTAGCAAATTTAAGTATAGTTTTTTACAGATAATAGCATAGTTACCTGATGCTTTATCTACCGGTGTTATTATGAATTTATTTTGTAAGTCTTTTATAGCTAGCATTATTGCTTTGTAGTAATCAGTGTTTTTTCCAGAAAGTGGGGGATTTTCATTTATAAAAATTTTAAAGTCATTGTAAAGTTTCCATTTCCATTCTGTGAAGAGGTAAATTGGGGTATTAAATTTAGTAGAAGTCAAAATACAAAAATTATCAATGTCTTCGAGGAAACTTTTAAGTATAAAACTTTTTTTAATACTATAAATAGGTCTGAATTTAGTACCTTTATACATTAATTCCCTTAATTGTTCATTATCAATAATTCCAAGATTGCCAGTTGCAATATGTCCTAGACTATCATTTAAATAAGGCCTATAATTTATATCGTTGCAAAAGCATTCACATTTATCCCTATATAAATTAATCTTACTGCAAAAATGATTATAATTAAATATTTTTCTACCCAATGGTATATCATATTTAAAGCATTTTTTTATGGTATGAAATTTTATAGGAAAAATATTCATTAAATTATTTATAATTTTATTGAAATTAAATTTATCAAAGATTGGGTGTTTAAATCCTATTTTCAAGTAAATTAAATTATCATTATTAATAGTTTTTTTCATATTAATTTTAGAGAGTCGAGCTTTGTAAATATCATGTAGTAAAAGTAGAAAATGAGGATTAAGAGAGTCTAGTGTTGTGAAAAAATTTTTAAATTTGAGACAAGTTTTGTCATTCAAGGAAAAAATAAATCTTTTTAAGGGTTTAAAGTTAAAACTCTCAATAAAAATTTTTTCTAAAGTTTTTAGATATTTTGTAATGTCTGCAAATTGTTTATTGCTTTCAGAGTTTTTTATTTTTTTATTAATACCGCTACCCCTACAACCTCTATTCGTTTTGATTCTTGAAGTGTGGAATAAAGTATATGTGTTACAGTTACCTAAATTAACTTGTGAATTTTGAAATAAATCATTTAAACCATAAGGAGCAAGTGTTTTATATTTTAAGATGTAAATATTTTCTTTAGCCAGTCGTAATTCAGTATTGCTTATAATTTCAAGTATAGTAATAATTGCATTATTAAAGCCATGTAATGAGAAATGATGGAACTCTAAGTTAAAAGGGGAATGGGAGTTATAATTTTTAATATTAGAGCGGTGTAGATTAATACGTAAGTTCAAGGAGTTACTGGTTTGACCTATATAACCCATACCACAAAGGCTGCATTTTAAATGGTAAATGACATTTGAGACTTTACATGCAGGCAAAGCAGAGTCATCGGAGCCAGAATCATCCCTTATGGTGGAACAATTCAGTTGAGGGCAAGTTTTACAACGTTTATCTCTACATTTATAAAATTTAAGTTTATTCGAAGATTCGAAATTGTTATCAGTAGGGTAACTTGATTTCGATCCATGGGGGTCCCCCAAAACTCCCATGTACCGAGCACAGGACTTACCACATGAAAGGAAGTCCTTCTTGCCAGGCGCTAAATTATTAGTTGTACTTTTCATAAGGTTAAAAAAACATGCTAACATGCTGACATACTGACAGAGGAGTGCGCAAAAGCTGCAACTAACTCTGACAGGGAAATAATAATAAAAACAATCAAATTACAGAATATACAAAACATCAAAACGTAAAACAATAGAAATGCAGACCAGCAAAACGCCAAAAGATCAAAAAGTCAAAATATTAGAAATGCAGACCAGCAAAATGCCAAAGGATCAAAAAGCAGATAAGTAAAAAGCCAAAAAACCAAAAAAGTTGGGGGTAAAAAATAGCTTTAATATAACTTTAGAAAAAATTTTTATTGAGAGTTTTAACTTTAAACCCTTAAAAAGATTTATTTTTTCCTTGAATGACAAAACTTGTCTCAAATTTAAAAATTTTTTCACAACACTAGACTCTCTTAATCCTCATTTTCTACTTTTACTACATGATATTTACAAAGCTCGACTCTCTAAAATTAATATGAAAAAAACTATTAATAATGATAATTTAATTTACTTGAAAATAGGATTTAAACACCCAATCTTTGATAAATTTAATTTCAATAAAATTATAAATAATTTAATGAATATTTTTCCTATAAAATTTCATACCATAAAAAAATGCTTTAAATATGATATACCATTGGGTAGAAAAATATTTAATTATAATCATTTTTGCAGTAAGATTAATTTATATAGGGATAAATGTGAATGCTTTTGCAACGATATAAATTATAGGCCTTATTTAAATGATAGTCTAGGACATATTGCAACTGGCAATCTTGGAATTATTGATAATGAACAATTAAGGGAATTAATGTATAAAGGTACTAAATTCAGACCTATTTATAGTATTAAAAAAAGTTTTATACTTAAAAGTTTCCTCGAAGACATTGATAATTTTTGTATTTTGACTTCTACTAAATTTAATACCCCAATTTACCTCTTCACAGAATGGAAATGGAAACTTTACAATGACTTTAAAATTTTTATAAATGAAAATCCCCCACTTTCTGGAAAAAACACTGATTACTACAAAGCAATAATGCTAGCTATAAAAGACTTACAAAATAAATTCATAATAACACCGGTAGATAAAGCATCAGGTAACTATGCTATTATCTGTAAAAAACTATACTTAAATTTGCTAGATACTGAGCTTAAAAATTCTGATACCTATAAGTTCTGCAAATCCACATATACAACTATTGTTAAAAAAATTATTTCTTCAAATAAAAGATTAAAAATTTCTAATCATCACATTATTTTACCTTACATAACTGTTGTACCTAAATTTCATAAAAATCCTTTGAAATTCCGATTTATTACTTGTGGTACAAATTCTTATATGATTAAACCCGGTATCTTACTTTGTAAATATCTAAAAATTATCCTTAATACCATTATTGAAGAAGGTTTCACTTGGATTACTAGTGATAATAATAACGTTTTAAATTATATAAATAAAAATATTATTAATAATATACTTACCTACGACTTTAAAGACCTATTTACTAGCATACCTTTGGACAAACTTAAAGATGTACTTAACTACTATTATCATGACTTTAAAAATCTGATTACTATTGATTTTGAGGATTGGGAATTTTTGGTAAACTTCTGTATCTATAATAATTTTATTTTTAACGGTGAGCATTTATTTATTCAAGTTAAGGGTATAACCCCAAGGCTCCAATTTTTCTTCCATTCTTGCTAATTTATTTCTTCATTATTATGAAAAAAAATTTTGCCTACAAATTAATTCTGCCTTTAGATATATTGATGATTTAATTGTTTTCAATGATACCAATTTTGCTAACCTTTGGAATTCGATTTACCCTGATGAATTATATTTATTGAAAACCAATTCAGATAACAATAAAGCCGTCTTTCTAGACTTGAATATATATACTTTAAATAATAAAACTGATATTAATATTTATGATAAGAGAGATGATTTTGAATTTCCGGTTTTTAAATTGATATATTGGGATTCTAATATTTCTAAAAAAATTTATTACAATACAATCGCTGGTCAACTGATACGTTTCAATAAAATTTGCAACTCTAAATCTAACCTTCTTTTGCAATGTAATAATCTCATTAACACACTTCTTAATAATAAATACCCTCACTCTTTTTATAGGATTATTTTTGAAAGATTTAAGATAACTAATATTATTTAATAGCTTATTTCGGAGACTATCCTGTTGACTATCAATTTTAAAAAACTGGATTTGAACACTATTTTTTCGACTTCCGATTCCGATGTTCCGGTTCGGAATTCCGAGTCGGAATTTCGAGTCGGGGTTCCGTGTCGGAATTGCGGTTCCGATTTCTGATATACGGCGTTATGAATGGCATTTGTTGGCGGTCCTCATGTAGTTTGCGGCGGGTTGTTGTCGATCTTAGGTCAATCTATTTGGGTAGGTTTGTTTTCTCCTTTTAAATTTTAAATTTTAATTTAATTTTTAATTTTAATTTAATTTTTAATTTTGTATTATATTATCTTTGGTATGAGTCCTTGGTTGTCCCTGGTTTTGTTTTTCTAATTTTTGTTTTTCTAATTTATTTTCTTATGGTGTTTGGAGGGGTGTGTGAGCTACTTTTGGTATACTGCCGCTCACATGCAGAAAACACCATATTGTGTTGACTGGGTGAGGCTCCTCCCTGATGACGCCCTGATCCACCAACACTTCCATCATTTTTTTCAAAATTTTCTTAAATTTCTTGATTTTAAAATTTTTGGATTTCTCTTTGTTTTGGTTTGTAATTTTGAATTATTTTACTTTCCATGTTGTGTCTGCAGCTTTAGCGCGCATACATGGACAGTTCTGCCTTCTGCTTTCTGGATTCTGCTTGACTATTTTTTACCCCCAACTTTTTTGGTTTTTTGGCTTTTTACTTATCTGCTTTTTGATCTTTTGGCATTTTGCTGGTCTGCATTTCTAATATTTTGACTTTTTGATCTTTTGGCGTTTTGCTGGTCTGCATTTCTATTGTTTTACGTTTTGATGTTTTGTATATTCTGTAATTTGATTGTTTTTATTATTATATATATATATATATATATATATATATATATATATATATATATATATATATATATATATATATATATATATATATATATATATATATATATATATATATATATATATATATATATATATATATATATATATATATATATATATATATATATTGGGAGTTTTAAATATTCCTCACAATCTTTGAGACTTGAATTCATGATTGGAGGCAATGTTCAGGGTGAACATGGTTAACTACTGTGTAACAGTATTAAACACTAAAGTTTAACGGATAGAATCTCGGGAGCTCTTAATATTCATTACAATCTTTGAGCCCCAAATTCCTGATATTAAACGTTTATGGTGAGCATGGATATTTTAATACGATTCTGTAACTTTAAAAAATCGTTGCTCTTGTATTCCGAGTATCGAAATTAATTTTTGTTTAATCTAAGCGTTAATTCTTTGATTTCAAGTCCACAATACAACTGTTAGATAGGCATGGCTTCAATTGCATAACCTACCTTGCCTACTTGAATATACGAGTGCACTAAAATCTGAAGAAGTAAAATTTGCTTTTCCAATATTTTATGTTAACGTTTAATACTATTAAAGGCTGGTACTGGCACCATAAAATTCTAACGAACGCTATATTTCAATTGAAAGTAATGAGATTTACAGGAACGTCTCAAATCTTGTTACCTGATTTCATTCAGAATATTTAATTCAATTTTAGTTATGGGATTTATATAAAAGGTTCTATAGAGATAAATTTGCACTTTTATTTTTAGTAGAGTTCCAACAATGTTATAATTAGCAAAGGATTACCAACTTAGGCTCTTTGGAAGGCCTTTAGTATAATGCTTAAACTGATTGACGTCTGAAAAAATTCTTTGAATTATGGAATATCCAAATCTTATGTTATGTTGCTTAAAGTTGTGATTGGTAAAATGTTTCATAGTATTCATCATAAAACGACGTTTTAAACACTTCGAATTCTTACTTATCTTATCGATCTTCTGGTACTGGTGGAATGGATTACGTATTCGGCTCTGAAATCGACTAAATTTTTTCAAATCTTTAATTCAAAAGATTACAATGCAATTATAAATTTAGTTATGAAACCAATTCCGTCAACTTAAAAAGCTTTTTGAAAAAAACCCCCATTAGAATCAAGAATTGTTAACTACACATAATATTTTCTCCTCTTCCTTAATTTAAAAATGTCTGTTTCATAGAAGAATACATCATCATTCATTTTGCTCATATCGGAATTTAAGATAGTTACGATAAGTAAGCATTCGTAGTGTTTGAAATGTCGTTTTATGATGAATCCCATTAAGAAATTTCTACCGATCGCATCATCGAGGCTACATAAAATAAGGGTAGAATACTCCATGACTCAAAGGATTTTTTCATAAATCAATCGGTCTGTGCACTATACGCAGTATTTCAAAACGTCCTATACGAAATTCAAAGAAAGATAGGTAATTAAAAATTACAATAGATTTACAAGGGTAGGTAGTTTTAATTAACGTCGCACTGGAGCAATACAGCAGGCTATTGGTGACGGTCCTGGATCCCCAAGGGAAAGATCCCAGGACAACACCACGTAATCTAGAACTACGGTCAGATGACCAGATTCACAAGGGATATATGTCCAAAAGAACCACTTGTATTGATAAAGAGTCAATTAAGGTGTTGAAATGAGAAAATGCAAGTATATGTAAGCATTTTTACAAGCCTTTTAAATTTACATTTTGACGGTAGTTGTACACTTAGTTTACGAGAGGTCCTCAAAGTTACGACCACTAAGAGTAATGCACTCCTGACAGCATCGACAGATTGACGAACTAACAGGCTAATCGGTACTATTACATCCGGGTGATCTTTCGGACATGCACCCTTATATGAATACGGTTTAGTTTTGTGTTAAGTTAGCTTAATGTCTATTAAGGCAGTTTTTAAACACCCTGTATTAAAGAAATAATCGGGGCTGTGGTAGCAGCTTGCGAGTTGTACGCGATGCAGATTCGATTCCTCCTTGAGTGTATTTCTTCTGTGCCAGTATAACTTTCCTTGTGTAATTCTATTTACTCGACGCTGTTTAGTGCGACTTGGCCAATTGATGACCCTTGCATCATAAAACCAACTCAAGCAACCCCGCATTAAATGAAAGTTTTTAAGACGCTAACTTGGCCATTCTTTAACTCTCTAAGCGTCACACGTTTTCCGAGTAGTGTAGTGCGGTTTTTGCTACACAACTCAAATGACTAAATAACCGTATCTATTGGTTGAAATAATCCTAGGAAAGATTCTATTGGTCAACACTGTGAAAACTGGTTAGATATCATGCAAAGAAGGCTGCAGGTTTCAGTACGAATATATTCGTGTGTTCCCCTCAGAGAGTTAATGATCATCAGATTGTCAACTCAAGAATAGAAGTAAACATTCAGCAATACTGGTACCTCTTAAGAAAGTCACAAAGCTAAAAATAGAGTTGTAATATCTTTAAAGCAAACTAATTAATTACTTTTCCATACTTGCCATTATCACTTTTTATACCAGTCGTCCATTAGGCACAACTGCAGAAAAGAAACCAAACCATGCAGGAGAGTTATGCTAGTCACCGAGAAGAGGGAGACTCCAACTAAAGAGGACCCGAAGTTTACCCTTCCCGTTCCCCAAGTCTGAATACACACCATTCTTTGGCTCATACTAAATAGATCACCGCTGATGATGTATTAAATAGGAAACCCATTTTGGCATGACGAGCAAACAGACTTGTGTGAGTAGTGTCGGGGTGGCGGACGGCGAAGCAGATAATTGGGCACTTTGGTACGAGACACAATTAGCAAAAGCAATTAGAATCGCTCTATCCTTTAAAGTTCGAATGAAACGCTTTTAAAATGCCGGATAATTATTTGCGATGAACGGAGTGCTGGAAGCGCTTTTAGGGAGTTTTAGTAAACTGGCGTTTATGTCGCAAAATGTAATGAGAATGATTCAATTTTCCTCCTCTTGATAGAGTACAACAATGGAAAGAGGGATAGGAATAAGTGTGGAATAGGTGAGATATGGTCCCAGGTCTTTCTGAATGAATAACACTTTAAAAATCAGAATACGTTAACATTTTTGGCAACATCACAATTGTAGAGGATGTATATTTTGTTACATAAAATTTTGCTATTACAAATATGTACATATATTCCATTGACGTACATGGTACCAGCAATTGTTTGAAACTCCATGTTTCAAATTTATTTATATACAGGGTGGCTTTGCTTGAATACTTAAATATGTGTTTGAACCTAATATCAAAACTTTGCTGGGCCAACTCAGTCAAATTTGGTTTAAGTACCGGTTAGACAGTGGGATTTTGATTTCTAAAAAACAGTTAAGATTTTTGGCACCAAAAATCTCAACTCTGTGATAGTATATGTAAATATGCAGATTTTTACTGTAGAAACAGGTATATACAAATTTAAATAAGCTGAACATAGTTTTGCGGATATATGAGAAAGACATTCGGTGTGTGTCAGATATGACTGATGTTCGACGTTTAAGCTATTGTGTTTTGCTGTTATAACGTCCCCATGCCAAAATAAAGGGGATCGTGCTTTGCTGATCAAACTTTACTACGAAAATGCGGAATTGCTTCTTCATCACTGGAATATCACAGCAAAATCCCAATAGAAAGCCCTAAGAAAAAGCGCAGTACTATCACAAATATATGAAAATATTTTCGCTTTTTAAAATTTGTGGAACTTTGCAAGTGTTACTAGGACGAAACTTATACTGAATTCAGAACTTAACACAGTTGCACCTGCTACAGTGATTCCAGCAGTGCTAGGGCAGTTTCCAAGCAACTGAATATGCTGTTGTATCCTATGATATGCAAAATCATGCGTAAAGTGATGAAAATTTTCCCATACAAACCAGATTCAGCAATTGATTGAAGAAGATGCAAGATCTAGCTTGAAACGCTAGCTTTTCTCGTACGAAGATGCATGAACTTGGAGCATCCTGTGGTATAGATGAAGTATATTTTCATCTGAATGGAATTGATGCAAATTAGGTGTATGTTATGTGTCAAATGCGGTGCAGTTACATCATTTGAGCTTCTGGGAACCCTTATGTGTTTCAGTAGATATATTTGCACTCATCGAAAGTAACAGCTTGTTGTGATTCTACCATCTAGTTCATCATCGGTCCGTTCTTTTTCTAACACAGATCAATAAATCAAGTGACTTGTTCCGTCAATGCTTAGAGGTATCGAACAATGGAGCTCAACTTTGTTATTCCGCAAATTCAACAACGTAGATATCTCGAATCTACCTGTTTATACAGGACAGAAATCCTCAATGCATTGGATTGAGGCTATAAGTCCTACAGCAGCATTTTACAGAAGGCCGAATAATTAATCGAGCGTTTCTTACGAAGGACCATTCACCTGATCTCACCTCTTGTGATTTTGGATGTGGAGTCAGGTAAAACGCATGGTGAACCAAAGAAACGTTGATAATTTGGCCACTTTGAAGGACGGAAGTCACGCCAGGCAATCATTGGAGACCTACAGCATTCCGGAGCCGAAAATGTTGTTCAGAGAATGCAGTTTCTGGAACACTCGCAAGGTAAACATGCAGAAACATCCGTACGTGATGACAGCTCAAGTGATGACCTCGTCATTTGACCGAAGCTAAAAATGACAACGTGTTGTCCACCGATCTTTTCCTTCGGGAATGATCCCGGATCGTCGCCAACAGCCCGTTGCATTGCTTCATTGCGACGTTAATTTAACTACCGTAAGTGATGACGAAATTAAATTTTCTATAAAATGTTAACTGCTTACGTTTAATTTATTCCGAAAATGAAATCTAGTGCCATTTTTTTATATCTGGAAGTACAAATTTGAACAATTTGCTATAAATCACGACCTCCCTTTTCTCAATAGCATACACAACAAATGGTTGAGTTTAGTTCAATGGATTTTTGACTATAGGGGCTCTAAACGCCTCCACTTTAATTATGTATTTATAAAAACGTATGCAGGTTTAGAAAATCAAAACTTCTGAAAAATTGACTCATTTTACATTTTGAATCAAATTCAAACTAGCCCTAATTCTTTCACTATTTGCTTTTGTGAAAAGTGCAAAAGCCTAATAACTCCCAACATTTCCATCCTTACATATTTAGTTGGGCACCAAAGAACTAGATTTCTTTACAAGCATGGTGAGTTTCTAATCCGATGAAAATTATATATTTAATTTCAGATGTGTACACTCGTAATATTCGCGAATAACTGCGACCATTCCTAACGGAAATGTTCCCCCTAGCCTTTAAGAATTCTTTATGGAACATTTATGCTAACTATTACTTCCAAAGCACAGTAAGCAAACATCAAACTGTCACTATACATAGTATATATGTATTTGGTATTAAAAGTATCCAGCATGAACTGTCGGGATATTTCGACGATACAGTTTATAAGCAGACAGTTTTAAAGAGCTTTAAGTCGTATTTTTGAAGCAGATAACGGCCTACATATCCTCTTGTTGATATTTAATCGTGACTTCGAGACGATTCGAAAGAAAGAACACAAAAGGAATTGGACGTTCTTTGCGAATTCGAATCCAAATGTTGATTCAGGCATTTCCCAGCAGAAAAATAACGAGGCATTTCCTTTGTTTACGTTATCGCAGTATCCATTTCCGATGGATAGAAAGTTAAGAAATATATTGCTATGAACAATATTCCTACAGCGATCCATGCAACTGCTTTAAGACCTTCGAATCGTTTGATCTTCAAAAGCTGCAAAAAGGAAACGCTTTGACTCCTATGTCGTATTGAAGTATATATAATGACACGTTATCTGCATTATTATTTCTGAATTCACATGGAAATAAATACATGCTGAATTGCCGTTGGAGAAAGCAGTAGTATAATCACTAAAACAGCAAGCAGGAATAAGTATGCTTTCGTGATTATAAGTTGTTAGTATTTGGCTGTTTTAATATTTAGCAGTATTAATAGATTTTGGATGAAAGATTCACTATATAAGGGCTCATCCTGATAAAACAGCGATTTTCAATCTTTTTCATTTGATATCACACAAAATCTTAAAATTGAAATTAGGGGTCAGGGGTCATATTTGGCCAAGCTGCGCCAAACACAAACCAGATAACGTCAAGTGAATGGAAATACACACAAAAAGGAAAGTTTTGTTGACACAGGAGAGGGGAATAGATCCTGAGAGTTATTGAACCTGAAAAGAATTGAATCTGTGCTACCTACAACTCGCAGGTTGCTAGCGAAGTGGGCACCACACTGAGCCATAGCGTCCCTATTTCGATCGATTTATAAAAGTAATATTAATTGCTTATCCTTTTTGATCCTAAGTATCTTTAAAAAAAAAACGTTTTGAAACAATTTATATATGATACTTTATATATTATTTATGATACTTTATAAAAAATAAGAGTCAAATTTATGTTTCGATTTTATTTGAAATTATTTGTTAACACACTTGTCAAAAAGTTAAAACTAACCAATTAAAATGAAATAACTCTTACACGTTTCAAATCTTTTTACTATCGGTAAAGCAAACCAATGTACTAATGTCATTCTTGTGGCACACTGGTTGAAAATCGCAGTGATATAATAAAATCGTGCTCGATATTACAGAAGGGATGTAGTTTGCACAATGAATTGAATGAAAGGGTCCAACCTCAATTACCTTCTGCTGTATTTTACATTTTGAGTTCTGAGTAGATTCAATAATTCATATGCACCTCCCTTCATGAAAGTTATAGATAAATAGCTTAAAACTTCGGCATCAAGTTTTATTTGTAAGCTTTTATCAACTATTGATAAATTTATTCATCGATTGTTAAAGCATCTAAAAACATCTTTTCATACCTCAGATTCAACAAAAAATTTGTCAAATTGCATCTTTGAATTTAGTTTTCATGTTTTCCGGAAGGATTCTAAAATTGTCATCCCTCTTTTCCTACCTTCTCTTTGAAGTCATAACCAGTTATTCCATTTCCATGAATACCGAGAAAAGTTGGTAAACTTTACTCAATGATTGAGTTCAGTTCTTAAACACATTTACTATGCTTACATTTAGAAGTTAGGAGTAAATGTCGGTCGTGGTTTTGACCACAACACACTTCATAAGTGAGTACTGTTTGCTGATATTATAGGAAGTGAATAATTTATTCCAGTTGTGTGCATAAATAAAAAATATAAGGAATAACTATTTGGTTTGGGTGTATTCTATCTAATCCACCAAGAGTCCTTTGGTGCTTTTCTCATATAAGCTGCGCAAACAAAATAATTAAAAAGTGTTACAATTTAAGTTTGAATTGAAGGCACTGAATTTAAAATATGAGAATCACAAAGAATCCGAATTCAAATTAAAATCTATTTACTCTGATGTATAATAACTAATTTTATATTCTAAGAGAAATGTGGGTGCTGCTAATGGATGTTAGCTTCTCCATACTAGGATTATCTGTTACACACATGCTTTAAATATTTGTGTTTTTAATGAAAATATAAAGGAATATTATTAGTACCTTTAGATAATTTTATATTAAAATCTACAGATGTAAATTAAAAAGAAATAGGTATTTGAATTTTGTAACATACTTAAAGAATTGAAGCAAATGCATTTTAAAATTTCAATATTCCCTGTTTAATTGGTTCATTATGAAAATAAGAATGCTTTGGAATAAAATGAAATACATATAATATTTAAGGTGAGTAAAGAAAACAGCGTGTTTGATGAGTCAGAAATTGTTGTCGGGAAAATGCCGTATTAAATAAATTCTGTGACTCAAATAAATTTCTACGGTTTAATTTAGAATTAGATTTTCAGAACTTATATGAGTTACTTTTATAAATGTTTCTATAGACGAATTTTGAAAGGATATCAATGATATTAAATAACAACCTTTGTCTAGTAGTTCGTTAATATGTACTACCGTTGCTATACTTTAATGTTTTCATTAGGGTTACATAATTTATCCGTGGCTCTTTTCTACAGAAGTTTATGAGAAGGATTTTCATGGCAAGCAAACAAACCAGATGGAAACAGATTTTACTTCGGCTACCCAAGTGGTTTTTCATACCTTAAAATGTAGCTTATCGCCCCTTTGGTGACGTTAGCGTTTTATCTAATTTTGGCGATCACCAATTAACTATCAAAATTAATTCAGAATTCATTCCTTGGAATTTGTGTTGGCCAAGTGCTTAAATTGTATTCGAAAAGCAAGCCAAGTGACGTAATGTTCTGGAAATGTACGGAAAACACGTTTTGTCACAGAAACACTACCGCCACTTTCACTTAGCTTCACAGAGTCTCTCATAGATCTACGAGGGAAATTGACTTTTCTTGGAATATCCATTCGATGAAAAACCAGTGATTTTTAAATTCAATGAAAAACAGAACTGTAGTTTCTACAAATGCGTAAATTAGTAACACATAAATCGTAAAATATTATGCAACTTCAAAAGAAATTTTAAAAAATAAACCTTTTGGTTCACTGAATTACTTGTGAGCTATCATTGGTATAGTTTGGTGCGATTATGTTCGAACAATAGGAGCTTCAATTCAAATGGATTTAAATTTGCAATTACCAAAATACGATTAATTTAGTGGTCCTGTTTTGTAAACATAAAAATAAAAATTAGGGCGTTTATTTTTATTTCTCTTAAAATCCTTAAAATTGTTGCTGAAAAACGAAAACATTTCAATTCTTTTTTGTGCTTGTAACAGTAAGGAAACAAAAAATTTAATTTCAAGGAGTTGGAAACCAAAGACGCAAGTCTTGTTCTGAATAAAAAGAATTACTTCTATAAATTTCTGACGATGCAGAGAATAATGCCATAATTAGAAATGTTAAATCGTAAAAATGCTGGCTAAATGTAAAAAAGAATCAAAGCTTTTAAATTTTTTAATTTTTTCCAATTTAATGTTTTTGTTTCAAAGGCAAAAAAAACCCGAACAGCAATTCTATGGACTATTGTTCAGAATTTAAACTTGTTTCTCCAGAAAAGAAATTACGGAATCCTATTTTGGAGGATGCAGAAAAAAATCTATTTTCTCATTCTTGTAAACAAATGAGAAGCCTAGATTCTTACGAAAATTCTTCATTATGAATGACAAAAAAGAACAAAGTAGCTACAGTGTTATGCAGAAAAAACTTCAAAGAAATAAAGAGTTGAAAATGTTAGGATGTGGAATTTTCATTAAAACTTACAGCAGCCAAAGAAATAAACATCTTTATTTGAAAAATTATGGAAAGAAAAATAGTATACAGAGAATGCAACTTTAATTCAAGACGCTTGAAAAATATGAAATGTATTTGGATACATATAGGATGTATATGAAAGATATTAAAAAAATGGAATTATAGATTGAGAAACATTTGTTATAGACATTTCTATTCAACATGTAGAATGAAAAAACATAATTCTTTTGAGTATAAATCACTTATGCACACAATGGTTCCTTATATCAAATTGGTAATTAGTTGTGCAATCACGTATGATATGCTTTGTTTTCTGCTACATCATGGTACCAATATAAAGCCTTTGATGTTGAAGTTCTGAAAAACTATTAAAGTTTGCTCACATTCGTTACAGAATTCTTCTGCATACAAATTTAATTTAGAACTCGAAAATTAGAGTTACAATATACTAGACATATGTTCTTTTAATTTCATATGGTATTTTTTTGTTCTTTCTCATTTCATATGGTATTTCTCTTGTTCTTATTTTATATATACTTTTTAGGGTTCTTTTTGATTCATTAGTATTTATTTATCATGTTCTTTCTGACTTTCATTATGTAATTTTAATGAATTCCTATTTATCTTTGATGATGACATTAGTTTACCTAAATATCAGTTATTTCCAGTAAACATTATATCGGTTTGTATACGTTTGTAGACAGATTGTAACTTTCTCATATACACTCTGACTGTTACAGTTTCGTTTAATGCATTAATTCTATACTATTGCTTTTGAATTTGTGAATTTAGACATTGAACTAAGATTTAATTTCGTCTTTGTTGCGCTGAGATGGAACGCCATATTAAAATACCGAGATAGGTAAACCTTTCCCGCTATAAGAGCTGCCAGATTTTTTTTCCGAACGGCTGTTTGAAAATTTGAGCAGATATATGATTTACGTAAATGACATCCAGGTAGGTAGGTAGTTAATTAGCGTTGCACTGGAGAAACCCAACGGGCTATTGGTGACGATCCGGGATCAATCCCGAAAGGAAAGATCAGAGGACAACACCACGTAATTTTGAACCACGATCAGATGACGAGGCAACACCTGAGCTGGAATCCCACTCTCCAAACTTCCACACCACGCCAACAGACATTTATTCAGAAAAAACTAAACTGGATTTAACATGGATAGATTGACTCGTCAAGGCTTGTGTACCATAGAAGGCATCAGTGGTGAGATAATGTACCAAGTATAGATTATTATATTGGTTGATTGGGTTTTATGGCGCAAGGGGCCATATCTGGTCAAGCTGCGCCGAACAACATATAGGACATATACACGCAATGAAAGTTTTTACTGACAGAAGAAATACACACAAAGAGAAATAGAACGGACTATTATATTGAGTCCAATTAAAAAATTATAATACCGAAGTTAAATTGGTTACAACTGTTAAAAATCATTACTAAAATCCACTACGGTAATTTTGCATCAAAAGAAAAATAGACAAAGCAGAACAGCTTTGTAACGGTGTAATTTAAAACCATCAATAACTACTGGTCGCATTCAATGCAATATAAAACTCAATACCCACATAGCATCATGTATCGCAAACATTTTAAGTCAAATAAAAATACCAAATTTCATTTTTAACTGGCCTAAAAGTTAAGCACAAATTTACTACACGAGATCTAAATAAAATCATTGTAGGAACATTCGCATAATTTATGTTTTAAGGTTAAGAAATTCTTCAAGTAATTAATTCTTAGGGTAAATTCTTGTCAGTTGTTACTGAGTTTAAAATGTGACGTAAATAAAGTGACAACGGGTTACAAGTTTAGTTGTTTAGTTATAAGACCAATGATTACGCCTGGCTATCAAAACTGATGTTCTGAAGAATCTTGCAATCTAAAAAAGAATAACTGTCAACAATGTTTTCAGAGTTTGATGTCAGTCATGTAAACAGAATTAAATACATGCTTCGCCTATCATATGCACTTATATATTCTTAATTAAATCATTCCTTCTATTTTATCACTGCTTGTTAGGTTTTGTCTAAAAGTACAATGGGCAATATTGGAATTTTTTTGTATCGAAGATATCCTATTCCGCTGTATATGTTCCGTTCCGTCATGCACGTATTTGTTTCTAATAAAATCATTTTTCAAATAATAACATTCTGTCATCAGGATCAATTAGTTAATATATTTCTGAATTAAGAAAAGAAAAACAAGAATTTTCATTCAATTCTTTTCTGAGATTATCCTTGGTCGACCTTTAACCTGATTTTCGTATACCGTTCCGTCACTTAATAATTGCTTGAAATTTGCCTAATTAAAATTAATTTTCATTTATTATTTTATTTGGACACATTAACAAATCATCAAAATTTAAATTAAAACCGTTAAAATAATTGTAATTGTCGTATAACGAAAAGAAAAAGAGTAATAGGTATCTTTAATTCGCCCTTTCCGCCACATGAAATGAACCATCTGCGATTTTAGGTCAATGGCGTTGTCAACCTGTCCTTAATAAAAGCAAACTTCGACTTGTTTTTAATGTTTAAATTCAAAATTATCATCAGGGAAGAATCTGAACTGCATTGAGTTTGAATTCTCGACCGCTAAAATATTTAAGAAAACCGTGTTAAAACCATTGGAATTTCAAGTTAACTTGACAAAACTTAGAAGAAAAGGAGCAATTTTCAAACCATCTTTACCGCAACCAAAACATAAATATGATTATCCTTAGGCTTGGTCATATGGAAATAAAGTTATTTTAGTTTCATTTCTTTATTGAATTCAAATCCCGAAGCTTTTATAAGCACATTTTAAAAGGAACTTCGAAGAAAAAGAACATACATTCCTAACATTTTTACCGCATTAAAGAAGTTCCTTGCTTTTGATATATTTTTCTTCCCTTCTTTTCAGGAGAACATAATTCCTTTATTAAATTCTTTGAAGTTTTGAGGATGACTTCAATGTAAGTTTTCTTAATATGTTCCAATCCCCGGAGAGCACGACTTTCTTAAGAAATGTGCCCCTTACACCCATGAATTAAATCGGCATTTAAGATGTTAATGGGCTTTATTCGTCAGACTTGCAATTCCCGAATTCCGCCGTGAAACATACAAGAGAAATGCGTTCATGCAAGATGGAATGAATAATGAATAAACGTTCATCGTTGAAAGTTAAAACTATAAGATTAGATTAAGACGAAAACATCGCGCTCAATGAAGTTTGTTATTTTTGCATCTAAATGGAACATAAATGTTCTTTTAGATAGTCAATCAAAGTGGATTCTAGGTAAGGTAAATGTTTCTTATATTTCAATTAAAAGACTTAGATATATTTATTATTTAAAGGTATCGTTAATTATTTGAAATCGAAATTTTACCCAAAACCATAATGTTGCGAATATTAAACACCATTTTTACACGATTTTTAATTTCGAATGTTTTAGCAATCATTACTCGACAGAATTTTTGGCATAAGTATGTTTTCATTCATTTTATGAAGTTTTAGTACAATTTATTTTCATGCGAAAGATAAGTCTAATGTATTCTAATACATATCTGTCACCAATGCTATCATGTAAATGTCACTATTTTCGCAAGATCTCTTTCGGGGCTGGGATATCTGAACCGCTTTTCTTTAACATACTATATTTGTATTCATCATTCCTTCCTTGATCGAGTTCCTCATGTAGATTAATTAATTGTCATAGCACTCTTCTCTCAGAAGCCTGTGAATAAACCCCTAAACTTGCTAATCGTGCAACTTTCACGTGCTCCCTTTTGCTTGTACACACTTTAATCTCTTCTAATTGCGATCTCTATGCTGCTCGATAGTCTCACCCCAAGGTCTATCTACCTTTCACAATTCATGTTCATAATATCGTTAGATTCTGTCTTAATAAATCAGCTCTTCTAAGCCTTAACCAGAAGACCATGGTTAAGGTTTAGAAGACTCTCTTCTAAACCTTAACCATAATTGCTAGGCTTTAATATGATACATAAAGCGCATAAATTCTAAATTAACAATAATAAAAATGCAGTCGTTATACTGTGTGTATTTATTGTTCCTGAAGTATGAAAGTATATTACTCTTATGTACACACATGTCCAAAATTTAAGGTTAATTCTGGAGTGATATCAAGCATAGTCACCTAATCAGTTGAACATACTTGGAAAGCTCTCAGAGTCACAATGCACCCTATACACCACCACCAAAGACTGCACAAGAGACTACAGACATGCTCTAGTGCCTGAATGGGACTCCTTTTTACATGAAGTCGATTGCAGACTTGTGATTGGTTGGGTTGGGTTTTATGGTGCAATAGCCGTATTTGGACTACCTGTGCCAAACACAAGATAGGCAACCTCAAGTGACAGACATACGCACAATGAAGTTTTACTGACTCAGGTGACATAAATAAAACCATGGTAAGCTACTGGAATAGAACCTGCGCCGCCTACAACTCGCAAATGGCCCTCTTGTGAAAAGTATGTCTGTACGTTATGAGGTCTGCATTAGCGTCACGAAGCACATTCACCATTAGATGCTTTTAACAGATCAAAATATGTTTTTCCCAATAACTAAAACTTACAATGTGTGTTCATCTAAGGATTTCCTCCATTTTCTTAGTTCTCAATAGCACCACAAGGCATGTAGGTGTTCTTATTTTATCCTATATGAATTTTATAATATTTATTTGTCATTTCAGGTAATATAGTGTTGATACTTGGAATGTGATTGATCACGGATTGCATTATCCTTAATTTTTGGGCATATGTGTTTATTATCCTCTAAAAGCAAGAGTCTGATTTTTTATAAACCTACCAATTCCATAGTTCCTGATTGAAAAAAATGCCAATTTCGCTGTATCACTTTTTATATTTCAAATTTTTCAAGTATATTAATCGACCCAATATGCTCGAAGACAGGATTAAATACTGCTCGATTAAGCATTGACAGTGAAGAATATTATGGAATCTAGAAAAATAAATGCGAGTTCTAACCGTTCATTGTATCCTTAACACATTCCTCCAACTTCTTATCGACTGAAAAATGTCTTGAAGCATTTCTTAAATAGTGCTAGTAATACTTCAGACCATAGCACACACCTAGATTGAATTCTTTGTATCGGAAAACAGTGCAGAAATCAACTTATCCCGTCATGGCATGACTGCTGAATTTAAAACGACTTCCTTGTGCAGTACGTTAAAGTGGGATGTGCATATTTTAAACAATTTTACAACCTTGTATCTTCGAAGGCTTCCGTGCCCAGTAGATTCTGAAACTGATGATCGTGGTGTGTATGCTGCCTGCCAAATTCACATTACTTACCAAAGATCTAATGCCATTTAAGTTATTATCTGATGGTAGATGGACAGCACTTGCTTTGGCTCAAAACCTGAGCTTTTTCATCTCAATGTAACATAGATTTTTAGAGGCGCAGCTAAGGGGTTTGGCAGATATGACTGCCTCAAGTACGAATGTCGAAAGGTGTGGTATTTCAAAAACATTTTATCGAAACGGTTTTAGATAATTCTTTCAAAAATTGTTGTGTAAAAAGTCATCTATCATACATTACAGAATTTGCATATCTCTTAGGGAAGTTTAAGGTATGCTTTTATATTTATAAAGGAATGATGCATATTCAAAAGCCTAATCAAGATGAAAACCTTAAAAGCTTTAAAATATCTGTATAAAGTAACTTCAAGCTCTTGCGATTGGAACTGTAATATATATATATTTAAAAAATTGCTTTCTTATGTGACTTAATACCCAACTGTTTCGCGACTGCCATTGTGTTAATTTTGTGTAGGGGTATATATAAGAACGAGCAATTTCATGAGTTACATCCGCATTTCGTATGTTCACATTTTAGTGATCAAGTAATTTTTTACCGTATTGAAAACTGAAAAGATCTTGGAAAATGCAATAAAAGCAAATATTTTGTTGTCTACAAGTGCATTGAGAATGAGCATTCTATATGACCATCTACAAACACCATGCTAGAAAACATTGCTGGGTAATGCTGGGCGAACATATGATAAGATTTAATTTAAGAAGTGGAAACAGAATCAGCTCAGAGAATACTAAACCTTCTCGGATGTTTGTATTTATGAAGATAGTGCGCTGCCATATGTACAGTCGCGGAAAAAACCCGAACCACAGCTCTTCATTCGAGCAATTTTAACAGAGAAAATACAAAGATGGCGTTCGACGGCAACTAAAGTCTTTTATAAATTCAAATGCATAAAATTTGCATAAGGGACCACCTTCATAATAAATTGAACACCAACTTCATAATTTCCAATAGAAACCCCTATTTTGACACATAATTTCAAATCTATATCAAAATTTAACTTCAGATACCAAATTTCATGTCATTAGGTCTTATCGTTTCGAAGTATGAGTACAGAAAGATTGGAGCTCCTAGTGTTAAATCAGTTTCTTAGACTTTTATGGATATCTTCCTAAATAATATTTCTATAGCGCTGATATTTTGTACCACCATTTATTTTATTTAAAAATAGTTTTTAGTATGCAATAATAATTATTAAATTAATGTTTGAAAAAATTATGAATTGGAACCTTACTATATTTTGATAGGAATAGATTCAGAAGGACTTCTAATAATGACCATGCAAAACTTCAGGTCATTCCAGGTGTTAGTTTTTGCGTTGTTTTAAATTTTCCTCATTTTGGCGATTTAAGGGGTCAACCAAGTTTAAAAAACGTCTGATAAACCTGAGGAATGTTTAAATTCTTGAAAAATGGTTGGAAATTTCATTTATGTAATCTAAAATGCATTGCCTTTTCCCAGTTATGTGGCGTATAGATGAACTCTACTAATAAATCAATGATAAACTGAATGACTCACTCTATTCACTTTTTGGATGATCATAATATCAGTTCGATTATATTAAATAATTGTAGGTAGGCTTTTTGGTTGCATACATGGAGATGAATGCTAATTAAAAAAAATAATTCACATTTATTAAGAACACTAAAAACGATACAAAATTATACAGAACATCGATCAACACTCTCCGTTTCGAATTGTTCTCAATTCCCAAAATCCTTCTTTTATCACATTTTAATCGTGGTTACAATTCCAATATTATCTTTTGAGCTCGTATAATAAATAATTTTGGATCGTTTACACTTGCATAATAAATATAATAATTCACGGATCGTTTGCACGCGCTGACAAATACGTTTGAAATAGTGTTTAAATTTGAAATTCCGGTAGCTATAACTACAGTTGATCTCGATCTACTAAAAGCGATTTTCGATGAGGAGAGGATCCCCTGAAATTGACAACAACTTGAATATTGAATATCGCCGGATATAAAGATAGTAAAGTCATGAAATTTCATATTTAGACTAATTTAACGATGCGGAATCTGATTAAGGCATCAAAACGGGGTGTTTCAATCCAAAATTTTGTTGTTTGTGCAAACTTTTATATGAAGACGGCCCCTTATGCAATTTTTTGCATTTGAATTTCTAGAGGACGTTATTCCCAATTGAATGATTAATAGAGGAAGTTTCCCGATGCTCTAAATTTAAAATGCGACCTATACCGTAGATTCCTTGTGTCATCTCTGAATGCTTGCACTTGCAATTACTCACTGTAATAAGCGGTGTCCTTAATTTTCTGATTTATAAATGAATTCAAAAATCTTTGCTTACAACTTGAATTTGCCTTGAACAAATTATTAAACTAATTTGACAATTTTTTTCGACATTTTAGGATTATAACTTTAAGATTTCAAATAGTTTAAGAAGCGATTTTGCATTTGAACAAAATGAATTAATCAACTTGGATAAAGCTTTTCACATTCTAAGATTGTGGTATAACTTGTTATTATTACTGGTAACACATGTAATAAGAACACACAGGCTTAGATAAATCATTAAATTTAATGTTTAATTACTGAAAATCCTTTTAAAGCTCCATCTTGCCCCTTATCCATACCGAAACAAACAAATCCATATCTCCCGGATGCCTAAAAGCATATGCTTTGTATAAATAAAAAGACAAATTGATATTCAACGATTTTTAGTTCGTCCAAAATACCCCTTGTGGAAAACAATATTCAACTATTTTAATTCATGCAAACACAAGAATCATAAGTAATGATCAGGTACTTACATAAAACCTGTATGTCCAGCGACTTCAGCAAAGGTGCCTCTCCCTTGCTATGTAGCACAGAATTGGTTCCTTTACAATAGTAGGTTCCTTGGTGGTCATGCCTCGACACGGGCACTTCGACCACACTGATGGTGGTAAACGTGCCGTCCGGTGCTAGGTCCAGCGATGTCTGTGGCTGGACGTTGAGCACGTCTGATCTGTTGAACCATGTTGCGTTGGCAGCTGGCTTAGCACCCTCAATTGTGCACGTCAGTGTCATGAAGTCCCCTGCTATCACAGGAGAGGTTGGACCTTCCACGTCCAAAGACGATGGACCCACTGGAACAGAAGGAATTAATATTTAGTGAGTCCACTTTTAAATTCTGGATCAACTCTTTTCAAAGGTCGAGACAGGAGTTCGCTTTTGTTAGCACTATCTCTTATTGTGAAAAGCTTACTTTCAGATTGCAGAAGAATTCACTCGTTGGAAGTAGACGAGTTTATATCTGTGTAACACATGGGCTGCAGTAGTGGCACAGATAGCACAAAGGCGACTTTTGGAGTTTTTGGAAATTACATTCTTTCAAGCAAGTAATTGGTAAATCTCTTAATTAAGTACTGGACCTCTAGTTGGGAGATATGTTTTACAGCATGTTATGTATTTTCATATTAATAAGAACTCGAAACTCATTTACCTCAAAACGTGATTTTTTTTATTGTGCCATTATTGCAGCCCATGAACAAAGTAGTTACTCGAAAGTAGACGAAGTACTTCAGTACACGCGGCATCTGAGGTTGATTGGTTTGGTTTTAAGACGCGAAGGGTCATGTTTCGCCTAGCTGAGTCGAACTCAAGACATGCGTCAAGTAAATGGGAATATACACATACTAAATGAATGATTCCTGTTTCTACAGTGACGGCCACCATCAAGACTTGATATCGGGACCAGTTCTTGTGGTAGGTGGACAGTGCGACTGACAACTTGCCATACATGTTCAAAAATTCATGACATTTCGTGGACACTTACTGTAGCGACGGCGACGTGCGATGTGGTCAGCTTTGGAGTTAATGGGAATCTCATTCACGGTGCCTGCCAGATATAAAGGAAGTAATCCTTGATAAATCAGGTGATCGTGATGGCCAAACAAAGAGTCAACCCCAGACAATACATTGAGCCATAAAAATATCATTACGGGCACACATCGCTATGCGAATACGGTTCACTTTCGTGTTCTCTACATATCCTTATTGTTTGCACAGTAAAATTTGAAACTTCCTGTATAAACTCGACCGGGTAAAAGTAATCATACTAGCTATGTTAGTGCCCTTGTGTTTGAACATACAATGTGTTATACAATATTGATTCTTAGACGAATCGGCATGACGAGTGAATGCAAAATGTCTTACCGTGCAAGTCCACCTCTACCCAGGACACCAGAGCTTCCTCGATGGCTTCGTTATCGACGTGGCACTCGATTTTGGCTCCGAGATCCTCCCTCTCTAAGGTCACTTTGACGGTGGACGTCACACTGGACGCTCCGTTTTTTTCGACACGCACGTGGCTCTCCGATTCCAGCTCTTCCGAACCCTGGTACCAAAGAAATGCACATTAATTAACCCTTTCAAGCACAGAATAACTTGAACTTGGTAATGTAAGGTAAGATAATTGAATCAAAGTCGCACTGGAACAATACAACGGGCTGTAATATAGAGCACCTATCGCATGATTTACCCCCCAAAAACGCAGTACAATTGGTCTAGGAATTTTTAAAGTGTGGTTTCGCGGTGACCACTTCACTTGAAAAGGTTAACGAAAAATTTTCCTTCCAAGTGATTTCGACGATATATCTCGTCCATCAAAATCTGAACAATTTTGCCAATGGCTAGATATCTCATCATCAAGAAAGCCGATTGAATTCTAAATGATGAAGATATTGCCTTTTTTTATTAGAAGATCACGATCTAGTCATTTATTTTCTAATGACGAGATATCTCGCCCATCAAGGTCTGTCTAGTTTCCTCGTCGAGACAACCATAAAGGGGGTTAAGATATTGCTTCCAGCAATTTAACTGACCTTTCAGGTCGGTTCTTCGTCCAGACAGCTACCAGGAGGGTTAGGACATTGTTTGAATTTATTTTACTAACCCTTCCTACTAACCTGGGTCAGTTTCCTCTCGAGATAACCATCAAGGTTAGGATACTGCTTCAGACAACTTTAATAGCCACCCACTGGACCTGCTATAGTGCGACTCCGGTAAGTAGGAATGTGACTTTTGGGAAGTCCATTTGTACAAAGACCGTTAAGCTCGCAATTTAATGGCTAGCATACTCACAATCATGTCTGGAGATCGCTATAGGTTATTATTTGTTTTGCTAATTCGAATAGGCCACCTCCCAGGATTTGGTAGTTCAGTCACGCGATTTTAAACGAGTCTATTTAAATTAGGCATAGGTTGGAACACAAAGTGCTTGCCCAATTGATGTCTTTAGTGCAGATTATGGTTCTAAGTGTAACGTAGGGTGTCAGTCAAATGACACAACAGTGATAACGAGTTGCCGGGGAATACTAACCACGGCGATTGTCATGTTTTTGCATATGGCAGCCTCCTCCTAACAAGTTTTCACACCTTCCTGAAAATCGATTGATCTAAGGTCAACTGTCTTCTCATCGAAGCAGCACTACACAAGATCGGAGCCTCACTAAGCTACACTATAGTGAGGCTCCGATGAGAAGATATATGAACTTGGGAAAGTTAATTTCTTCTCGCATTAAGAGAGGGATTTTCAGTTCAAACAAACAAGCCAGACGGAATGCGAAGATTTTACTGTCGCTACCCAAATGCTCTGACCTGATATATATGATTGTTTTATCTTGAAATGTATTTTATCACCAGTTTGGCGACTTTCGTCGTTTAATCTAGCCGTCGTTGACCAATTAACTCTCAAATATGAATTCGGAATTTATTCTTCGAAATTTTAATTTGCCATATGATGAAATCGTATTCGAAAAACAAGCCAAGTGACATCACTTTTGGAATAGGTACAGGTAATACGTTCCACCGCATTAACACGACCTCCACCAACATTTAGCTTGAGAGAAAATGCCTCTTAGTACTACATGTTCCCAATTTAACGATTGAAACATTGCATTGGTCCAAAGTAACTTGAGGGAACTTATGCTAAGTACTGTCGGATTACACAGTAGAGTGGGTCGAACAAATCGAATTTCGTCCGAACAAACTCTAATAGCATAAAAGTTTGTCGGTCAGATGAACATATGTGTTAATTTTTCTAAATTGAAAAGTATCATACAGTGAAATACCGGAGGATGAACGAATTGTGAAGTTTTGTCAGTCCTTCAAGACAAGAGCCAGAAATCTCTCCAGCCAAAGGTTTTTCGTATGGACTGCTAAGTAACCTAAAACAATGGCTTTCAGTCATATAAACTCACAAAATATTTTGAAAGTCCAATTCGAGTTAAGCAGTAATACTGAACGTATCACTCAATTTCCGTATAAATAGCACATACCGTGTGAATACCTCAGGATGACCAAGGAAGACTAATATGCGTTTATGCAACTTTCAACTTTTAGATCTAAGGCATTTAATGTGTAATGTGCAAAGTGGGACTCCTGGGACGTTCTTGAGAAGAACCACTGCACTCCTCCGAAACAGTGACTTCCGGAGAGGAAGGTCTACCGAAGATTACATCATGGAACTGGATACACAAATACGAAATGCTTTTATGCAGAGGAACCATTTTTGTTTCCATCTTTTTCGACATAGCACATGACCGTACGTGGCGATATGGTACTCTCCGAAGTATGTTCGAGTTTGGTTTGAAAGGAAATCTTCCCATTATTATTCGAAACTTCTTAAGACTACGGAATTTTAGTCCACATTGGACAAAATTTTTCAAATGAATTAATTTAAGTTGAGGGTGTCCCTCAGGGAATATTTTGAATGTCACTCTTTTCATCCTTCATTTCAGCAGCATCATTCATACTCTTCAACCATCAGTTCAAGGTACCTATACATATGTTGATGACTTGCAGATATCTTGCCAGGAATCGGACATGCGCTTGATTGAGCAACAACCTTAAACCGCTATCAACAACCTGATCAGGTTGCGACGAAAACAGACACACGCTGTCCTCAAGCAAGACCTGTTGTGTCCACTTTTGTAGGAAATGAGGTCTACATTCAGATCCTACAATCAACTTCAGGAACTCGTCAATTCCCACAGTCAACAAGAAGAAATTCTTTGGAGTAATCTTTCACAATAAACTCACCTTCCTCTCTCACATTTTACACCAGAGAAGGAAGTGCGAAAAATCACTTAGCATCCTAAAGGTGCTCTCAGATACATCTTGGAGAGCGGACCGAATTTCATTATTCCGAGTGTATCAATCTGTCATCCTATCTCGCGTTGACTACGGATGTATTGCATATGGCACCACAAATACTCATTTGTGTATATTAGGCACAGTTCATCACTCTGCTTTGAGGATATGCTCTGATGCATTCTGCACGTCACCAGTTAACAGCCTCTATGTGGAATGTAATCAAATTCCACTTGACTTGCTAAGGAACCAAGTTGTCCATCAACTATTATTCCAAAATAAAATCATTGTCATCCCATCCCTTGAAGCATATGATTCTTGCCCCAGCTTTGAATTGACCTTACGACGCTCATTCCTCTTTCATGAAATCTTTTTTTTCAGAGGACAAATTCTATCATCAACTAGTCTTACCTAAGTGGTATTGTTCCCCAACAAAATTACATTTTTCGTTTCAAATCATGGGACTTTCCATCTGTGAGTTACATCAAACCTTTCATTCCGTACGCAGTCTGACACTGCTCCACTAATTTTCCAACAACTATATGAATTACACCCCGCTGTCAGTTTGGCAGCTATATTCCAGTTTTCACGGATGGGTCTAAAGGATGAGATTATGAGGGCTGCGGAATCGCTTTTCCCAATACTATTTATAGTTACGGAATTCATACCTGCTCCGTCTATACTGCTGAAGCTGTGGAAATTTATTGCGTCCTTCAGTAGATATCTTCCAGTACCCACCGTAAGTTCTGCATTTACACTGCGAGCATGAGTGTTTTCGAACAGTTGCAGCAATATACCATCGCTTGTCATCCTGTCGTGTCAGATATATTTACCATCTTGCAAAGCAAGGTTTTTGATATTCTGTTTGGTTGGGTCCCGAGTCACGTGGGCATAAAGGATAACGAGCTTGCTGACAGTGCTGCGAAGGCAGCTTCCATTCCATTACAGCAACCTGTTCCTCTAAGTGCCATCAATATTTCAACAAAGGAGTTCATTGGCTCAGTGTGGCAAGAGTCGTGGAACTGCATGCCATCAACAAATTACCTTTATTGAAATCCATCAATCGTCAGTGGTCAGTGTCTGGAATGCGGAGGATTGATGTCAAACTGACCCACCTTCGCATTGGACACACAAGATTCACCCATCGTCATCTTTCACTAGGAGAGAGCGTCTCCAATTTGCAACTCATGCTCTACTCCTTTTTTCTGTTTATCATATTTGAACTGTGTGTAATGTCTTTGATCATCAACGTCTTAATTTTTTTAAAAGTACAATTTTAAATCTGCGAGATTTGGTTTTTGAAAAATCCCCATTCAAACATTTTCGGATTTTTACGCTCAATTGGTTTTTTAAATCTCATCTAATTTTTTTTCGGAATTCAAAATGACTCATGAATGTAATTTTTCAAATTCTTTTATAATGTAATCCTTCAGATTTTACCTTCAAAATTTTATGCATGAGTAAATTAAATTCCTATAATTCTATTTCAACTTTTGATTTATCATTTTTAGCATTCAGCATAACGTTCCTGTTTGCTGTTTAATTTTTTTTATCTTCCGTCTGACGCAGTTTGCCCTGCACCAGAAAATTGAACCTTGCACCAGAAAATTCCAAATACAATTCCATCCATACTTTTAATAGGTTTAAATTTAGATTTTGCATTACACATTTCTCACTCCTTAAACCTATAAAAACGCGGACATTTATCTTATTATTGAGCATATTCTTGTAAAAGCATCTTATAAAAAAATCAGTAATGTTAGTTCAAAAAGTGCGTAGAATTCGATTGTGTAAAAATATAATTCTTTAAATCATTATAATACATATACAAATTATATTACTTTGAAAATTAGGCAATAAAATTTTGAGGTATTAAATATTTTCAGTTTTCTAACCATCTCTAAACCTTGTGAAAACTGAGTTTCCTTCGTTTTAAGAGTCATGAAGAGCTGATGTTATACTGAGATAGATGACACAATTAACTATTCTTATTATTAGAGTTTAATGTATGCTGTAATTTTTTGTCCCTCGAATAGGGTCATATAACAGTATTTGGTTGTTAAAGTAAATCTAGTAGGCACATTAAGGTTAACAGATAGTAAACTTTAAATCGCTAATATTACTATCGGGTGTAAATGTTTCTGATATATAAGACCTGTTATGATTAATTATATAGTATTAAGCAATTCGAATCCCAAGAGCAAAAATTAAATTACTTGAAAATCAATATCAACGCACCTCCTTTTCCATGTGAAAAATAATTGCCGCTTTCTGAAATGTTTGCGATTAATTATGTGACGATGTTTAATTTGATGAATGCGCAAGAAATGTATTCATTTACACTCGGAAATGGTATTAAATGCTCTAAACTCAAGCAAGAGTAACGCTAATTTAAATATTTACCATTTTGAATCCTAACTTATTCTATAATACACTTGTTTAAATACATTTTAACATATTCCCTTACCAAAGTTAAAGTCCATTATCCTTACGTTTTCTGAATGCAAAATGAGGCATGCATATGAATTTCTAATGATTCTAATATTCCAAATATCGTTGGCTTTCTGGCAAAATTGGAAATGCACACTTTGGAAATGCAATACTAACTTCAAAATTATTCAATTTTCGTTAGATATGTGGTAGTTTGAGCTTGTGTTATTGGTTTTTTTTCGGAAAGAGAACGTTGTTGAGATGTTTCAAATGTATGTTAGCTGTTAAGAAAATATATCTGCAATATAAATCTAACTGTTGCATTATCGTTATCGGACGAAATAAGCTAAGGTAATTTTAGCAAAAATAAAGTTAATTATTTCAGTGAGTTATAATTTTTATTTTTTCAGGTGATATAAATGATAGGTTTATGTATTCCAAATTTCAGATTAACCCTAATGAACTTTTAGGTAGGTATTTGAGTTTACATTCCAGTGGATCAACACAATGGGCTATTGACTACTGTTTGGTATCAATCACGAAGAGAAAAATCCGAGAACACATCTTAATTTTTATCCACGATGTCGAGGTCAACACCTGAGCTGGCACCCCGCTATCCGAAATTCCATACCACACCAACGTGACTATAGATTTAACGTGCGCTTCCCTACGTACACGGTGGTCTTTGGTTGAATCGAGCTTCGAACTCGCAATCCTCCGGTTGCCAATCCGGGACTCTATCAAATGGGACTATCATGGCCCCAATGAACTGTTAGGAGATAAATAAAATGCACAGTAACTTTGTTGGTTTTTATTGCGTAGAGGCCATATTCGGCCAAATAATGATTTCTCAATCAAGTAAATGCACATACATACTCAAGGAAAATATTTACTGATATAAAAGAGAAATCGAACCTGCGCCTCCTACATCTCGTAGGCACCTAGCACTGTAAGGTAAGAAACAAAGACGATATAATTGAGTCTGAAACACTATTAAAATTTATGAAGCTATTTGTGGAGTTACTTATAAAGTTAGTATAGTAATATTTAAATATAAATTTTCGAATTTTACGGTTTCAGCATTAAAAAAATTAAATATAAAAATGTATAGATTAAACTTAGAGACATCAGGTTTACATTTAAATAATAAATTTACAGAGGTTTTAAGACTACACTCTTAATTATTCTAATGCTATTTCAAAAATAAGTACTCCAAATTTTCTGATCTCGGAATTTCTCCATTTCATATAAATTCGTTTAAACACACTTTTTAACTAGTCAACTTAAGCCAAAGTGTCCTGTAAAAAAATTAACGACACATGAAAATTTAATCGGCTTAGTTTAAATACGTTTGGGGATTGTGAGTTTTTACTTAATTTAGAAATGAAAAATTTGTTAAATCGCTTCTGCTCGCTTTAACTCACTCTGGTCATGGACGCAGTGTCAAGAATGAGTTACATATAAATATGTTTTCCCTTTTTGAAAATAAGCGATTTAGTTTTCAATAATTCCTTTGCAGTTATTTTTGATTTCTCATCGATAGCATCTAATTTTACCACTGTCCCTCTTGGAGAATTAATTTGCAGTCCCTTTAATAAAGTACTTTGAAGATTTTTTGTTTTACTAAGACCCTACCAGACGGTTAAAAACCCAATGTACTGTATAGTAAAATATTTATTCGATGCTTTCCATAATAGCAAAATTTTTCAAGGCAATGAACGCGTTTTAACCAAAATTCGTGTTCTATACAGTGTTCTGGGAAAAAGTCTTATGTTTCATCAAGTGGTTGGAATACCCATTTGAGTACAGGAAAATGTATCACACACCTGTTAGATATACACTCAAGTGCCGAAAAAACTGATACATTAGTCTAATACGTAGTAGATCTACAGATATACAGCGAGATATGGATTTCTACGAACTTGTGTATGTATTCTTTAGTTATTGAACACCATAATTTAAGGTCCACATTTCTGTGGTATTCCGAGGTGTTGGATTTCTGTGTTGCAGTGCGTTGTATGGCATCCCAGATGTATTCAATAACGTCGTTGAGAACCCCGTAACTTAGATGGGAATGGCATGGCCCCAAACTCAGATGAGTGTTCCTCTAACCATAATTTGACGTGTCTAGACATGTGTGGCGGTGCATTGTCCTGTTAGAAGAGGTCAAACCCATCAGATTGAAAGCAGGACATGAACGGGTGTAACACATCAGAAAGGATGCATACGTAGCCCATCAGAGGCGTTTGTAGACGTACTAGGGGTCCCATTGAATACGGGCTAAACAAACCCCATACCATTACGGAGCCACCACCAGCTTGTATTGTACAATCCCCTGTTGATATGCAGGATTCATAGCTTTATGGGGTGTTCCCCATGTACGGATCCTTCTATTTGCCCGAGACAGTTAGAAACGCGACTCATCAGGTTAGGCTACTCGTTTCTAGTCATCAAGTGTTCAGTGGTGGTGTTCCCGAATACAGTCGAGGTGCATAGCTGTATGTTGTATATTCATCACGTTTACCTGTTGGGTGGTTTTTTCGACTATCTTTCATAATATTGTCTGTACCAGTTTTTCTGGTACTTCAGTGAACTGTAATTGGTATTGCTGTGCTGAAGAATCTAGAATTCACAGTGCTGTTATGAACTGCAAGAATGAAAATTATTTTTGAAGAATACAAAAAAGGGTGAATTATGTTACTTTTGTAAAAAAATTTCCTCGGTGAATTATCTTATTTCGAAACGGATATAATAAAATAATTTTCATATAAAATCTGATACTTTTATTCACAAATTAAAGCATATCAAAGTATCAAATATTTCTTACGTACATTATGATGAATTTAGAAATATATACCCTGGGTTTGGGATAGGTTTATTGTCATTATACGGTCGTCTTTTACAAAACAAGGGCTGTTGGATCGTTACATATATGTATGCCTATTTTTCCTAGTTAGAACTGAATTTATAACATTGTAATGATTTTTATTACAAAATTTCTTAAATCTTATCTATAGAGTCTAAAATGTAATTTAAGCAGTGGATTAACTTCAGCAGTAACTTATGTTAATCAGATGTTAAAGTTAATCAGATCGTTTAATAAATACTTATAAAGCGATTGATGCAATAAATGCTATTTCGCTCGCGTATTAATATTTCAAATAGATGAAGCAGGGTAAGCTTTGTAAAACGGGCCGTCAACTAGATAAAACGCCCAAACGGAGATAAACTATATTTTAAGGTAACCTCGATATGTCATACCAGAGCCATGAGTAGCGGAAGTAAAATTTTCGCTTCAACTCTAGTGTGTTTTTTGCACTGAAAGTCCCTCTCATACTAGGATTTAATTCAGTATTTTTTATCTGAGTTAGAAAAAAATAGCAAAATTGCTTTTAATTAATGGGTTTTATACTGCTAAATCAGCTTTAACCAGTGGATTAATTAGTTTGTAGTACTTGAAGTATGGTTTCATTTATACTAAGCTTCTTTAATAAATCACGTGGAAAAACTTTCTCAAAGGAAGTTTATTTAGAAATACATATTTTCAGAGGTTACTGCGTTACCATTGATACTAATGTTCAGGTTGTGCAAAGCAAGGCAAAACAAGAGCTTCGTAATATTACGCTAGTTCTGATTCAATAACGGGATCAAGTTTCTTATTTCAGCTTCCAGACATTAATGAATCCAGCACCTACTATTATGCTTCCTCCACATCGATATATCCACCTGCATATACCTAGGCTGGTATAGGCAGGATTTCAGATATTTCAGTACTATGTTGGTGCCAACACATTTCTATTTGAATTCTTATACCTTCAAAGATATTCAATTCCATCTCTGAAGATCTTCGAATTTTGATCCGCATTACAGCTGCATCTCATTTTACGATGCCGTGTATGCATCCTTTGTATGGTGCAGAGCCTTTGCAGCTACCTTTGGTAACACATTTGCATAGAGATTATTTAACCGACTATTCCATCTTATACCTCGACAACGTATTTTATCCACTTGTATCTGTATATGTTAGGCTTAAACACATCTCACATTTTTAAAACCTTCATCATGTATTGTTCTTTTAGGTATTTATTTTGAAGATAGCGAATGGTGAATAGTGATAGTGTTTGATAAATAAATAAAAATGCAAAAGGTGTTTTTTTGTTTTTATCAAGAATATAAGATACTGAAGAATTAACCTCTTTGACTAAGAACGATTGGATTTGCTGTATACGGTTTAGTATACAACTCGGAAATTGTCGCAGAAGTGAATGACTGAAATCAGTTATGGCAGACCTCAATTATTCGTCCCTTCAGACATTTGGAATGTATTAGAATTAAAGAAACTTAACCTGCTTCTCTGTATGTCTCTGCAATATTCTTTAAATGGTGGGAATTATCAGGGGAATGCCAAAATGCATGCTGTTGGAAGGCTAGAGATTTTTTGAAGCTGCAGGATTCATGTTTAACTTTTTACTATCTTTTTCTTTTGTTCTGTTTTCATTCATTCATTTATTTATTGTCATAACTCGTTCAATATTTTCACTTGGAAAGCCTCGTGTACAGTGAAATACGAGATGTTCAATCTAACCTTCCTGTTGACTGTCTCAACACAAGGCCTCTCGTCATTAGAGAAAGAACTCGCCAGATCTTGAACTGGATATCTCGTCGTTAGAAAAGTACTGACCAGATCTCAATCGCGTCATCATCAAAAATTCGGCAAAATCTTAATGACGAGATATCTCGTCACTACCAAGATTGGTCAGATCTTTATGGACGACATAACTCGTCGAAACCACTTGAAGGGATGGACTCAAAATGTGTGTCATCTTAGCCCTCGTCTGGCAAAACAGGCAAAGAGGGATAAAGAAATATCCTTAGTAAGTAAAACAAGCACCTTTAAGTAAGTAGGTTGGTATTTAAGGTAGTTATTTAATTAACGTCACACTGGAGCAACACTACGGACTGTTGGCGACGGTCTGGAATGAATCCCTTATGGGGAAGATTCTAGGACAACACCACATAATTTTGAACCACGGTCAGATGACGAAGCAACACCTGAGCTGGCATCCCACTCTCCAAATTTCCACACCCGACCAATGTGAGGACATTTGAGGCCATGACATATTTAACGTGCACCAGCCCACTTTGTCCCGGATGGTCTTTGGTTGGATTCGAACTCGCAACCCTCCGGTTGCTACTCCGTTACCTTTGCAACCGGGCTACCGCGGCCCCTTTAAGTGAGTAGGATATAAAAGTATGTACCTTGAACCAAGAAACTTCTGGAGTCGGTTTTCCCCCAAATGTTTCGCATTCAAGATTCAGGGCAGCACCTTCGTAAAATGGACCCACAATTGAACCATTGAGAGAGGTCTTGCCGTCTTTTTCTATGCTCGGAACACTTGGAGGAGCTGAAAGATGAAAAATATATGACAATGAAGGCTATTTTTAACACATGACACAAAAAATATACTGTGTTAATAAACCAAACCAATGGCTCGACAAATGGAACCTGTGTGATAAATTTATATTGAAGTTGTAAGTTTCACTTTCATTTGTACTTAAAAATAACAGCAATTAGGACACATTTTACCAAATGTTAGCTTAATGCTCCCCTATGAGAATACATATAATCAGATTAATTAAAGGACACACAATTTGCAAATCTTTCATTCTGAGTAGTACAGTAATCTAAATTTCAAGTAGAACCTACAATAACTTATATTTATGAAAAATTTTCAGTAGGTAGACTCACTTTGAATAACCCGCGTTACATTTCATGCGTTATGCTGCTAGATGCGGCTGTTTCACACACACACCAGATAGTGTCAGTATAACCATTTATTGTATCTATTCTTAACATGCCTCCTATTATAAAGGTTTCCGAATCATACTGTGTATTTGATTTGTTCTACAAGAGGTTGTAACTATAAAAATATTAAATGTAACATTTCTATACAAACGCAGTATATACTAAAATTATTTAGTAACATTTGATTATTTATAATGAAATACAAAGTGAATGTCGAGATGGAGTATATTTAAAATTACCTATGAGCAACTAGGGCTTCCCAAATGTGAGTTCCCTATGGTGTGGCTCTAAGGAGAAGGAAGATGTTCTTAAGGAAAATATTTATAAAGGTAGTATGCTAGGGGAAAATGCTACAATACACAAAACCATAAAGCAATCGCCTTAGAAATGCTTTATTTCGCCAACACTTAATCACTGCTGCTGTAACTTTTTGATTCATTTTAAAATTTTGACTCAAAATATCTACGAGGGAAAGTCAAAAATTATCTGCACTTTATTTTTTCAATCTATTTACACAAATGTAGGAGTTGATCAAATTCGCCATTTTTCTACATAGTCCTCTTTCTTTTCGATGCACTTGGTCAAGCGGTCCACAAGCTTGCGTATTCCAAGAAGGTTTTCGGTTGGTCACCCAACCATTTATGCACCACTTCCCCCATTTCTCTATCCGTCTAATCTGCAGAGAACATGCTACATTGTCGATGGTAACTCGCCGGTTTGCCAATACCGTTTCTCGAGCTTGCTGTATCTTCTCGTCAGTGGTGGAGGTAGACGGGCGACCTGCTCCTTCTTCGTGCATCATGCATGTCCGGCCTCTTCTAAGCTTTTCTATCAACTCATACACACTTTTACGTGGTAGAACACTGTCCCCGTATGTTGTTGTAAACCTCCGATGAATTTAAGCCCCTGGCATACCTTCCGACCATCGAAATAGGATCACTGCTCTTTATTCTTCCTAGGTGCACACTGCAAGCGGAGAGGCCATCTTTATACTGAAGCAGAAGCAAGAAAAATGACGCTATCAAGGTCAAATTTCGGTAACGTGACCACAGTAGTATCAACTCTAAGCATGCATGCACAGAAGGCAGTGGGACAAACCTAAAGATCTGTTATAGCAAAAGTGCGGATAATTTTTGACTTACCCTCGTATTTCAGGAAAAATTCAATTCAGACTCATTTTATATTATTAAAATTAAGATGTTTATTATCATTTCAGTCGATAACAAATGTTTGCCTTTTACTGTCAACTGTAAATAGCGAGAAATGGTATGCAACGAAGAATTGATAAAGCTCATCTTTCGGTAATTTTTATCCACAAGAATCTCATCTCCCGAATTAGCAATCTCCATGGTTTCAAATGTTGGAATTGCGTTATTAAAAGGTCGTCTGGCAATCACACAAAAGGTTATGGAGACATAAATGTGATCTTTACGCTGTCACCAAAAGAGAAAAATTGGGAGCGAACAAAAGACTAACAACTGGTAACCATGGTAACACGACCACTCATCACCACCAGGCTACGGTTTTAAAGAGGAAAAAAACCATAAAATCGGATTTATGAGGAGCCATATATTCCTGTGTACACGGATATATAGAGATTGATACAGATAACACTTTGACTTCGGGCTACTAAATTCTTGCTTTTTTGTTTAAGCGATACGATATTGCTTTAATTGCTTTCAAAGACGGGCTTTTGTGAAACGTTTTAGTATTTTATCTTGTATTCTACCAACGACCAATTAAAAGTTTTAACAGGGTATATATTGCGTATTGCGTTTTCTATATTCCGGTAATGGATATGACTAAGTGGTTACGCTGCTGCAGCATAGAGAGAAATGTTTTTTACAATTTAATTATTTAAAAAAATACTTTTATAGTTCTTGGTCTAACACAAAGTTGTTCACTTAAACTTAGGGTGTTTTATCTGAACGAATGGGATTCATTTCGCAAAATAAAAAGTTTTTACGTTCATTCCTGACCTACATTTGCTTCTCTCTAATTACTATCAGATTGACGTTAAAGAAATACTATTAAGTTCGTTTGTCGTATCTTCCATAATTACATATCATATAACTCCGTTGCACAACTTTTCTATGCTTATGAAAACATTGCATCAGATCTTTCGTGTCTGGTACTTTATTCATAAAGGAATATGTGATCACTTGACGGCGTCTGACAAGACCCGAAGAAGCGTACATTTCATTATATGCATCAGAACTCCGTGTTTCATCTTCTCTACGCTATTTAAAACATTGTATCAGATATTAGCTTGGTATCCATAAACAGATGTGTAATCACTTGACAACATCAGACAAGACGTGAAGAATTGTACCTTTCAAATTGGTACATCCTATAACTCCACGACCTATCCTTTCCACGCTAATAAAAGCATTGTACCAGTTCTTTCAACCCTGGTATTTTATTCATCAATGGATGTGTGATCACATGATCGTCAAACAACACCTGAAGAATCGTGCATTTCAAATTGACACATCATAACTACGTAACCCATAATTTCTACACCAATTAAGATATTCTATCAGATGTTTCAAGCCTGTTATTTTATATTCATAAACATGTGATCACGACAACGTCATACAAGACCCGAAGAATCAAGCATTTCAAATTGATACATCACATAACTTCGTAGTTCATCCTTCCTGCGTAAATTAAGACATTGTATCAGATCTTTCAAGCCTGGTATTTTATTCATCAACGGATCTGAGATCGCATGACTGCGTCAGAACAAGACCTGAAGAATCGTGCAGTTCATAATTGCAAATGTCAACCAACAAAGACCACCCGAAGTCCTAATCCCTCTCCAAAACTAGCAAGTCGTTACGATTACAACGCTTCCGAACCACGGCAATAAATGTTCGGATCGCAACAGAAATGTTTCAAGAATAAATATCCTTTCCCCCAGACATCTTAGAAAGGAGAGGCGCTCTCTCTAATTACGCAGGCTTGGAAATAAAATCCTCTTCCCTTTTTACCTCATTAAAGATGCAGAATAGAAAAGCAAAACGCCATTATTTTTACTGCATTGTTGTAATTGCGCCGCGAAGAATTTAAATTATTTGCAAAGGAAGGAGAACGAGGAACAGGTTTATCAGGAAGGGCACGGGCAAAGGGGGAGGGACCAGAGGTGGTCGGAATCTGTCGAGGATTTCGTTTGGAAAAGCTGCCGATTTTTCTAATTCGGAACTCTCCGCTGGAGGAAAAGAATGTTCTCGCTTAATCATCGGAACACCTCGAAATTTTCGAGAGATACAGTGAGGTCGCTAATGAACTGTCGAAGGCATGGATAAGTCGAGGGTTGGGAGAGAGAGTAGTAAAAACTTCGAGTGTAGCATCCGCAGTTCAGGGTGGGATTAAAGGAGGTTGGTTTACGCTAAGACAAACTTCAAGGAACTCGAATGCCATTCCAATGAAGTGAGATTTGCATGTCCTTTTTCCCGTTCTTAGACAAGGTAGTCATTTGGAAAAAAGGATAAAACGAGTCTAAATTTGATATGTAACATGAAGTACCATACTGGTGAGTTAGTCAAGAACATATATTTTCAAATTTGGTGATTGCGAGTTGACAATTATTGTATGCCGCGTATATGCGTATCCAATTATAAATGATAGTAGGATCACTCAAAGAATATTTAATTGAATGTGCTTTGAATGAGGTTCAAGATATCTTACATATAACATTTTAGCAACCATCAACCCTTATGACTAAACTCGGTAGGAGCTGTATTTGGCCAATTTCCGCCAAACACAAGACGGACAACATAAAGTAATATCCATACACACAAGGAAGTTAAAGGAGAGAGAAATGCACTCAGGATAATTTCCGGGAATCGAACCTGTGCCACCTACGACTCTAACAAAGACCAAACACTGTCTTCTTGACTAGCAAGGTGATATAAATCTAACATTATCGTTGCTATATTTCTAAATACCTATAATACCAGTAAGTTTTTTAACATTAACACATTCATATAAACATGAAGTAGGCTTTCGAACAAATGTGATAAGACAAGGAAGAAAATCCTTCACGAAAATAAAACATTAAGACAATCTTGATATCTCTATAGTGCAGTCCCATGGAAAGGTATGATAGTGGGTAAGTCCATTTCCAAAAAGTTGATAAGGGTCATCAGAAGAAAGGGCCGCATACGCAAAATCATTTATGGTAACTTCCGTAGAGGATTATTTGTTTCTCCAACTCCGTAATCACTGCTATCGCTTCCGGCACCAACCGATAAACTAGCTCGTTTCCCGCACTCAACCGTCAGCGAGCTCGTTTCCAGCGAGCCCCGCATGTGCCCGAGTTGGGTTCGGGCACATGCAGAGCTCGCTGGAAACTAGCTCGCTGACAGACATGCTAAGATTGCTGCGGCCCATGGTGAGGTTCTGGAGGTCCCTCTCCCTATTAACCACCTGAAGAGAAAATTAAAACAACATCTCCTTAGAATGTGGCAAGAGCACTATCACTTTTCGGAGAGGGGCCTTCGATTGAAGGGATTTATCCCGAATGTCAACATTGATACCCTCATCATCGCCACCTTGTTTGGTTTTTGACGGGACACGGCCCCTTTGTTTCTTATCTCCACAGGTTTAAGATCAGGGATGAAGACACATGTGACTGTGGGAAGGTGGGGGATGCCGACCACTTTCTCTTCGACTGTCCAATCACGCAGGCATATCACATTAAAAGGCCAACTGAGTCTAATAAATCCATATGGTTGCAAAATGTTTTATGCAACACTCAGTCCCTTCTTCGAACCAAGTCCTGCGTATTGGCGGCCGCGGGGATGGTGGCCGGCCCCCACCCCACCCCGGACATAGTGTAGATACCGCCCTTTGATGACCCTTCTTTTAGGTAGGAGGTAGGGACTAGGTTCTTCCCTATTTTAAAATTTTAAGTTTCTTAAATGTCTATCATATTTACCATCGTTATATTTTTAAATTTAATTCATTACCATTGTTCATATATCATATTTTATTTATTTCATCCATCTTTTATTTATTTCATCCATCTTTTATTTATTTCACCTATTTCATGTACACTATGTATATATACTATTATTTTCATATCTTAATGTCACTCCCTTTTGTTACTTTTGTTATTTTTATTTATATTATGAATTTTGTTTTATTATTATTTGAATTTTATTTGGTTTTATTATTTAATTATTATTATTTTATTATTTATTTAATATTATTCTTATTATTTGTTATGTCAAGTGATCATTTTCCTTTTTCATTGTGAAACCGGCGTGCCGCCGGGTTTCTTGTGCTCGATTCCGACGTGCCGCCGGCGATTTATTTACTTATTTATTTCCGGGATTTTCCGGTTTTGTTGTTTGTAACCATTATTGCTTCCCTGACCATTTTCTTCTGGACCATGTAACTCTTCTAGGGGCCTGTAACTCCATGTAAATTATATTATTTTGTTTCAATAAATGCTGGTCCGGGGATTGGGCCTCTTTCGTGCTGCAGCGGAGGTTCGATTCTCCTCTGGGCCATACACAACGCTCTAAACCTAACAGTGAGTGGGCCCAGAGCGAATCTATAATAACCGATAAACTTGGAACTAGAATCCGTGCTAAAGACTCCAACCGTGAGAACGCATTGTTTACGTTCAACCTGTCCTGTAATTTAACGAATCGGCCCATTCAAAATCACGTGATTCAAATGGAACCGGACTATTAGTTTGTGTTTTCATTCATGGTCAATCAAGGATGGGCCTATTACCTTTCAAAAGCAACTCCTGAACATGACAATAACTTAAAAATTATAATTGCTATTGTAATAGTATGTGTCAGTTGTAATCGCTATTGTATTGCAATAGTAGTGTATTGCCAATAGTCATTTATTCTGGGGAAATTCTTTCTTCTTAAAATAGATAGATATTTTAGAAATTCAAGCTCACTGCTTACGAAAATGATTGCTTTGAGCACTAACAGCAACTCAATGAAATGTATTTGCTTCATACTGCGATAAAATTGAATAACGCCACTACATTTAATCTCATAGCATCACAAGATTTCCATTTAGTATACTATTGGTATTACCATACTGTTTACCACGAGAACTGCCCAAACAGATAATATATGCTAGTCTGTTGCCATAGAATTTTGATAGCTTATTTTGTATAGAGGACTATTGAAGCATTAGAGAGAGGACTATTGAAGCACACGCACCTAGTGGTAATCGACACTTTCCAAGTTTTGTGAGATAAAAGGTTAATTAAATTAACACTGACACCAAACCATCCACTGTCAAAGTCACCAAAACCTCACCCGAATCATCCCCACTCAAAATGTTCAACTTGTTTCTATAATGACTACCAGTTTCCTAGACTGGGTCGGGAGCAATTCTGGTACAGACAGTACAACACACACAATTAATAATCAAATAGCTTGAATTGAATCAAGAATACTATTGCTCCAGAAGTCTAAAGCTGTTTAAAAATCTTACAGGGGAAAACAATAGGTTGCATATTGGAGTAATACGCATAATGAACCTTCGAGGTTTAAAACACATACCTGAATATTCTTATAAAATATTTGCTTTTATAAGTTTTACAATTGTATCTCATAATCTAAGCTCAATAAAACAGTAAAAATGAAAAACATTCAAAGCAAATACTAATGAAGATTAAAAACTCAAAAAAGATCGTCAATGGAGCAAGACGTCCACCATCATCAGACAGAAGTAAGTCACAAGAAGAAATGGAAGTTCAGATACGTTGTTCTAGAATAGTGTTTCCCCACCTGTACACGCGGCCTGAAAAGGCTTAGTTAAAAAGGTGAGCTGCAGCAACGCTATTCTTTTGTATTAACATTTTTAAAATTCGCGTTTCTTAATTCTGTCCTGATGATGGCGGCTGTCTTACTCCATGGAAGACACTGACTTCCATGAAGGCTGTCTGCTAAATGGAAGACACTAACTATTTGATCTTTCCTAGTCACTGTTTTGAAGATTTTTCTCTTTTTACCACCAGTTTGACTAAGGTTCTCATTTGTTTATCAATAAAGCAGCTGCCGTTTTACTGTCCTCAATCGCAGTGCTCAGGAAATAAATTCAATTCTCAAGCAAACTTTCTAGACAGCGATGTAGGATAAAAAGTCCCTTAAAATCCGATTTTCTTACCATTTCCCCCTTTAACCACAAACTGTTTACTTCGTTAACCAAATTACCTCCGAAGACTTCCCTTTGTAAGAAGCGAACTATGCGTTCGGTGAATAGCTGAAGCAATTATGTCAATCCTTTGTCCCTTTTAGCAGCCTAAGGTAAGCTTTATTTTTAGGTGCAGACGTGAACACAATTCTCTTTAATTGGAGAATCTCCTCTTCTTTTGTAAGGTGCAAGATTAGATAAAAATTATAATTGCTTCCCTTATTAAAAATAACTTGCTCTTGCTCTATTAAATTATAAGGAATTGTAGTCAGCACTTTCTTACATACGAGGAATTGAATAGTTTAAAGAGTAGGAGTGCTTTAAATTGTGAGTTTTTAATTGATTAAGCAAGGAAAATTTCGATGTTAAATTTCAAATGCAATTACGGGGACAGTTGGAAAAATAATTTGATTTGTGAACTTAATAATTTAATTTAATAATAAATGCAGTTCCTTATCTTCTCAATACGACTCACTGCATACATGATTAAGGTTAAGGATGATTGGTTTTAATGGTTCAAGGCCATATTTTGCCAAGTTGCTCCAAACACAAGAGAGACAAAATCAAGTAATACACACAAAATTTTATTGACGCAGAAGTAGATAGGTAGGTATTTAAATTAACGTCACACTGGAGCAACACAACGGGCAATTGGCGACGGTCCGGGACCAATACCAAAGGGAAAGATTTGAGGACACCACGTAATTTTGAACCATGGTCAGATGACGTGACGTAAAAGAGAGAAATGCACCCAGCATTAGTTGAAGGAACGGAACCTGAGCCGTCCTTATTGCTTTCCTGATGGGCAAACACACTGAGACAAGGCGGCCCCTCAATAATTTGAGATTTTTGTCACCAACATACCGAAGCTTTCAACGGATTACACCAAAAGTAAAAGTAATGTCTGCAGTTCGAGAGATCTTAGTTTGATTGGTTTCTTTATGGTTCAAAAGCCCGATCTGGCCAAGCTACAACAAGCAATGTTTTTTCTGTCAAGTAGATGGACATACACACAACTTAAGTTTTGACTGACATAGACGAGAGAATACAGCCAGAGTAGTAACAGGAATAGAACCTGCGCCTCCTACAACTTGCAGGTTGCTAGCTCAGTGGGTAAAACCACTAAACCACAGCATCCTCCGCAATATTCATGGGGTTGTGCACCCCTGGATTAAAGGTTATCCTTCTCCAATTGCACTTGCCCTTATTTATTCCGAATAAGATCCAGCTTAAAATATTGGGATTCAATACTGCTTTTTGGATATCTGCTTCCCATCAGCAAGGCACAAAACTTGACTCGTGACACACTTTTCCATTCAACTTTACAAGAAATATACCTATTAGCAATTTTGCCTCTGCAACGACCCATGGAGTTTTGCACCCCTGGAGTAAAGTTTGAGAAGTTAAGAACTATCCCTCTCCAGTTATACACTTTCCCATTCAACTTTACAAGAAATATGCCTATTAGCAATTTTGCCTCTGCAACGACCCATGGAGTTTTGCACCCCTGGAGTAAAGTTTGAGAAGTTAAGAACTATCCCTCTCCAGTTACACACTTTCCCATTCAACTTTACAAGAAATATGCCTATTAGCAATTTTGCCTATGCAACGACCCATGGAGTTTTGCACCTCTGGAGTAAAGTTTGAGAAGTTAAGAACTATCCCTCTCCAGTTACACACTTTCCCATTCAACTTTACAAGAAATATGCCTATTAGCAATTTTGCCTCTGCAACGACCTATGGAGTTTTGCACCCCTGGAGTAAAGGTTGAGAAGTTAGGAACTATCCCTCTCCAGTTGTACAAGTACTCATTTATTCCGAATCGGATCCATCTTAAAATATTGCGATTCAATGCTGTGTTTTTGAAATCTGCACGCCATCTTCAAGGCACAAAACATACCACTTGACTCGCGACACACTTTCCCATTCAACTTTACAAGAAATATGCCTCTGGATATTTTGTGGATATCCGCTGCTGAAAAGCATTCCGCTCGAACCCCATTCAACCTACTCGATCATGTTATTACACGGGCCGTCAGAATTTCGTATTGTCAGGCAATGAGTCAGTGTCGCTCAATGGACAGAGGAAACTGCTGGTAAAAGGGGATGAAGATAAAGTATCGCCCAAATTCGCTCAATCTTTCCACGCTAATCATTGAAATATGCTCCATCGGTCATTGAGACTGTTGACAGACCCGTCATCGGTATTTTTGTAAAGGGGATCTTTTTGCTTCTTTCCCTGATTTCAGAACTAAAATATGTCATATTTTAACTGCATTTATAAAGTAGCATTTTTGATTTCTACCATTCGCATACTGAAGAAAATCAGATCCATTCAAAATCTTCGGCAAGTGAACGAGTATTTGAGTCATGCAGATTTCAGGAAAGGGAATACAATGGTAATTAAATTTTATTTCTTAATTTAAAATTAATTTTCTCAAAACTGGGCATGCCAAGTGTTTCAAATGTTATTTTCTTTAATTAAAAAGATACACGAATTTTCTTTTAATATTAATACAACTTATAGAAACTAATATTAAACGTGGAATGTTATGATATTGAAGAACTTATTTTTTAACTCTCTGAGCGTCACGAGATTTTCGAGTAGTGTAGTATATAGTTCTCATAGCACACTTAGCTAAATTAACCACATCTATTGGTTAAAAGATTCCTACGTATGATTCTATCGGTCAAGAAAGAAAGTCAAGCAAGGGAAGACTTCACATACCATAACGGATATATATCCCTCTTAGGCTTAAGAATCTTCCCAAAAAAGTGTTTTAACCCTCTAAGTGTCACAAGATTTCTGAGTAGTGTAGTATTGCTATCGCTCTGCATCTGGTGACTAATTATAATATATATATACAATCAAACTTATAAAATATTAAAAATCAAACATACAAACATTAAAACGTAAATAACAGAAATGCAGGCCAGCAAAACGCCAGAAGGTCAAAAATGCAGACAAGCAAAAAGTCAAAATATCGAGGTATAAAAATAGTCAAACAGAAGTCAGAAAGCAGAACTGTCCATGTATGCGCGCTGAAGCTGCAGACATAGCATGGCTAGCAATATAATTCAATATTCAGAATACAGAAAATTTCGAAAAAAATGAAGTGTTGGTGGATCAGGGCGTCATATATATATATATATATATATATATATATAGCATAGGGAAGATAGTTCGATATGAAATTTGATCCGCCGCATTAAAGCATAAAGTTAATAAAGGAAAAGGTCAAGGTCCTGTGATATGGACAAGTTACAAATGTAAAATTACTTACGATCTCATTCTTAATAGAAACAAAAAATTTACATTTAAAAATAAAAATTTTATTTTTCAACACTGATTCAAGGACGAATCACGAATACGCTGGAAAAGCAAATTTTATCAAAGTTAATACGCACCAAAAATTTACAAAACATAATTCCAGAAATGCTTACATCTAATCTCTCACCCGAACTAATTGACACTCTCAATATCTATAGACACGAAAGACTTCGAAACAGGAAAACTCCGCCGTTTCATACTCCCCGATTAACAGATTCAGCCTCAGGCCCTTCGGCAGTCAGTACACCCTCCTCCGATCTTCCGCCCCCGATTATAACATTAGACACCTCTCCCCTCCCACACAATAGCCCCGCCAACTGAAAACGACTTTTGCACCAACTCTCCGCCAGTTATCCGTATATTAATAACGCTAATAACAATAACAATAATCCCCCATCCCACCTGCGGGGGGATGAGACCTGGGGAAGCAAAGTTCCAGATTAATAAATTTCCCAAAGATAACCAAGCCCTATTGGATGTAGCGCGAGTATTAAGAGACCCGATGCGAGAACTGGACCAATCGATTTGCCAGACTGGGAAATGACTCGGAAGGGATTCAGCGAGGGTGGTGGTGGTGGGGGATCCATAATGAAATGCCAGACACCCTTTTGCATCCCTTGTATCCCTCGCGGCCAAAGAACTTAGCCTTGCAAATTAAGTTTCGCCGCGCAGTTTTGTTCAGTCTTTTCTCTCCTGCAAATGCCGGGTCAGAGACATGATTGGTAAGACTTGCCTGTGTCCCAATTACCAATAGATAGGGACGCTGTGTTTCGGTTTTGGCGGGAGGCGCGATCAAGTGAGATTTCCCAAGTGTGGCGCATCTCGTGTTTGAGGAGATGGAAGCTGTGGGGTCTCCCTCAGTCCAGAGTCGGGTTCGGAAGGATGCTGTGGGGATTTGATGACAGATGAGATCTTTCATGCGCCTCTTCCGTCAGAGATGAAAGGAGGGGTTTTGTTCTTTCTGGGTTCATCTTTATCTTTTTCTCTCCCCTCCGTCTGGTTATTTATTTATCCCTGTTTTCTATCACGTGGTCTGTGATTGTGTTGAGGCCAATATCGAAGGAGACCGGGTTGGTCTAGCGCGATGCCAATTTCGGGAAACGTTTGATTCGGATCGTGTGGTGGAATACTTAGGCAAATGGGTTGGAATGGAGATCGAGACAATGAGGCGTTGAAGTTATTCAAATATGATAATCTATAAGAAAAATTTATAAATGGTTTTTGAATAAATCTTAGTACATAAAACCGAATGTGAGGATACCAAAATTCAATTCAATTTTCCAGGGCGAAGATGTTTTCTTGTTGTTTTAAGGTTTTCTAAGCTGCTGTAACCCTCCAAGTAGTATCGACGAGATATCTTGTCCATTAAGATCTGATTAATTTTGCTAGTGACGAAATATCTCGTCATCAGTACATTGCCAGATTTTTGATGACGAGATCACGATCTGCTCAGTTTACTTCTAATGACGAGATATTTCGTCCATCAAGATCTGGTCACTTTTGCTAATGACGAGATGATGATGATGCTAATGATGAGCTGGAGGAAGGTCATCAGAAGAAAACAACAATCCTATTGCAAGTCTTATTGACGAGCGTGATGGAAAATACTAGTTTACATTTCGATAGCCATTTGACCAAAGTTAATTCCAAATCCACGTAACTTGTACTTCTGAGATGTTTTGACAATACCCTTACCCACATGATCCGTCTATTTCAGTAGAAGGTCGATAATAGTAGTCATCGACCATTAAATGAAAGAGACGGAGCATGATCCCCTGCTTCGTGTTATCTCTTCCAGTTGCTCGGTTTGAAGATCTGTCACGTGGTTGTGGGTAAAAGCATGAATCCTTAATTATTGATTGGTTAAAGTGATTATCCACCGTGTTCATAAACACTAATCTGCGCTTCCATAGCCAATCGGTTAAGTCGATTTGTGATTTACCCTTCAGAGATCTTACGACAGCGACGCAGTCCGCATGATCCGTCTATTTCGTTAGAAGGTCGATGATAGTAGTACGTTTACGTCATTATTCTTAAATTTCGTTCTTAATTTGTATTTTCTAGTGAAAGTCAGTCAATGGTGAAACTCATGCGGCGTCTAATTTCCATATCACTCAACTCCAGGACACCCAGTGTTCACCAGATCATCAACACTTCAATCCTCAGCCTGGCACCAAGGGCAATCATTACTAAAACATTAACCAAGAACCGCATAGTTAGAGCCAAGAAACATCCACGAGCCGGATGAAGATTAATGCGCGCTACTTTGTATTTTCTTAACCCACTTCATCAGCTGTAAGTCTCATATTTTCCAGCCCAAGGACGGTTAGTTCAACGATACTAAGAACAACAGCAATCTCCAGCCACACAGGACAGCCACCGTCGTCAAACTGCACTCCAAGATGACAATTCCTCCCTACGGGCGCTCTTTAACTAAGCGCTTGGCAGATCTAATTGAGTTACACCCCAATCTCTCCCACTTAAGACAACTCCCTGCCATTACTGTGACACGAGAGCTGACCGTAATGAATAAATGGGACCCACCAGCCACACTCTTATTTATAAACGCTTCACGCCATCGTTAGTTTCTAATCCGGAGGGGCGGGCATTATTACGGAGGGGAGGGAGAAATTTTTCTTAATTCGCATTTTGAGGCAGAACCTGATTTATGGGGAGCCCGTGCTCGCGTGGCGAGATGCATGCCGAGCGATCGGGCTGCTATTAATCAGCGAGCTTATATTGAGAAAGATGAAGCGATATAGAGATGTTTTATGGTTATCGTACAGAGGCGGAGTGGTTGTACTGTGTGGGTTTGCGAGTAAAAACGAATTGCTAGTAGGTAACATAGCTGGTTGGTTGGGAAACTGTTTTTTGAGTTATTAATCAGAGGGTGGCTTGCCGATCTAGTTTTCTTCTTGATTCAACTGGAAACTTCGGATGCTATGAAAAGTCTTCCTTGGATAAAAGATCGACTTAGTTAAAGTTGCCTTCAGGTATGTAGTTCATTATATTCAGATGATCAGAAGACGGTGGTTTTTTTGAAACTTTATTTATATAATGCAGGCGATGGTCTTAGATACATTATATTTTCCCCTTCATTTTCCAAAATCATTTAACTTTCATATCAACTTAAATATTTTTTTTATTTTAAGATTCCTGCAACTTTACTTTTCCGCGTGTGTGGTCTATTCATACAAAATATTAATATTATTTATATTTGTTGTTGTTTTTCTTGCTATTTATTCCTAAATCTTCCACTGAAGTATCAACTTTATATTCATTATATGTATATTATTAAACCATCGAAATTGGTCTTTAGTTTTGGTTTGTTGCTCTTCGATCACCAGTACAGGCTTATAGTCACTAGTAGCAGGCTTATAGTGGCAGTTCAAAATTACGTGGACCCTCGGATTTTTCCCTTCAGGATTGATCCTGGGCCGTCGCCAATAGCCCGTTGTGTTGTTGTGTTGCTTCAGTGCGACGTTAATTAAACTACATACCTACCTACCTCAATTTATAAATAACTAGTTATTCTTGCTCCAAAATCCAACCTAATTTATCAATCGAAATAAATATATTTCGCTTATAAATAGGGTAACATTTATCAAATTGCAAGGATTAAAACCATGGTCAAAGCATCGATAGCAAAAGACTTGGCCCATAAGACCTTTAATACATCTCTAGGAATTCTGCATAGATTACGAACAGGACGGAGCCATTAGTAACGTATCGAATAACGTTTTTAGAGATACATCATATATTCCTCTCATCAAAATTTCAGACTCGTCTAGCTTAGAGCTTCCAAAAGTTTCCTAGTAATTTCCTAGTCTCAGTGTGTCAAGAACTTACAAAAACATTTCAAACAACAAAAAGGACTTTCTCCAGTATCCATTTCACTAATAAGGTACTAGTATTAAGCAGAACACCAGTCCCAAAGACGTTATCTAATTGATTCCATCAGGATCAAAACACCGATTAAGGGTCGACATAAAAGATCTTCCACAGATTCAATCAAACCCGGATAGAAGACAAAGAGAACATGTGCGGTAATAATGTATCGAATAACGCTTATGCGAGGCTAAAAGCCATACATCTTATCGGTGTTTGAGCTTATAGGGCTTCCAAACTCCTTTTAATTCCATAGGCCTCAATGTACCGTTACAAACACATTTCAAATACAAAAGGAATTTCTCCAGTGTCCATTTCACTGAACAGGACACAAGTCCGAAAGGTGCAATCTCTAATTGATTCCACTATCAATTAGATAACACTTTTCATATTTTTGATCAAAAGATCAAAACGCTGATAAGAGGATTGATATAAAAGAGAGATATCCTTCATATAAGTACAATAAAACCAGGAGAGAAGACAAAGAGGACATATACCCTAATAACTAATCGAATAACGTGTATGTGGGGTTGAACATTCCATCCCATAGATACTTTTGCTTAGAGTTGTCAAACTCTTCATTTCCAAAGGCCTCAAAGTACATTTACAAAATCATTTCGAAACAAAAAATGACTTCCTTCAGTGTCCATTTCACTGAAAATTACAACAGTCCGAAAGACATTTTCTAATTGATTCCATCACGATCAAAACACCGATAAAAGGATCGATATAAAAGATCCTTCACACAGTAGCAGAAAGAAAGCTGGGGAGAAGACGAAGAGGACAGATCCCGTAATAACGTATCGAATAACGTTCCTGCGGTGTTTACACCATACATCCCTCCCCCCACCCCATGGAACCCTGGGAGCATCTGTAATGGAGCTCAACCGCAATGAAAGATGGAATGTTGGCTTCGGTTAAGCAACATTCCGTTTCCCATGACCATAAATGGATCGGTAGATCCCACTTCTCATCGTACACAAGAGAGTTATTAGACGATGGGGGTTGGTGGGGTGTTGCAGTTGTCAGTGGAATATATATGAAGCCCGGCACTCAAGTGAGGTATGCTTGAAAGTACGGGGGTGGGAGTAAGCTTCCATCGGTTTTTGTGTGGCCAATGAAGGATCGAGTCATGGCGATGCTTCTTCATATTTATACATCTTGAATGTGTTGGTTGGGAGTGAGAAGAGATGATGCAAAAAGGAAGTTTTTGGTTTTGGTGGAGTGGGTTTTGTTTGGGCGGGGGTGATGTTAAAGATTATCTCGGAAGATTCAGGTTTGAGTTTGAAACTTTCACTGTTAAGTTTTCATGTATTTCTAATAGCTAGTGTGATCGGTTTCTGTCTTGATTAATAGTAACTAGTTGGTTTTCACAGCCAAATAAAAATACCCTTTAGTTCAAATTTTTATAAAATTGTCTGGAAAGAATTCTACAAGAATATTCTTAAGAATATGAATTTTTATTAGCGTTACGTTCTATGGTGGATGATAGGATGAAGTATGCAATTTAAAATATTTAAGAAGTTTGATGTCTATCCAACTATTCTTGGTTTCAGGTTCAGCTACTTGGTCCATGGTATACTTAATTGGTTGGTTTTTGTGGCGAAAGGCCCGAATTTAGCCAAGCACAAGACAATCAATGGGACGTAATGGATATACATATACAAGGAAAGTTTTGCTAACACAGAAGAGTGAAATATACCTAGGGTAAGTTATAGGAATAGAATCTGCACCACTTACAACTTGCAGATTGCAAGCGCAGTGGACAAACCACTGAGCCACTTCGGCTACCAGTCTTCGAACGACTTTGTTAGTTGTGTTTTGTGGTGCAAGGAGCTAATTTGCAAGACAGGCAACATCAAGTAATGGATATACACTAACAAAGAATGTTTCACTGACACAAAAAAGAGAAATACACTCAGGATAAATAACAAGAATCAAACCTGTGCCGCCAATAAATCTTGGAATGCATTTACATGTGATTCGTTGTCAAATCTGATCATAATGTATGACACCTTTAAGTTTTGTTCATTTGTTACAAGTCACTTGAAAAAAAAAAATTTGCACTTAACACGGGCATTCTGTACGATTATGAAACATCACTATTAGAAGTTACCGCTTCTACAAATATCCTAATGTATACTCATTTGCCAGAGTTTGGAACTTCCAACTATTTATATATATATCACACCGATGAACTTTATGCTTGTACTGCGCTTCCCCACAAACACATTGACAGTTTTGGGTCATTTCCATTAACTCTTGACATGGTTAAGTACTAAGTCATACTAATGGCCATAAAAATATTGTCAGTTATAAACTTCAAAATATAACCAATAAATATTAAAACAAGTGATAAATTTGCTCAAAAGCTGTTCCGAACTCGAACTATTCGAGTACTGGCAATACTACTATATTATATAAACACTCGTTTCTGTTTTGTTGTATACTCATGTCCTGATGATGAAAGACGTTTTGCTCCATCGAAATAGCTATTGACCCTTTTTACCTGTTTTAATATTATTGTTTATACTTTGATTTTAAATTTGTGACAGCCAATTAAATGAAGAATCATTTCTGCATCTATTAAGATACACGCTTGATAAGACATGTATCACAATGAAACAAATCAAATCTACCGTCATAGTTATTAAAGTGATTTCAGTACCTTCCCCCAAAATCTATCAGCTAAAATAAATATTGATATTTCAAAAACAATCAATATTTTTACATAAAAACGTATCCATAACATTAGATATCGCTCAGTACATCACACTCAGCGAAATAGGGCGCGGTGTGGTAGTTTGAAGAGTGAGGTGACAGCTCAGGTGGTGACCTCGTCATCTGACCGCGGTTCAAAATTGCGAGAGCGGTTGTTTCCTTCGTGATTGACCCCGGACTGTCATCAATAGGCCATTGTGTTGCTCCAGTGTGACGTTAATTTACTATCTATCTATACTACATTTATATCTATCACTCAGCGAAGTGAATGAATCTGTGAATCTTGTCAAAAATCATAGTGTTATGTTATGATCTTAGATGGACCTCCTTTGATCTTATGTAGGAGACGAACTTGGGATTTCCGATGGATTACCGAAACGGGGACCCCTGCCCTAAGAAAAAGGGGTGCCTTTCCCAAACGAAGGAGAAGAGGAGAGACAGTGTGCGGAGGAGGACCGAACTGGGCTGTTGCTAAGAGGCACGAGTGACTAGAACGTCAACTCCGGACGCTAGCCAACGTCCATGCCGAGACCCATCCTCTGGTGAGAAGACAACATGATCCGGGCGAGTCCTGAGTAATATAGTCCTATCCACTCCTCATCTGACGGAAATCCCCAGCCTCTTGCCATAGTTCAGCATGTCCCCAGGTAAAACTGATTTGCCTATAGACTGGACACCAATAAGCAACATCAATAAATGAAGAATGTTTTGAAATAACTGTGTAGTAATTGATGAAAGCTACTCACGCGACATTAGCGAAGGTCCAGAGTCCGTTCCCCAAAACCCATCAGTTAAAATACGTTTTACGCAAAAACGAATCGACCACATTAGATATCGCCGTGGTACCTCACTACGAGAAATAAACGAATTCCCGAAATTATTAGCCAAACGTCCCGATTCTGTTCGCCAAATCGCCTCAATCAGAGCTAACCCATGAAGTCCTCGATGCGCGAAACGCAACTAATGAGACGGAAAATAAAGGGACAGCCAGAAACAACAGATCCTCAGCCACGCCGCCTATTCATTAAATGCAATCGCACTGCCCGTTCAGCAAACCAGGGCCATGAATGAATTATGGAAGTGTTCGCATCCCATAATTGGGGTACGTGCTGAAATGTTTACAGCGGAGGTGATGTCACGCTCCAGCTTAGAGGAAATCGCCCGGGCACAACTTTAATCTCGAGTTCCCGGGACGTGGCAGCACGTGCCCTGTTATGATCAGGAGCAGCACCTTAAACACCCTCTCTCCGGGGAGGATTGGGAACTGGGTGGAATGAAGCTTCGGGAGTTTCTTCCATTGCTGTCTGGCCGGAGTGGTGGGAAAGACTTATGGTCCGGCCGATGGAGTGGCTCGCAAATCAAAAACAACTCCGGATCGCTCGGGTTCTTGTTTTTCGGCTCGAGTTTAATGTCTTTTTGATGGGATTTGTTTAAAAATGCATCGTGTAAAAATAGTGCTGTGCCATTGGATTGGCGAGAGCAAAAATGAAATATAACTGGGGATAAAATAGGAGTAAAAGTGAAGAATATTTAACAAGTCTGCGATAGAGTGATAGTTTTTTTTTCATTTAATTGGTTGCTTGTGGTTTTTTTGTGGTGCCATAACGTGTCAAGCTGTGCCAAAATCAATAAAACGTCAAGCAATGGACACATGCACAGACAGATAGTTTTTTATAGACACAGAAGCGAGAAATACACGCAAGGTATATTCTAACGAATATAACCTGCGCGGCATACAACTCGCAGGTTGCTTGCGCAATAGGCAAATTAATCGAGCTACAGCGGCTCCTTAATTGAAAGTGGTCTGCATCTCTCACCAAGTTTATTGATTCCTCATTGCGTATATAGTACATACTTTATTTTTCATGTAGTTGATGGAAAGTTTTAAAATTGTTTTATATGTTAATTTCAATTTCAGCCATTTCACTCTAAATTTAAAACTCACTGACTTTCATCTTTACACTGCTTTTTGTGTGTTTTTATTCTACGTTTTAACGTTGGCTTGGCTATTTATATTTGATATTTTTACAGATACGCTTGTGTTGAAGTTTATTGAACCTTGTGTTTGGTCACAACATACCCCATGCGATAATCTTGCACCATTTGTCATGCATGCCCATGTATGATCTTGGTCCATAAGACTTAAACCAACCCCTTACTTGGAGGAAAAAAACCATTGCTCGTCGTAGACCATACAAAAAGCAACCATTCACATAAAGTCACCTCGGGTATATGAGGTGACTTGATATGAGTGGTTGTTTTTTCAACTTCAAGTAAAAAAGATCGCTTTGGCATCCCAGGAGTGCGACATCCTTGTGTACTAAAGACAGAGTAGAACCCATAGGAAAAGCAAAGATCACTAGAGTATCTCAGGCCAGTGAAATTGGTACACACAAAAGGCAGATGTACCCCTAGAGGCCAGTCACGAAGGAAATTAAATACTACTTATTTTGTCGTATGGGGGGGGTATTTCAATTAACGTCACACTGGAGCAACACAACGGGCTATTGGTGACGGTCCGGGATCAATCCCAAAGGGAAAGATCCGAATTTTGTCGTATGGATTGAATTCTTGTTTATTTGGTACGTAACTGAATGCAGTTATTGGATCAATAATCTACCCTGCTTTACCTCCTACAAATACCCCATTATAACCAGCGCAATTTTCACATCTTCCACCAACGCAATTAGTTTCCATTTGTATTCAAATTTCCCAACATTGTACATTGGGATAAAAAAATCAATCATGCTTATTTAAATTAACCTAAAAAAAAGTCGCAGCTTAGCTGAATATAATTCGCATCACCTCGAATTTCCGCATCCTTTTTACAACCAGCCACTTCGACCTCGTTCCATCGCTTCACGTTAACTAATCGTCGTTGCAGTCCCCATTATGTTCCCTTTTACATTAAAACACGCCGAACTTACGTCGAAGCTACAATGACGCTCATCGACATCATTACCAAAAGCCCATCTCCTGACACAATGACCAGGAGATTTCGACACCTATCGCTTCGTGGGGGGGGGGGGGGAGTAGCGGATTTTAATGGTGGCAAAAAGATACACAGGGAGGGAGAGGGCGGAAAAAATGTTTCTTATTTTTTGATGGAAATTTATTCGATCTGGCAGCATCCCAAACACATGAAAAGTTGACGTCATTTTTCACTGGGTGGTTGCACCTTTTTCGCTCCCATTAATTCCTTGTCGGTGATCGGCTCGCGGAGCCCTGGGCTTTTCGTGGGGTGTATGATCAAGTTGTGGAATGGTCGAAGTGAAGTGAATAGGAGGAGGGGTGATATACCGACGGATGGCAGACCATGAGGCCTATTTTTGTTTCCGCGGCGAACGCTTCGATTCAAGGAGGACAGGCGATTAGATGGAGGCATTTATCTTTCTCCGTATCTTTTTCGTTCATTGGGTCCTTCAAACCGAGAGAATCCGGGTCAATCTGAATCGAGTAGAAACTGGCCGGCGAAGATTCGGAAGATCTGCTTCTACAGGAAATAGCTTGTTCGTCAAAATCCTTTCACACCACTTGAATCCAGAGCGTTCCGTTTCAGTTAGTGCACGCGAATCATTGATTCGGAAAGACATAATTTTCGTCAATCAGAATAACAGTTTCGATGTTGAAATTTCTAATTTGCTTTTCTGCGCACGCGAGTTTTAAATTTCTACCCCCCAGCATATTAATTTAAATTCTGATACAAATATTCTTCAGAAAAGGGAACAATACATAATTTTTTATATTTAAATAAGTTTAGTATAGAAGTTGACGTCATTTTTCACTGGATGGCTACACCTTTATTCCCTGTCAGTGATCGGCTTATCGGCTTGCAGAGCCCTGTGATTTTCGCGGGGTATATGATCAAGTTGTGGAATCGTCGAAGTGAAGTGAATAGGAGGCGGGGTGATATACCGACGGATGGCAGAGCATGAGGGCTATTTTCGTCTCCGCGTCGAACGTTCCAATTCAAGAACCATGGGCGATTAGATGGGTGCATATATCTTTTTCTGTATCTTTTTTGTTCATTGGGCCCTTCAAACCGACAGAATCTAGGTCAATACGCAAGGGCTACGGTAGCTCTGTTGGAAGAGTAACGGACTAGTAAGTCCGTTGCGGGTTTGAATTCAAGTGAGGATTGCGAGTTTGAATTCAACCAAAGACAAAGCGTGCTGGTGCACTTTAATTCTGTCGTGGCCCCAAATGTCCTCACGTTGGCGTGGTGTGGATGTTTGGAGAGTGGGATGCCAGCTCAGGTGTGACCTTGTCATCTGACCTTGGTTCAAAATTACGTGGTGTTGTCACCTGATCTTTCCCTTCAGGGATTGATACCGGACCGTCGCCAATTGTGTTGGTCCAGTGCCACGTTAATTAAAAAACCATACAGGGTCCATACGCGTCCAGTAGAAACTGACTGGTGAAGATTCAGACGATTGCTTCCATAGAAATAGCTTGTTCATCAAAAACTTCTCACACCGAATCATTGATTTGGCAAGACATAACTTTCGACAATCAGAAAAATTGTTCCGAAGTTGAAATTTCTACCAGTACATTGATTCAAATTCCTTCTGATTTACCCTCGCTTACCCTTGTTCTTTAGCTTTATTTTCCTCCCTCGTTAATATAATTTAGGGCTGCTTGGCCAAATATGGCCCTTGAGCCATAAAACCCAAAACCAACAACTAATATATTTTTCAGAAAAAGGAAGAGCGCATAATATTTTATATTCAAATAAGTTTTATATTTTCTAAAATGTTTTACTAAGTTGTTGACTTATCCAGTCTCTTAGTCTTATTTGGTGTATCTTGGCCAAAATATGCGACATAAAATAGTACCAACCATGCTCTTCGATTAATTCCATGAGCGTGTAGCCTACAGCTGCGTTAGCCGTTTTCGAAATAAAATAATGTATTAATCACTTCTTCCACTAGCCTTAGGATCACTTCATACCAACAGAATCATGGTTAATCCGAATCATTCTGAATCTAGCAGAAGCCGACTAACGAAGATTCACGAAAGCCACATCCAATAAGAATAGCTTGTTCGCCTTAGCCCTCTTGGTGATTGTCTCGACGATGACCAGATCTTGATAGGCGATATATCTCGTCATGAGCAAAGCTGGTCAGATCTTGATGGACAAGATATTTCGTTGAAACCACTTGGATGATTAAAACCTTTTACAATGCCTGAATCCATAGAGCTCCACTTCACTGCATCCGAATCTATGTTAGTCAGCTTCTACTGGATTCAGATTGATTTGGATTGGTTGTGTGAAGCGGTTCTTAGTATTACTTAACTATTAATCTAACACTTGCTTCGTTTCCGTAAAAACTAATGTAATGTTTGTAGTTTTTTGTGTATCATACAGCCTTGTACGTCTGTATTCGGGGTCCCAGTATGGACCTACACCCGTTTGTCGTCAGTCGAGTCACGTTGGTCGGAATGTAACTATTCTTGAAATTATGTGATGTGTTCAAACGTAAACAAATAGGTCGTACGACTGGTGTGGGGATGAGATAGTGAGGATTCTGCTTCTAAGTTGACCGTTCAGCGGTGAAAGTGATAGAAGTGGTAATGGGTTGGCGGGAGTACCATGCACGGCTATCTTCATTCATGTTTTGTGTATAGCAACCTACTCCTAACAAGATTTCACACCTTTTCAAAAATCGACTGACCCAAAGTCTGGAGGAATTGGGATAGTCAATTAAAAAATGTCAGAATTAATGAAAATAAAGGGAAATTCAATATAAGACCAAAAGTAATTAGCTTTAAGAAATAAAATGTAATAAATTAAAATATTACTACAAAATTACGAATAGGTTAGTTCCGGTTTCCGAGCAGTTCCACAAGAACTGCTCCAAGAAATGGACATGAGCACACGAGGAAAGTTTTATTGGCAAGAGAAATATACCTTATACCTAGGGTAAGTTACAGGAATCAAACCATAAATAGGCACGAAAGTTGGAAAAATGAAATATAATATTTAAAAATTTTCTTTGTCTTGCGGTACTCTTATGAATCCGAGTAGTTTGACCTTGATTTCATTCAAATTCATGAAAAATTTATTTATCAAGGAAGATTTATTTCAAGTATAAATGTGTGTTTTAGTGAAGGGTAGCTTATTGAGGTTTGCATGTGAAAAGCCAGTGTCTTAATTACTTGGTGCCGGTACTGAATGGAGATAATTGGCTCCTTACGAAATAACAAGATGTATCCAAAGTACCCATTCGTTTAACTTGCACAAATATGCAATTTTTTGTTCTCCATTTTTTGCATTCTTACTGCAGAGCTTTACTATTAAAGTATTGAGGACTTAACTTTTCAAGCTTAGAAAATACACGACACATTACAATACAAAATAGTTTTCCAATTGCCCAGTTCTTACTCTGTAATTGCCAATAGTACCATGGTTCCATTGACCCCTCTATGTGAGAATCGACTAGAGTATTCTCGAGTATTTGTTCTGTCTAGCGATTGCCAGAGAATACGTTAGTTTGCCTAAAGAGAGCGCAATATATATCATTCATCTATTAATGGTACGAAGTAGTTTTCAATCCATCATTGTCTGTTTTGGCCTACAACTCGTAGATTGATAGCGCAGTGGGCGCACCCATTGAGCCACAGCGGCTCCTTAGTGAAGATATATTAAGGTATGCGGATGTTTATCAAGGTTTTCCGTCTCATGATTCTGATAACAAGGATTCATTCATACCTGTCCATAAATTTACAGTTAGTGCTTGCTATTGGTAATATGAATGTTCAGGAACTAAACTGACCTTGTGAGAATGTTAATCTCAATTTTAACTGTTACAGGCCTCAATACCTCTAGTTTCAATGAAGAGAGCAATATATTTAGTAAGAATCTATTAACGTTTTAACAAGGAATACGTTTAACGTTTCGCTTTTCTAGCAGTTTCAGTCTGAGATGGTATTTTCTTTTTGTTTAATAGTCTAGCAGACAGGTAGTCATCTTCAAACTATCTTATTTCGTAGTAAATTACAAGCTTGAAGGATTAAGGAAAAACCCTTAGCCATACTTCTGATTCTACTTAACCCCCTAGTGGTTGTCTCGACGAGGTATCGCGTCAATGACATAACTGACTATATCTTGATGACGAGATATCTCGTCATTAGAAAAAACTGACCAAATCTTGATCACGTCATCATAAAAAAATCGGCAATATCTTGATGACGAGATATCTCGTCATTACAAAAAACTGACCAAATCTTGATCACGTCATCATAAAAAAATCGGCAATATCTTGATGACGAGATATCTCGTCATTACAAAAATTGGCTATATTTTGATGGATGAAATATCTTGTCGAAAGCCTTGGAGGGTTAAATATCATACATTTATCAACGGATACAAGAATTTTCAAATCTACAAAACGTAAACTTTCATATTTGTGATTACAACTAGTTACGCCTTTGACTACTGTCACACTGCTTCCCATATCAAACGCTTTCACCTCAATGATTAGTTTTAGTTTGTTTTGTATAATGTTCAAAATTGGCTCACCGAAAAAGGATTAACCCATCAAAAAGGGTGTAAAATATTCCCCACTAAAAGTAAATATTTCAATTCATTTCCAAATGGTGTGATTTGTCATTCTACTGTCATCATTTTCCTAACGATTATTTCCGAATGGTAGAAAACTAACAATTTATGACACCAAGGGAAATTTAGTTATCACTGTTCCTCTCAAAAATGAAATAATATTATCACAAAGAGAAAGCTTATAAAATATTCTAAGGGCCGCGAAATTCAATTATCCGCTGCATAAATTAGCTTCGAATCCTTTTGTTTTCCAAACGTTTCCTAGAAAAAGAATATTAATATACCGGCGTTATATAAATTCAAGGAGAAAAACTCTTCCTACACTATTTTTTTCTTCCCATTCTTGCCTTAGCTAATTCAGCCCTTTTTTTATTATAAAAAAAAGAAGAAAAAACAGAAATACCAGTGCAAACGATAATGTTCTGAAGCAACGCAACTCCATTTTTTCCCTTCGGTTCTTCATTTTCTTCGCCAAGATAACACTCACTATTCCACTACTTAAACGTTCCGAAATAAGAACGATTCTTAGAGAGTTAATGGTTTTTTCCCTTCCTTACTTAGGTGGGGGGAAAGGGCACTATTGAATCGATAGGGGAACTGAATAATCTCCATAAAGGACAATGCAAAGTAAAAATGGCAATAAATAAGACAAATACTGCCCAATAAACGAATGACGTGTTCAAATAATTGCGAAATTGCGAAGTTCTCTCTCTGGTATTGATTTTGGCACAATGGCGGAGTCCCGAAAGCTATGGTTATTGGCCCTAAGCAGTTTGTTTCAATGTAAACGTGATTTTCGGTTTTCACACTATTTTCTCTATATGCTGTGCGTATGCATGGATGTTTTAACACTCCAAGTGGTTTTGACGAGATACCTCATCCATCAAGATCGGGCTAATTTTGCTGATCACAAGACATCTCATCAAGGTATTGCTCATTTTATGATGATGGCGAAATCTATATATGATCCGTTTCTTTTTCAAATGAAGAGATATCTCGTCCATCAAGATCTGGTTAGTTTTGATAGTGACGAGATGCTCGTCAAGACAACCACCAGGATGGGTAGTAATTAGGATTAAAAGGATAGAATACGATGCAATAAAGCATTTTGCAGGGGTAAATAAATGCAGAGTTGAAATTACGAAACTAGTATTCACAAGTCCTAGTTAAGCCGAAGATGAACGATGATCGCCCGATGATCGGAGAAACCGTATTCACAATGCCTGATCCGAGGTCTAAGTGTTATTGCGAAGGAAACGAAGCCGTCGGTCAACAAAACAAAAAGAACGACATTCTGTGCTAAACCATAGAATTCTGATTAAGTATTCTAAAATATTTCGATTAGTAGCTGAGATTGGTACTGAATTTATAAAATGTATTCGTGGAATAAAACTTTGATGATGTTATCAGCTTTCGGAATATAGTTGATTTGTAAGCATACAAATGGCGTTCACCACTACAGATGCAAATTCGTCGCAGAACAAAAATGCTTTCGTTGATTTATTGTTTATAAAGAAAAATGACAATGCATTAGTTCACTCTTTGCATCAACACACCAATACTGACGAGAAAATGTAATCGGAATTCAATTCTGCCGACGAAGTATTTGGCCAGTATTGGAATTTTTTTAGATCCAGGCGTCATAACAAATGTAAACAAAGTGACGTGATCGAGAGGAAATAGTAGCCAATCACAGCGAACTTATCGCTTTAATCAGTGTATCACTTAATTCGTGGTTTGAGAATGCGCTCTTTGATAACTAGTGGATTAACCCTGACACACGTATTTTCTGATCCAAAGATTAACTCGATACTTGTGAATACGGCCGTTAGATTTACAAGGTTTAGAAATATCCACTTTATGGTCGTCTTACACCAACAGAATCAGGATCAAACCAAATCAATCTGACCATAGTAGAAATTGACTAACGAAGATTCCATTAAAAATGACTTCGTCATAAAACATGCACTTTCTGAATCTGGAGCGTTCCGCTTCAATACACTCGAATCTGCGTTAATCAGCTTCTACTGGATTTAGATTGATTCTCATTGACCTGGATTGTGTTGCGAAGCAGCTCGTAGAAGTAAAAATAAATTAAAACAATTTTATTTAAGTAAAAATATGTTATTAAAATCAAAACTGAGAATTTCAATTTAATTTGATGTTTTTAGAAACTGCATTATCATTCATCTCTTCATTTTTATAGCTTGATGAAACAGAAGTAAATTTTGGCCTAGCCATGATGACTTAAAATTGTATTTCTTTGAAATTTTTATAGCAAAATTATGGTTGAATAATTATGGTTATAAACTAAACATTTCATTAAGAGTCGTGTAAATTTAAATAGCAGTAAACGCAAACTATTAGACTAAGTACTCTGTGGTGTTTAAAACACTAACTGGAACGACTACATTTTTAAAGGTAAATTTAATGTATTTTTAAATTTCGTATTGTATTTTTAACTGTAACTTCATATTTATAATTTTAATTTTCAATATAATTTTAAATTTTAAGTACCAATATAATAAATTTTTCAATGCAATTTAAAATTTTTAATTAGCTAGTATGTTGCTCCAGTGTGACGTTAATTAAATACCTAGTGACGTTAATTAAATACCTATGATTTTCAACGTAATTTCAATTTATAATTTGAATTTTTGATGTAATTGAAAAGTTACAATTATGATTTTCAACGTAATTTCAATTTATAATTTGAATTTTTGATGTAATTGAAAAGTTACAATTATGATTTTCAACGTAATTTCAATTTATAATTTGAATTTTTGATGTAATTGAAAAGTTACAATTATGATTTTCAACGTAATTTCAATTTATAATTTGAATTTTTGATGTAATTGAAAAGTTACAATTATGATTTTCAACGTAATTTTAATTTATAATTTTTCGTGTAAATTTAAATTCTTAATTCAATTGATTCTCATTATATAAAGTACAATATATAGTATTAACACTTGAAAAAGTACTGATTTACATCGGGACAGATCAGAATGAAAATTAATACTTGATGTTAATTCCCATTTGTAAAGTAAAACTGTAATGCTGTAAAGTTTCTATTGTCTACCATTTTATATCTATAATAATCCATATACAATTATTCAATCTTGTGTAAGGTATGAACTTTAATGCAATACGTTTATTCCCCAAAAGAAGGCTAATTGTTGGTAAAGAATCCAAACCATTTCACTAGAAGGATATATCTATAAATCTGTATGGGTACAGCAGATTACTTCAGAATACACGTTTATTCTTCACATTTGGTTGGGAATTCTAAATTTAAATTTTCCAATATTGCGTTATAATCATTCTTTTCAGTTTTGCATGCAATTCAGAAATTCATGTTTACCTGATATTTTTACCACCACACGTTATTCAGTGAGCTAAGATAATGAATAGTCTCTATAGAGAGAACTTAAAAAGTAAAAATACCCATGTGCAAACAATGCCTTCAGAGGAAATTTTCGACAAGACTCAGATCAGACAGACGGTCAACAAAGTATGACTGAGCGTTAACCACTCACTAATGAATGATGTTTTGTTCCCTGTTGATTAGATAAAGTTTTAAACTCTACTCTAGTTGCTCCCATTACTCTAGTTTCTCAATGAGGCAATTACAAAGATAGCTTTGTCTTAAGTATTAAGTACATTTTGGTGAAACAGAAATCGTATTGATGTGAATTGGTTATGCAAGAAGTGATTAAACAACACGAATTTCAGTAATCTTGTCCTCCTAGAAATCGATAATGGAATGCAAATACATTTTAATTGAATTATAGTTCTGGTTACAGAACGAAAGCCAACGCTTAATTATTTAGATAGGCATTAGTAGTTTAGCGTTAAATTACAGTTCTGGTAACTAAACAAAAGGTAATGTTTAATTCGAATAGTTGTAAGTAGAGTTTAACTGAATTATAGCTCTGGTTGCTGAACCAGGGGAATACTTAATTTAAATAGTTATTTGTAGAGTTTGGGCGACTTATAATTCTGGTAACTGAACAAATAATAATATTTAACTTATAGTTACAAGTAGAGTTGATTTGAACTAAGAGATGATCACATTATTTACCTCGAGTTTATATTTTTGAAATGAAGTTGCTTGGTTGTAATTTGCAAGTCAACTGAGAACTCATTGAAATTTACCAGTAAGATCAATACCAAATTTAAATGCAAACAGTAGTCTTGCATTTGATAGTATCTGCATTAAGTCCTCTCTTCCTGAAATGACATTTAGTCGAAGAAATAAGTTAACATCCGAAGCCTTGTTTTGGATAAATATAAAGATTACCTTAGAATTCCAATCTTGAACGAATGATGAAATTTCCTCCCTGACAGATTTTTGGACAATCTGAGTCTAGTTTTCAACTTACAGAGAAAGGCGTGACTCAGGTTTATATTTTGTTTTTGAAATGATTCTAATCGTGAACTATACATATACAACTCTTCTCAAGAAAAGTTTACGTATGAAACCCATGATATGAGATTAAAAAAGCAAATGCAGTGTTTTAAAAGTTAACGTACATCTTATGACTTACCTAGGGTGAGCGAATGACTTCTACAATCCAGCTCTAGCGAAATATGGTATTTCTATCTCATGGTTCTGAGAGTCTTGCTTACGTTTAACCTGTCTAAGGGCAGGTAAAACCTAAGCAATTGGCGTCTCTACCGAAGATTCTGACCCAGAGTTAATTTGTCCATTCAGGAAGCGATAGCAGTGATTACGAATTGGCGAAACAAATAATCAGCTATGGCAATCACCATACATGTTTTTGCGTACGACAGTCGTGATGAGCTCACTAAAGTTATAATAATGGGTTCCCTAAATTATCTGTCTTCTCATCACAGTCACAATATTCTAGTGAAAAGGGCAAAAAACACCTTTATATAATATTCCTGGTCTTCGTGAAATTTTTGTAGTATACATGTGAGTCAATAAAGTAAGATAATCTTGCAGCTTATTAACTCACAATTGTATAAAAGCACACCGTTGGATTATGTGGCGGAATTTGTGGACAACTCCTCTTCTGAACATGCCGAATCGGATTTAAATCGGATGTATGCGCAGACCAGTCCCTGTATTTTACACATATCCGTAAACTGCACCTATTCATGAACTTGATCTTCATAAGAAAGGATACATTTCTTGGACAAGGATGAATAAAAGTCTAACCCCTGAACATAAAAAGGCATGATCAATTATGTTTGTGCATTTAAATTACTGCATAAAATTATATTTTTTTACAATTGTACTTGTAGTGCTATTATATTTGTGTTTATAAGTACTGAAGTTCTGTACTCTTCTAATGTATACCCCCCTGATTTATAAGCATTGCATTTCAAACATTGAAGAATGCATATTAATTTCGTATCCAAGAAAATTATTTATTTTTTGCCAAATTCCAATTACAATGGATATCTGTTAACACCAACATGTAAATCCAATTAGATAATAATATTCAGATAAATGTTAATTTTCATAACTAAAAGATAGCAATATTGAATACCAAAATTTTATTCACTATTATACTTTCAATTAAAAAGAAATTGCATAAGTTGACTTAGGTCTCATGGACTAAGCATAATAATCTAACCTTTTAACCAAATTATCTACTACACTATCTATTGTCATTCGTGGTGCATCAAAAGGAAAGGAATTTGGTCTTAAGTATGAATTGATCTCAACAAGGCAACAAATAATTGGATAATGGATCAGAGTAATTGTCATTATGATGTCAAGTAGTTATGCAAATGCAATTGTGGTTAGTTTAAAAAATGAGTCATATGGGTCAATAAAACTGCTCGTGACTGTGATGTTTTATATCCAAGTACTTCACCACAATTGCATACTATTCTAACTAAAGCAATCAAAAGATAAGTTGATCTTTATGGTTACTATTATCGTCGATTGCCTAGAATAAAGACTACTTATATTGCAGCAGTAAAACGACATTTTCAGCAAACGGGATATCTTTCTTCAGATAGAATTGTTCTCAATTCATCTTCCGAAGATATACCAGATCGTGAAATATAAACGTGCTTTGGACCAAAGAAACGATTTCGCTAAGTTGTAATAAAATATTGACGTATCGTTTACTCATTCATTTTCAGTCACACTTCAGTAGTCACTAACTGATTAATGTTCTTGACCACAACAAATTCAAAAATGTGAAAAAATCTAAATTTAAACTAATGACATAATTAGAAACTATAAATTATTTCTTCTGCGTATTTATATTTGAGTAGTGTATATTGTTTTTAAATAAATGCTAAGGGTTCCCATGAAAAGTATCTCAACTGTTTTATAACTTAAAATGTGAATCCTGTACAATCAAAAGCATTTTGGCTTTAATGGTTTTAAGTATCCCAATTCTTTGTCGAGATATTAACTTACAAATCGAACTCGTGTACGTTCGCAAGCTGTATTTCTACAATTCGACGTTCAGGGGATTCTTCTGTGGTGTTTAAACTGAGAGCGAGAAAACTAACACTCGCAATTTATTTCATCTGCTATTCCGAAATCGAAAACTTTTTCAGTAAATTATAAAGTTATAAATAAATCCTTCTGTCTCGTAAACTACTCAAATAAAAGCCAAACCCCCGATTAAATACAAAAGCAAATAGTTATTGAATTCGTGTACATTATTTTAAGCTGTGGAGCAAATAACTGTCTAAAATGGCACTGCCAAACTCTTTGGGGGGCTTGACTCAGTGGGTTTGCCCACTGCGTTAGTAACATTTGAGTTGTAGGCTGCGCAGATTCTATTCCTTTATTTTATTTCGGGTGTCTGTATATTCTGTATCAGTGAAACGTTCTTAGTGCCTGTACTTCCATAACAATTCATTGCATTGTCTCGCGTTTGGCACAGCTTGTCCAAATATGGCCCTTGCGCCATAAAACCCACCCAAACTCTTTAGTAGATTTGGGTAACGGTTAAACGTAACTCAGCTTTCAAAGCTGTTTGCACACTAAATATGTACTTGCACATTTTGATAGAATAAGTTCTACGAAAAGATTGGACCGAAACGCTTATGCCAGATCTTTGAAAGACTGTAATTACGAATTGAACGCACTCTCTTAAAAACATTGAAAATAATCTTGAAACATGTCCACTTGCACCCATAAAACCCAACCAACCAAACTCTTTGGGGAGTTGAGTAATGAAGTCGGTTAAACTTATCCAACTTTCAAGGCCGATTGCCCATTGAAAATGCACTTGTTCATTTTGATACAATAAAATACACAGAAAACCAAACCGAAATTCTCATGACAACACCTTGAAAGTGTATTTTGGATTTCATTCATGTGTTGAGAGCATTCCAGTGAGAAGGGCGAAAATAGTATTGTCAGTTTCAAACTAGGATGTATGCCAACTCAACTCTACTTCATTAAGAATAATTACATGCTTTTAGATTATAAGCCGGTCCTGTAGAGAATCATTTGCATGCTAAAGACAACGCGTTTTCAATAGCTCAAAATATTGCATTGTTACGAAATTATAAACACAGAAGTTAACAACATCCATCACTCGACTGCGATATGAATGTTCGTTTATCAAAATAGTCAAATAAGTGCGATACGACATCAGGAACCCCCAAGCAAATATTGAACACAAGCAACATTCAGAGCCGTAAACGTAATTGCCGTATCAACTGACTTGTAGCCATGCATTCATTCCCTTTGAAGAGAAAAGAACCCCCTCTGGCAATATGTTAGATTTTTACTGGGCGTTTGGTTATCGGTTTGCCAGAGTTATGACCCTTCACTTCCCCAAAGCCAAACCAAACGGGAAAGTAGGTCGAGAATCAATTTACTGTTATCTCCCTCAATGGACCCCTACCAACCTGACAGTTCAGGAGCGAGATAGAAAGCAGGTTGGGACATGTCGGGGGTGTAAGCATAATCTGAATGGCACGGGAAAAAACGGGAGTGATCCTATCTTCCCGTAGACACAAAATTTATGATCTCTAGAACATTCATAATTTTCTTTTAAAGTCAACATCAGCCGAATGTCCCGTAATTCTATAAATCAATTTTATTTTCCCTTTTGGAATCATGAAAAATGATACAGTGTTGGAATAATATGGACCACTGGTTTTCTGTTTAAATCTTTGTTACATTCACTAGTCATGTGTTAGGTGTAGAGTTGTAGTCCAATTTATATGTCGTGCATGTTCTGAAATATATTCCATATTGATGATACTTAGAAAATAATTTAAAAGCATTATTTTCCAATCAGCTTTGGCAAGTTGAACACATATTTCGATATGATGGCTTATAAATTATCAACACGCCAATAAGCGAATATAAGGAGTTACACGCGAAATCACCTTTACTAAAATTTAGTACATCGATTTAAGACTTACACATTTATCTTTGAATTCGTTTTCTTGCTGATTGATCTCCCTATGAAAGAATTGGTGGTTAGTCACAGTTGTCCTTTTTTACAGAAAGAGGGATAATTAGAGCAGGACTCAGTTTTATGAGAGGGATTTTCATTGTAAATGTCACCGGAAGACGAGGTAGGTAGGTATTATAATTATCTTCGCACTGGAGCAACACAACGGGCTATTTGCGACGGTCCGGGTCCCAAAGAGAAAGATCCGAAGACAAGTAATTTTGAACCACGGTCAGATGACGAGGTCACACCTGAACTGGCACCCAACTCTCCAAACTTCACCATGCCAGCGTGAGGGCGTTTGAGGCCACGACAGATTTAACGTGCACCAGTCTCCTTTGTACACGATGGCCTTTGGTTGGATTCGAATTCGCAACCCTCCGGTTGCTAATCCGTTACTCTTCCAACCGGGATACCGTGGCCCCCGGAAGACGAGGAATTTACTTCCTGTTACCCAATACCGAATAGATTAAGGAATCATTTGCTACCACTAAAACATTAGTGCCATCTATATTTAACTATACAGAAAAGGACTCATAAAAGAAATATAAAGTAATGAAAACATTAATCTTTCACAGAAACGTATCTAAGAACTCTTTTGCCTTTAATGTAATGACTCTTAAAGTATAATATGTTATGTAACGACCCAGAAGGTACAATATGTAATGTAACGACTCAGAAAATGCAATGCAACGATTTAGAAAAAATGCTTACACAGCTTGAGACCGTAACAGTTGTTCACAAGAGTGGGAGAAACCCATTGAATTCCGCGTTAAATTCCCCATTGTTTTCCTGTCGTCTAAGCTACCCATTAGCATGATCAACCCAAACAATCTGATCAGGAAACTTTCTGTTCTTCAGGGAGCTTAGGGACAATAGGCTTTTGAAAACTGAACTCTTGCAAACCTCATTAACTGAAAAACATGAGAAAATGTCTTGCAAGCAACAGTTTCGTTTCAACAACGATGTTTACTACGATACCCTCACTCCACTTAGACTAAAATTTCTGCCTCATTTCATGGAGTCTTATTAGTCTTAAGAGATTATTTGACCCAGAAATCAAACGTCCAATTAGTTGATACGTAGAAATCGGCCCTCCTGACAATTACATTGGTCATAGCCTAAGTGATGACTCGACATTTACCCATAATTATACCCGCGTAATTGTTTCCCAATGTGTAGAAATCTGGTTTCCCTTATAATCACTATCAGTTCCAACATGTTATGTGATAAGACGGGTTACTACGCATTTGCGCATAACTATGTGACACGGCTTCAATTGAGTATAAATCACTTATTGAACTGTGTTAACTTCAGTTACAAATATACGTTTTAAATTACATCAAACAGGAAATATATCAAAATTAATTATTAAAGTATACGATAAAAATTTCTTATGGGGTACGGACGATAACAGTATCCATTTCCAATTTAATCCGAATCTTTCAACAAATTAAAACTCAAGCTCACACTCATTATTAAACTCGCTTGGCATAAATAAATTGCACCAAGTCTTGACGCAAGAATTGATGTCCTGAAGAACCAACTCAAGATGGTGAATAAGCTGGCCTGAAGGACAACCGAGATAGGAGATCATGTGTCGAGAGAAGCCTGATTTGAATAGCACTTAGATAACATAGCAAAATACTTGCAACGTGATTCAGACTTCACTGACATCAAGTGAAACTTAAAAAGATTGCAGTGAAGTCTCACCATAGAGTGAGTCGTGATGCATTTATCGGCTTTCCTGTATGCGAGTGTGGATTTATGTTTCTTCCCCTAAATACTAGTTATACGTATTAATTGGCCCGCACTGAGAAAAATGGGCTTCATCTGTTCAAAAGATTATTAGGAGCCACAGTGGATCCAGTCTTTTCGAGAGTACACTGAGCGAATTCTTCCCACTTCGCAACATCAATTGGTTTCAGTTGATGAAGAGATGGAAGTTTGTAGGGGTACACATATAAAATGCCATGCACGACGCAGAACACGCCTTTTTGGGTATACCCGTGTTTCTGGCATCTTCTCGTGCACTGTATATTCTTCTTGTTGATTCTGACGCGAGAGCTTCCATTCACTATGCTATACCGTTAGCGCGATCATCTGATAACTTCGGTCTGCCTCTGCGAGGACGATCTTCCAAATTACCATTTTCCTCGAAAGTCCGGTAACAGTCATTGGATCTTTACGTTCCTTCATACTTTTTTGGTTCCAAACTTTAGTAAAGCTTCTGTAGCCGATTCACTGCTCAGATCAAACAATTTCACCGAAAGTGCCAACATCCACCAAAGCTAACATTTAGTTTAACAAACGCAACTTAATTCGCAAGAACTACTGATAGCGCGACTGTCGATAACGAGCTGCCAGCTTTACATCTTCCTTTTTAAAGGAATTAAATATGCATATTTTCGTCATATGCACTGTACGCCGCCATCTAAAGGCAAACATTTGAATTAAAGATTTTCTTATGCCAAAAAAAATTGACTCTTCGACAAGCCTTTTGGTGTAGACCGCACTTTAATATGTCAAATTGAAAATTTTATGATTCTTTGAAAATTCTACAAATTTATGGGTAGGTATTTGAATTGACGTCGCACTGGAGCAACACAACGGACTATTGGCTACATTCCGGGATCAATCTCGAAGAAAAAGATCCGAGGGCAAAACGTCGTAATTTTGAACCACTGTCAGATGACGAGGACTACACCTAACAAATTTATGGGACACCCTGTATTTTAAAGCATCGATGCTATACAGAATGGATTAAAATGTTACCAAGCAATTGCATATATGCAGCTTTTTTAGTGAAACAGAGCAGAAACATTTCTTTTCATTCTATTGTTTTAATTCCTTTAACCAGGTGACAAAACAGGTTCTACAAACACGAATGTGACGCAAGATACCGATCCCACAATACACGACGGAAGAGAAGGGAGCATCTCCATCTGATAACAAACTGCGCCGGCGAAACAAGAATCCTTTGATGGAAATTTCCGAGGAGAATTTACAAATGAGTCCCCAGTCACTCCATAAGAGCAAAAGAGGGAAGAGACGTTCCTCCGTTCCCAGATCAAAAGCTTCACGGTGTTTGGCATTCCGGAGGTTCCTTTCCCTGGGAAGGCAAGACCAGCAGCGTGTTCAGTGATGCCATCCAATTGCACAAGTTACTTTAAACATAAAAAACGTGATCTGAACTTTTAATTCCGCTTCCGTTTGTTTTCTTGCGACAGTGGATGCAGCTCTCTGAGTTTTTGGGTCTTCTCTTTTATGAGGGAAAGCGATTGTGGGATTGCAACAGTCTGGCGGATCTAAATCGGATCGAGGGCTTTCTGTTTTGCAAGTTCTGAAAAGTTTGCACCCTTATTAAGTAAAGCGCGCTTGTTAGGATGTGGGAGAATTATTGCGGGTGCTGCTTTTATTAACCCTCCTGGTGGTGGTCCTGACGAGGTATCTCGTCATTAATAAAACTGACTACATCTTGATGGACAATAAAGTCATACTGTTAGTACGAAGTTTTCAAAACAGCTGCTTATTATAAAACATTATGAGAGGTAAAGTCGATATTAGTTTTCCCTTTTAACACAATTTACTACATGAATGTCTGTGCTCATTTATATGGTGCATTATATATATAAATCAAACCAGCCAATTAATTTTTAAACCGCACACGTTTCTGTCATTTTTAGTTGTTGTAATCCTCAAACGTATACGTATCATAAAATACCATTTTACTCTTTTAACATCCAGTAATGTTTAAAAAATGGAGAACCAGAGAGGAAATGTGTAATTATCTAAAATGTGCTTTTTCGTCTAGTATCCGCTACAAAATTACCTAGTGTCTTATTTAAAAATTAAATTTAGCTCATTAAATTTTTAAATAAGCTAAATTTAAAAATGTATTCAAAAAAATTAAATTCATTTGACCATTTATGCCAGTCTGCCAACGGTTCTTTATTTTAACAAACTGGTTGCATTAGTAATTTAATAATCGAAAAATCTTACAATGAAGGTTTTTTGACCGATACATAACGATATTTATTCAAGCGCTAATGTACAATTAATATTCTTGTAATGAGAAAAAATTGAAATTGAACGTCCTACACAAAATAAGGAATAAAGTATTAGAAACAGGTTGTTTTAGCGGGACTTTTATCGCCAAATCAAATTGTAGAAAAAAAATTGATACAGGATAGATACATGGTATTTACGCAATCCACTGTATTCCGCACATAATATATTTTACAGAACTTTAATAGATAATAGTAATTAATCTTAATACACTTATATATAAACTTGTATTGAGAAATATCTGACTGAAACATATAATATGCTTCCAAAAGCCAGGTTGTCACTAAATACACAGAAAAATTATATTGTGGTGAATTATTTCTGCTCCTTACCTAATAGTAATACATATTCGGAGCGAAGAAGGATTGAATATCATGTATAACGTTATAAATCGGTACATAGCTTTAAACGGTCGAAAGATAACTTTTTCTTTGATGATAATCTGAACTTTTATATTTACCTTCCTTGTGGTTGTATCGACGAGATATCTCATCATTACAAAACTGACCAGTTCTTGATAGACGAGATATCTTGGCATTAGAAGAAAACTGTCCGAATCTTGATCTCGCCATCATAAAGCAAATCGGCAATACCTTGATAACGAGATATCTAGTCATTAACAAAGTTGGTCAAATCTTGATGGACGAGATATCTCGTCGAAACTAACTGGAGGGTTGAATCGATTTACATATTGGCATAGCAACGCAAATTGATATTGAATGGCTATAATTATATCTATTGCTAGATTGTTCTGCTTGTATAAGCACGTTGAAGCACTTAAAATATGCAAACAAATTATAATTATCGCGATATGATATCTATAACAATAAAAAAGTTTACATCTTAACTTTAGTTTAATTTTGAAATGTTTTCTGTTTTCAATCAATTTCTGATGAGTTTCCAACTTTATGTTTGAATCCAGTAACTCTACTTAATTGTCACTCGACGGAATTCTCATCGATCAGTTTTTCATACTTCAAAAGATTAGAGATCACTTACTCCCTTAGGCTTTTTTAACTACCCATGCCATTTACTCATCGTAGCAGGATGTTGACCTAATCTGAAAGATTACAAAAGTTTAGATTTTAATTTTAGTTTCATTTTGAACTACTTCAATCTATTTTTGATGAATGATGAATGTCCTACTCCATTTTGTATGTAGTAACTCTTCCCAGTTGTCACTTGGTGGAATTTCTATTCACCTTTTTACACGTCGAAAGGTTGGAGCTTTGTGTTTCAGACTGTTTAAGGTTTTATTTTAAATAAAGTGCCTCAAATCGGAACATAAACGGTCTCATGGGTTATCTCAAAACCCAGCTCTATCTGTACTAATAACGCTGTACTGCTTTTGTAATTAAATTTAAGTATTATTAGCTTAATTATTTAAACATAAAAAGTATCAAAAGGAGGTATAAAAAGTGTTTTTTTAGGTGCGAGGGAATAAAAATTAGCTATTAATAATATCATTGTATTCGCACGGTTAGGCATTCTTAGAATTTTGCACTATTTGAAGATTGGGATAGGAAGTACCACAAGCTACCACTTCGGCTATCACCAGACTATTTCGTTTCATTCACCCATCATAGCAGGAAGTTATCCTAATCTTAAAGATTACACTTCATAATAAAAGTTTGTATCTTATATTTTAGTTTGATTTAGAAGCGTCGCTACTTCACTCGATTTCAGAAAGTTGCCTCCACTTTTGCATCTAGTTGCTTTACTTAGTTATGATAGGACTGACTGTAATAATTCCTTCACACTTCATAAGGTTGGACATTACTTCATTAAGTTTTATTTAACTACTGCATCCTCGCCATTGTAGGAGGTTATCCTAATCTGAAACATTACCTTTCATAATAAAAGTTTGCATCTTAATTTTAGATTTATTTTGAAATGTATTCTACTTCAATCGATTTCAGAAGGTTGTGCTTCTTCATTTTGTGTCTCGTAGCTTTACTTAGTTATAATTTAACTGGATTTCTAATTACTTATTCAAACTTCAGAAGGTCGGAAATTACTTCCTTGGGTTTTATTTAACTGCCCCTGGACCATTTACTCGCCACAGAAGGAAGTGTTCCTTATCTGAAAGATTACACTTCATAATAAACGTTTACATTTCAATTTTTATTTCATTTTGAAATGTTATCTACTTCAAATTGATTTCAGAAGATAGTCATCCATTTTGTATCTAGTAGCTGTACTTAGTTACAGTTCGACTGAATTTCTAATCACTTCCCTTTCCACTTCAAAAGTTTGGAGGATTACTTCTTTAGGTTTTATTTAACTATCCATGGGCCATTTACTCATCATTTCAGGAATTTATCATAATGTGAAAGATTGCACCGTTTATTTTCCTAAGCAAAACTACACATGAAAGCAACGCGCGAAAGCGACTGAAACGAAAAAGGGGAACTCGGTGGCTTCGAATCCTGCAATGACGATGGGACACCTGTCACATATCGTTTCCCGGCACTTAATCAATAAACATATGCAAACAAACGCTTAAAAGAAGGAAAACGAAAACAGAACGAGAGAAATTTCTGAAGCAATCGAAGCAAAAGACAAAAAGATGAAGATGAGAAAGAAGAAAGGAAAAAGACGGGATAGTTACGGGCCAAGGCTAGGGAGGTGAAACTTCTTATAATGGATTTTTAGAAAAGACAAATGCAATTTATTTGCTTCCTTTCACGCTTGTGTGCACTGAGCGAAATAAAATAACGGCACGGGAAAAATAACGGTGGCTTTCGCTTATGCTTTTTTATTTTCTTTGAAAAACGGAAACGAAATGGAAGTTAATTCCGAAAATTAATTTCCCATTACTCATAAAGAGATGTTTGTACAAATGGATTATACGTCCAGTGCAATTGTTTTTATTCATTCAGTTTTTACACCTGGTGTGAAGCCATACTTGTGATTTATTGTGAGCGTGTGCATTCTTAATTGTGTTTTATAAATGTAAAATTTTCATTAAAAGGCTGCAGCAGTTATTTCACACTGTTTCAACACGTCGTAATAGATTTTTGTAAAGTATAAAAGGGAATTGTTTGGAAAATAGATTTTTGTTAGTTTTGGAAGATAGATTTTTAACAGTTTTAAAAGATATATTTTTTAATAGTTTTCAAAGGTAGATTTTTGATAGACAGATTTTTGAGTCTTTGAAATTTAAAACATTAAACTATTAAAAATAATCTTTATTCGCGTTCACGAAATGTATGCAGATATTCCGCGCGTACGAAAATACTATAAACTCATAACTAACAAAATAGGCATTTCTTTTTACAATTCTACATTTAATACCTCCCTAATTTTTTACATTAAACACCTTATCGAGTAATAATTAAAATTATTAAAAAAAGCTTTCCATTGAAATTAAATGTGACATGAAAATAGAACTGCTTTAAATGAATTGTTAATGAACATATTTATTTATTGTACTAATAGTAATTTTTTCTAAGGTGACGCATTTCACAGATCTCTGTCGTAAAACAGGAAATATAATGGTAAAGAATGCATCTAATTCCAAGTAAATAAAACCTGTTCCATTAGATATTAAATTAATAGTTGAAATAAACCATTCAACGTAAAAATTATAATAACATAATAGATTAGTACGCTTATAAACTATATTAATTTTTGAATAAGAGACTAATTTTTCAAACATAAATAGTACATTAGGAATATTTCTATGCGTTTCTTAAATACACCAAATATTATTTATAGCTATATTTACGATTAAAATATTAATTTCATATCAATGACATCCTTTGATAATTTATAACTTTAATTACTTTTTAGAACTATTATTTATTAAAAAGTGTTTTTTAAGAATTAAAGTTTAATTTTAGAGTGCAATCAATTCCTTACAAGTAGTTACACAAATTAACGTCTAAGAACTTATTTTATTTGGTTATGATACATTA